>JAEIGL010000004.1:15855000-16225587 GCA_018903715.1 Zaprionus davidi | reverse complement strand
TGTGTGTTTCGCTATTAAATTTATTGAAATTTATGTAGTATTACAATGATGAAAAAGGCACAGAATCTGCGACGCGCGATTTGCATGTGCAAGTTCGAATAATGAGACGCTTAATATTAAGTGTTGCCGTATCGCTTATATCTGGTATTATTTTAGGGTTGCCAGATGTAGGTGACGCTACCGACATAATCGGTGCCGCCACAGTACTCCCCTTCCAGTGAATCTGTCACGATCATTGCCTCGCGAAAGTCACTTTACGCCGCCTTTCATAAGTCCTTTGAGGAGTGGAGTTAGATTCCTCCGAGTCAAACTGTTGATCCTCCTTCACAAGGAAAACAGGTTTGAGGCGGTCGACTGTTACTGCTGAGTCCTTCCCATCGATCCGTATAGTGAAGACTCGGCCGTTGTCGCGTTTGATGATTTCATATGGGCCGGTGTAGGGAGGCTCCAGAGGTTGCTTCACAGCGTCTGTGCGGAGGAAGACATGGGTGCATTTGTCTATTCCCTTCAGTAGGAACATTTTTCTTTCACATGGTGTGCTGTGGGAGTCGGGCGAATTTTCTGCATATGCACTCGGAAACTGCTCAGGAATGCCGTGGGATCAACCGTTTCGTCCATGTCGGCGAAAAATTCGTTTGGCAGTCGAATTGGTACTCCATATAACATCTCAGCTGCAGATGATTTTAAGTCTTCTTTGAAGCAGGTACGGAGTCCGAGTAGCACTGTAGGTAATAGTTGAGGCCACGGTGTGCCACTGTTGCACATCAACGACGATTTGAAAGATCTGTGCCACCTTTCTATAAGTCCGTTGGATTGCGGGTGATACGCCGTGGTGTGAATGTGTTTACTTCCGATCAGATTGGCGAGTTGTTTGAAAACTGCAGATTCAAACTGCGTGCCTTGATCGGTAGTAATTGTTTTGGGTGATCCAAAACGTGAGATCCAGTGGGTCCAGAATGCCGTAGCTATCGTCTCGGCAGTGATATTTGAAAGTGGAACTGCCTCTGGCCATCGCGAAAAACGGTCAATCATGGTTAGACAATAGCGGTAGTTTTGTTGCAAGGGCATGACAACAATATCCAAGTGGACGTGGTCGAATCTTCCATTTGGAACAGCGATCTTCTCCGGCTGGAGGTGATTGTGTTTATGTATTTTTGAACGTTGGCAAGGAAGACAGAGTCTACACCATTTGAGGACATCTCTGTTCATCGAGGGCCAGACAAATTTCTGTCTGATTTGACTGACAGTTGCGCGGCCACTAGGATGAGATAGATTGTGGATGTATGAGAAAGCGTGTTTTCGGAGTGATTGCGGCACAAAAGGACGGAGATTCGGCGTGGATACGTCGCAGTATATCGAGCTATCTCCACCGAAGCAAACTTTCTTGAGTTTTAAAGAAGTAGTTCCTTGCAAGATACGTGCCAATTCAGTGTCCGAGGCTTGTTCTTCCTCAAGCTGCGCCGTGGTGATCGCTGTAGGCATCGTGATAGCGCAGAGCCGCGAAAAAGCGTCTGCAATTATATTTTCTGATCCTTTTATGTGAAGAATAGCCGTGGAGAATTGTGAAATAAAATTTAGGTGTCGTAGCTGTCGAGGTGATGCTTTTTCAGGTCGCTGTTGGAATGCATATACCAGTGGCTTGTGATCAGTCTTTATCACAAAAATGCGTCCATCGACGAGGTGTCTGAAGTATTTGATTGACTCGTAGATAGCAAGTAGTTCTCGGTCGTACGTGGAGTAATTTTTCTCGGTGTTGCTGAGCTTCTTGGAGAAAAATCCTAGAGGTTGCCAGTTCTGATTAGTGCGTTGCTCCAAAACTGCTCCGATCGCCAGGTCCGATGCGTCGCAAACCAATTGTAGATCAGATTTTGGTGCTGGAAAGGATAATAGCGCTGCATCTGCTATGCTCTGCTTGCAATTCTCGAAGGCTGATATGAGTTCTGCAGTCCATAGTATTTGGCGTTGGTCGTTCTTCTTAACATCCCTTAGCAGCTCGGACAGCGGTGCCTGGATGTGAGAAGATTGGGGTAGACATCTGCGATAGTAGTTTATGACGCCCAAAAAGCGACCGAGTTGGCTGATAGTTGCTGGACGTGCATAATTCAGAATGGCATCGATGCGAGAGGAAGGTGGTTTGATGCCGTGCTCGTTAATCGTATAGCTGAGAAAATTAACTTGCGGTTGCGCTAATTGACATTTGCTCAGATTGATGCTTAAGCCGTGTTTCAGCAGAACTGATAAAACTGCTCGAAGATGTTGCTCGTGTTCGGTGATCGATTTAGAGGTTATCAGTATATCGTCTATGTAGCAATATACGAAGTCCATGCCACGAAAAATATTGTCCATAAATCGCTGGAACGTCTGAGTCGCATTTTTTAATCCAAAGGGCATGTACTGAAACTCTATGAGTCCAAAAGGGGTACATACGGCCGTCTTCTCGATGTCGTCTTCTGCCATGGGAATTTGGTAGTACGCCTTTACCAAGTCAAGCGTCGAGAAGACTTTGCATTCATTCAGCTGTTCAGTAAAATCGTGAATGTGCGCAATCGGATAGCGATCAGGTATCGTCATTGAGTTGAGCTTTCGATAATCGCCGCATGCCCTCCAGCCACCGTCTTTTTTGGTAACCATGTGGAGTGGACTGGACCAAGGACTTTTGGATGGACGACATATACCTTGTTCAATCAAAAAATTGATTTCCTTTTTGGCAGTGGCAAGTTTTTCTCCAGATAAGCGTCGTGGTCGGTTAGAAACAGGTGTTCCATGTGTTTCGATGTGATGTTGCACATCATGCTTCTTTGAAGATCTTATTGATGGTTTTGTGACTTCTACAAACTCCTGCAAAAGGTCACTGAACTTTGAAATACCCTGCACAGTGGAAACGGATGTTTGATTCGCCTGTGCTAGGCTCGCGGGGGTTGACAATCCTGTGATCGAGTCAATTAGGCGTTTGTTTTTGAGATCAATAAGAAGCTGGAATTCGGCTAAAAAGTCTGCTCCAATTATAGCTGTGTGTACATCTGCGATGATGAATGGCCAGGTGAAGTTGCGTCTGAGATCCAAGTCCAGTCTAGTGATATGTCTGCCATAGGTGTTGATGACAGTCTGATTTGCTGCATATAGTGTTAGATCCGCTTGAGTGGTTTTCTGCTTAACCTGCGTGCGAGGTATGACTGAAACCACAGATCCAGAATCGATGAGGTATCTGATGTTGGAAGTACGATCGGTGACGTGCAAGCGCTGCTCGCGTAGAGCTGCTGACAGAACTGATGGATCGCTGCTGCTGTCCTGGCTGCCGCTGACCAGCGCGTCAGGCGGCAGCTCCTCTAGTTTAACGACGTAGAGCGTGCGCAGGGAGGTCGGCAGTTGTTTGCCTTGTCGCCAAAGCGCTTGTGGTAGAAACAAAGATTGTCCGGTGCTTCTGAGGTCTGTTGACCAGAAACGTTCGATGGTCTAGAGCCACGAGATGTACTGCGTGATCGGGCGCGTGATTGGATGCGCTTGACATCCTTTTTTAATGCCGCGACATCTTGAATGAGCGAACGTAAGTTGTCGGAAAGCTCCTTCAAGGGATCTGCAGAAGAGGCTGCGCAAATATTTGCAGGGGAAGCAAGAGTCGGAGTTGCGCCAATGGCAAACGAGGCGTTCGTGTTCATGGCTTCCAGCATTTTGTCTGCGATCTTTGCTAGCTTGTCCAAGTCTGTTTCCTCCCATACGGTGAGTAGCGGACGGATTGAGGCTGGCATTTCAGCGAGGAATAGTGTGTGAATGATGTTTTCACTGCCAGGATCCGGAGCCAAGCGTCGCATGTTTGACAAGATCTCCGAGGGCTTTAATCCAGTGGCACCTCCTCCTTGAAGTAATCGTCGCAGCTTTGATTCGGGCGACTCCGCGAACTTCTGCATCAAACGAGTTTTGATCGCTGCGTATTTGTTCTCTACCGGTGGACGAGTGACCAAATCCTCCACAACTAAGACCACATCTTCTTCCAAATGGAGTGTCACCAAGTCGAACTTATCGGTGTCGTCGAGAATGTGGTGTAAGCGAAATGATCGCTCCACTTGAGCAAACCACAGGTGCGGGTTGCTGTGTGTGAATTTGGGCAAATGCACGGTAACACGTGTGTGCGTGCGTGGCGACTCATCTCTGTCCGCAGGAACGTTTGTCCGAAGTGCCTCGAGTTGTTGTTGTAACTCTCGAATTTGCTCGGAGAGATCTGGATTTGGGTCCGGCATGGCACTTGAAAAGTCCTCTTGATTGGTTTCGTCGTTGAAGTCAAGGCGTCTTCTCTGGAAATTTCGCAAATTGTAACGGCTACTGCGCATTTACTTGGGTCCACGTGTTTGCTCAAGTGTGCGTGAATTTCACAATTATGCAGAAAATTGCTTTCAGTGAACACGTTTGGATTTTTTGCACAATTGAAACTAGTCGGGGTCACCACTATAGCGATGTGTGTTTCGCTATTAAATTTATTGAAATTTATGTAGTATTACAATGATGAAAAAGGCACAGAATCTGCGACGCGCGATTTGCATGTGCAAGTTCGAATAATGAGACGCTTAATATTAAGTGTTGCCGTATCGCTTATATCTGGTATTATTTTAGGGTTGCCAGATGTAGGTGACGCTACCGACATAATCGGTGCCGCCACAGGCTCGCCCGCCTCCTTTTGTTTGATTTACGGGGGCGGTGGGCGTGGCACCTAACATTCAAAATAAACTTGATCTGCGCCTGGTACACAGAAATCTTCATGTCAAATTGGTGACTCTAGCTCTTATAATAGCTGACATCTGTGTGCTCATATGGCGTGTGGACATCCGGACATCCAGACAGACAGACATGGCTCAATCGACTCGGCTAGTGATCCTGAGCAAGAATATATATACTTTGTGGGGTCTGCCACGCCTCCTTCTGCCTGTTGCATACATTTGCACAAAGTTAGTATACCCTTTTTTGACCATTTTCAATGGTCGAAGGGTATAAAAACATCGATGCATCAATGTCTTTGCACCTTTAATGCATGTGCTAATGAAGCCTCAACATTCGTTCATCGTCATTAACTGCTGCTGCTTGTCAGATTATGCCCCAAGTGGGTGGAGCAAGTGGAACCTTAATGTTAGTGGGTTTGCCTCGTTGGCACACGGTACAATTCTGGTTCCTCTCTCTGTTTGCAGCACTTAGTTTTAATTAGCAAATAAAATGGAATGGAACGCAACGGAATGAAATGAAACGCCGCCACCCTGGGCGAAAGTATGTAAAAGTTTTGTTATTGTCGCCAAATAAATTAGCCAATGCGACTGGCTGTCGTCTGTTCTGGCGCTGTCTCTGCCATTGCCGCTGCCGCTGCTGCTGCTGCTCCCTCCGGCACAGCTGTTCCCTTCACTCCTGTCACGATCGAACCAATTGTGGGTGTGGTCAAAACAACAACTAACAAAAAGTTTCAGCGAAAAATTATGTGGCGTCAAATGCGGCGAGTCGCAACCTGCCAGAGACGGCAGGTGGGGCAGGTATGGCGGATGGTTTGCCTCATGCGGTTGCCATCAGCTAAAATTTATGTTGCAGTGTGAAATTTTACGCGACAGGTGGAATAACACCACGTATAACCCAACAAAAAACTTCCAAAAAAAAGAGAAAACTTGCATGCAAATTTGTTGGTAAAACTCGAGAGCGAATTTAAGTTGATACTCGTAGTTGAGGCCAAGCAGGTGAAGAGCTTCTGGAGCAGGACGACATCGGAAGGCAACTTCCTTATACTACATGCCGGGTTCTTTCTCTGTGGCCTTCTGGCAATCCAGTACACAGTAAAGAACAGGCGCCAGAAGTTTTCAACTGCCAGACAAAGACATCTCCGACCACGTCAAGTATTTACATATACAAATGCATTTATGTATCATATGTGAGGTCCTGAAAGACATAGAAAGACAATCATTTCTTTAACAGCTACATTTATCATATGTGAGTGGTTCAATAAAAATACACAGATGAAAACTTTGATCACATATATTTATTAATCACAGTATAGATTAATGCAAATATCTTTTTCTGTACATATGTTCCTTGTTTTCCTTACTGCCATCCTGAGTTTCTTTGCCTTCTATTCCTTTCCTTGTCCTTGTGCTGGTGAATAAAAATATATGAGTGACATAAGCCAAGAATCTGTATTCTAATTGGTTAGATTTAAGTATTCATTACCCTTAGGTCACTTTCCCTGGTTCGAATGTTCTTCAGCATTGCGCTGAGCAAGCAAACACTTCATCCAGATATTCTGCCTATCGCAGCATCGGATAATTGCTCTCCAACGCCGCGGACTTAAAGTGGATTGTGAACATAGCGTCGTGTTTCGAATAATTGCAGTTCAGCGCGTTTAGTTTGGTCTTTCCCTTTTCAACTTTTCACGCGTATTTGTGAAATGATTTTCCGGGAAAAGCGCTTACCCAAACCTACCCCAATAAATGTGTACGGTGTATTGCATATAAATTACAGGAGTAACAAGTAAGCAATGTACCAGTTCTGCGCACTCGACAGCAAAGATACCCTGCAGCAAACTCTGAAGAACCATCTGCGCTTTATATAGAAAATAGATCTTTAAACAACCAATTGCATTTAGAGAATACTATGATATTGTAGCAGTAGGAAAGTTGTTTCTTTCTCATTGATTTAACTTCAAATTAAACTTATTTTCGAATGTTAGACAGGAACCTTTAGCTACATTTTGGGTCACTGACTTCTGCATGTACTGGGCAAGTGGGCAGGCGGGATACAGATGGACACATCTAAGGGGGTTGATCCTTATAAGAAATGTATGTATTTATATACATACTTTGCAGGGTCTAACCACATTTGCCTTGCGCTTGTTACCAACATTTGCACAAAGATAGTAAACTGTTTTTGACCATTTTCAATGGTCGAAGGGTATAAAAACTAAAATTGCTGAAAAAACAGAAATACACTTAAAATATACAGAGAAAGCAAGGCAGAGAAGGAAGAGAGTAGGAAGGGACAAAAAAACGGAATATTTATGAACGCACGCCATAACGGGAAAAGCGAAAATACGCCAAGCCGAATGTGGAAGTGGGAGGAAGGAGGGGAAGAAGAGGAAGCACATACAACACAGTTAACAGTCAAATGTCGAACTGGGGGACGGCACGGGGCGAGCAAAGTTGGTGGCGGCGGAAGGGGTGGTTGTATGGAAAGCAACGAACCAAGTCCGATTCGGGTCTGTCGACTGCGCGGGTCTGGGCCATGTTTGCTGGCAGATAAAGTAAATGGCAAAAGTGTTTTTCATGCGCGATCGATAAACACGGCGCCAGCAAGACGGGACAAATTTTTATAGTTCAAGTGGCGCCTGTGCAGGCTAAAGAGAAAGAGAGAGAGAGAGAGAGTGAGTAGGAGAAACGGGGCTGCGAGGGCAACTCAACTGAACGTGGGCAAAAGCAGGCACTACAAATTCAAACGCATACTCCAAAGCGAATGCGATAAAATTATTGCGGAAGTGCGCAAGCAAAAAGAAGGCAAAGCAAGTAGAGGCAACAGCTAAGCACATTATACTCCTAGATACCCTAGGGACAGCAGTCTTCTTGCAGCACTACCTTTCTACCCTTGTAAATTATTCGTATTCATACAGACTGAGGGATTGTTGTCACTCCTCCTTCTAAGTGTTATAAACATTAATAAACATATGTACATATTTTATATCTACAATTTTAACCGATTTAGGATTCAATCTATGAATCACAACTCAGTTGAATTCTCTCTAATAAATTGTATACCATGACATTTTTAATTAATTCACTGTATAGATCTACAGGGTGGCAGTACAAATACCCCCACTAAATAATAATACAGATAAGCTTTTATTAAAGATAATAATCTGATTTTTATGATATTTTACGTAATATTGTTTAATGATCAATCTAATTAATATACCCTCTGCCAGGAAGTGAACATACAAATTAAATGAAATATGCAAGTTCTTGCGCACACATTAGTTAAGCTCAACTCAAATTTGAAGGCGACTCTAGTAGCTAATGTTCTAAGATTATTTTCTTTATAATTCGCGACTTCTTTCCCCAACTCTGGCAAACCCTAACACAGTCATCACTCATGAGAAACGACAGACGCGACATTGTTTGAATTTTGGCACTGCATTATAATTTTCAAGCGGAGGCGTGCCTTCTTTTGGGGTCAGCAACTGGCAATAGAGTCGAGCTGGCGGATGTATAGTTCAAGATGTCAACTCATAAATAAGTAAATTAATACGAGCGCAGAACATTGCGACGTATAGCTATCGATGACCAGCACACAGTGTGCCCAGCATGTATGAGTATTTATGTATGTATGTATATGTATGTGTCCTGTGGGATATGCTGTAGTCTTATTTACGATTCGAGATGAATGCTCCAACACCAATAAAATCGTTCAATCCGACTAATGCTCACGTGCTGCTCGTTGTTGCTGTTATTATTCTCGTTCTACTCGTTGTTGTTGTTGTCATTGTTGTCGCAAACAACGCCATAATAATAATGTAATGAAATTTATGATGCGCATTTAATGTACTCAGCATAGCGCGACAATAAACGACAGCAGCGCGAAGGACACGCAGAAGGCAAAGGCAAAGGGAACGGCGACGGCAACGGCGACGGTGGAGAGCCTCCTTAACAATGTCCATTGACCGCCCGACACTTAACTGATTTCAGCATAATATTGTGCATGTGTGCGACTGTGTGTGTGTAGTGCATTTGCACTTGCACATACAATATGTACATACATTCATACTTGTTTTTATTGCTTATTGTTAGCGCTTAGACGTAGCCAGGCAGAGGGCACAAGAAGAACAAACGCAGCACGACGCGAGTGTGAATACTTGAGCAGGACCATCGACCTTATGGGCATTCGCACTCCAACAGTATACCAGAATACCTTAGAAGTATACTTTCATTAAGAAAACTGCTAAGAAGTTACCTTTAATTTTTAGAACACTCAATGATAAAGCTATATTTAAAGAACATATTCTCTTTCCCCCCTTAAGAGCTGTGGCAGGCTACACAACCTTCGGCATTTCAAGCTACCTTCTTGTTAATAGTTGATGTCGTCGAAGTTTGCTCTGTAACAAGCCTGAAGATGTGTGTGAGTACGAACACTTTCGCATTGTATAGGACAGAAAGTTCAATTAGATAGCCATGCAGTTTACTTTCAAAGCCTCAACAACAACAACAACAACGCCGGGTCCATGGTTGCAAGAAATGATGTGTTACAAACTGGAACATCAAACTTAATTTCCGACCAAGCATGGTGACAGTGGGGGGGGAGTAAAAAAGGCTGATGGAAGTGCTGATAGGCCACCACAAGAAAAACCCAATCAGCAGGACACACCAAACGTCGTTCAGGTCGGAAGACCCCGTTGAGGGCTTTATATAGGACACTGTTGCTGGACTGTGGGGGGAGGTAGGGGAGTTTGCACAGTGTGCTGTATAGAAATAATTGAAAATTTTTCAGTGCATAGCAAATCGAATTATGAATGGCAAGTGACAGGGAAAGCGATGCGGGCAAGCAAGGAACAATTAATAACAACAAGCGCAAAAAGCTATTAAAAGCTTATTTAGTCGATGCCGAAAATAAAAACAAGCCCAGGCCATAGGCAAATAATATAGGAAAAAAGTTTGCACAGACAACCCGACACACTCACCACCCCTCATCGTTGCCCGGTGTCGTCCTCGCCCTCACTTGCTGCCTCCTTCTGTGTCCTTCGCCGAGCAGACAGCACAACTACAAGAACAGAGGCAGTAAAATTAATTGCTTTATATGGCGTGATAATTTATTGAAGCCCACGATGACCAACACGGGAGGTCGGGCAGAGAGTGAGGCCAGAACTTGGCCGGGGCACAAACATGGCAAGCGGCTGCCGCTTGCTTGCCTGGCTGTCTTCTTGTAGCAGGATAACACGAGTATTATGCCGGCAACGGGGCGTAAGGGTCAATCGCATTAGGGACATGCGAGCCGAGCTGCTAGTTGAGCCACCAGTCGAGTCCTGTTTGTTCGCACCGCAGAGGGTTGGCCCGCCCCTTGTCAAGGGTTGCCGCCGCTCAGCCACCGCCTGCATTTAGCAATCTGATTATGTGCCCAAGGCGCGAGTAATAAGTTTATGTTTTTTTTTTATACCCTTTAAGTGGATATTACGGTCTGTCGGTCAGCTTTAAAAGTTATGCAAAGATTTCTTTATATACAATATTCAAATTTCAATGCGGTTATATATGTATTAACATTAGTAATTGCAAGGGGTTTATTTATTCGATTCCACTATTTATTTATCAATTATTTTTGTTTCCAATCACTAGTTATGCTACTTGACGCTTAGTTTTGATAACTTTGTGACCGACTTGCTTTCTATCGGCTTACCGCCACTTTCGTCAAATCATTGATCGACTCTTTGAAAACATGCATTACCTATTATCGGCCTACCGCCACTTTTGTTGAATCGCTTATCGACTCTTTGACAACTTAAATTAAATTGTTACATTTTATCGGCTTAGCGCAACTGATCGAGACTTCGATAACTATTATTATTGCATATATCGGTATAGTATTCTTACAGCAAACTTATGCATTCATATATCACATATGTCAATATATACGTTTTTAATGCTAGGTAAGTGTTATATTATTACATTTTATTATTTTCCTTCTGATCACATTTTAAAGGATATCTGCAGTTCGGTTACACAGTCACCCGTTCCACAGGGAGTCTTTTGTTGCATTGAGAACAATCGACACATTCAATTGAGTTCATTTTATTATGAATACAAGGACAACTTAACGGGTTTTCTCTTTTCCATACACGTTTCCATGCACACAGTTTTCTTATATATGCTTCTATTTGCTTACTCATGGCTCGTGCTCGTTTTAATCTACCGCCACAAGATACTAAACTTTGCAAAAAAATAAAATAAATAATCTTCTAAGTTGCCTGCAGGACAGTGAGGCAGTGAGGCAGATACATAGGATACCCCCCGGTACACTGCGGATACGCGGGACAGCAGAAGCAGCAGCAGCTCGTGCTGGTTTCGTGTTGCGCTGTGCTGTGCGCATCCTGGCTGCAGCCGCGGCTGTTGACAAACAAATATAAATGTAATCCTCGGTAATTAGTGCGCTAACTTTTGCTGCATTTTGAGCCAGCACACCAAGTCCGTCCGCAGTACTGCTTGCCTTCCTTGGGGCTCCGGCTGTGGTCAGAAGTTGACACGTCCCTTCTGCTTTTTGTGGTTCCCAGCGAGTGCCTATAAGTGTGTGTGTGTGTGTGTCTGTGTGCGGGCGTGTGTGTGTTTTTTTGCGGTGTCGTTGTTGCCATCGTCGTGCGGTGTTATTTTATTGGAAAAGTTAAGCTCGTGTTTTGATAGGTTTCAGTCGTAAAGGGATTAATTAGTGCGAAGCTCTCGCCAACATGATGCAGACACCGACTTCAGTTCCCCGGCGAGGCACGAGCATTTACTTTGACTGTGGTTATGGATCCGGGATGCGGATGCGGACCAAGTCGCATTTGTTTTTGGCTTTTGCATAATTAAAGTTAAGCTGAGTTCCATAGTTCTCATGGTACTCCCCTTCCACAGTGCGGCAACTGCACGGAGGGCCCAGATTCGTAATGCGAGCTTGGTAACTACTAAGGACTGATTACCAAAGAGCAGCAGAGCAAAATGCTGCTCAGTCTACTTAGTAGGTATTTAATTTATTCCGATCACAGTACTAACTTCTTTTATATAAACATTCCCCATAACTTAACTTAACTGTTTCTCTTCATTCAGTCAAATACTTTAAAAGAGATTTATTAATTTCATTGCATTCGCGTTACCTTTCAGCAGAATTCCTTAAGTTTACTGTTTTTTATACTGCGCTATACTCGTTCATTTTCGCGCTTATCTTTTATTATTAACTGCAGCTACAGCTATTCCGCCAGCGATGTCAGCGCATGACTTAGAGCAGGCCGTGGCTTAAAACGAAAATTGTACTAAAGACCAGTGCAGGGGCACCAGGGGCATTGATGGGGAGGGGCAATGGGTGGCAACAGCAACAAGGTGGAAGGGCGCAAAAGTCAACGGAACAGACAAATCTTTTTTGCGGCGTTGAAGTTTTGGCCACGAAACAGGAAACGGAAATGAGTGCGCAGGACGATGGCGACATGTGAATGTGTTTGGCCCCGACCGCTTGACAAAAAAAACATTTAAAACGAAAAATCATATTCAACTGTAAAATACCCTTTACGGAATCTGATAACCGACAGTAAAATTACTATGATTATCCTATCGTTTATCGATTCGCAGCAGCTAATGCAGGCAGCATTTCTAAGTTCTTTCCAAGGTCTTGATAACTTTATATATGTATTTAATAGGATTACTGTGGTACAAAAATATCTTTATATCGTTAATGATACTCCAATAAACGAATTGAAAGACTAATTATAAGTTTGCTAAAGGAGTGTGTTAAATTAGATAAACTATTAATTTAAATTATTCAAGTTTTCAACTATAATCCACTATTGCCAAAATGTATTAAATTTAAACGCAGAATGAATCAATTCAAAAATAGTCCCTATTTAGTATACCCTATTTTCACTGTTTGCTGGGTATAAAAATGGAAAGCAAAAACACAAGCGTGTCCCAAATAAACGGGTTCAAGTAGCGCTCAGAAAAATGGGAACGGGGCAAAAGCGAATATAACCCGCCTCAGCTAAGCCAGAGAGGAGCTGTTGAATTGCTGGCACCAATAACAAGACATGTCCCAGGCACTTGTGTGTGTGAGTGTGTCTGTGTGTGTGGTTCAGCTTGTCGCGTACCAGCTTGTGGCCAGCTTTATAGCAGCATGCAAACCAAAGGTTCCTGTGATCGGAATGTATGCAAATGAACTAGGAACAAGTTAGTAGTTTGAATCAAAAGGGAAGTTAGTTCGCCCATAAAACAAGAACGAACGATTATCATAGACATGGCAAAGGTTTAATACTCTTGTAGATAATGGAATTATCACAAATCGAAAAATGTACAATATCGTTCAGTTTCTATTAATAATTTCCGGCAATGAATATTCTAATTTACCAGAGCGTAGAAATCTTGAGCGAAATTTGTATATTCGAAAAATTGCTCCCATCGATTAAGGATATTATTACTCGATTAAAATCAAATTTACAAATTTATTCATAATAATAATAATTATACATAAATTCAATTTCTGGCTTACTGTTACTGCTTACTTACTGATATATACACCATAAGTAGACCGACTTTTATAATGTGAGGGCATACATTTTCGCAGTTTGTTCTTTTACCAACTAATTAGTATAAAAATATGTAGAAATTAGTTAATAACCTTTTTATAAGGACTTTTCACCCTCGAAGAGGGTATATTCATTTTGTGCTTGAGATTGCAATACAATCCGACGCAAATGTACAAAAATTTCAATCAGATAAGCAGAAGACTCCAATTAGCAATAGGATTAAGCTTTAGAATATTCATATGCACAAGGTTTTCAACTATATACTATTATCAAATGAATTCATATGCATACCATTTTAAAAGACGAATCTAATTGTTTACTGATTCTTACTATTCGTTTTTAATTTAAGTAGTTTTCTAATTTGTGTAAAGTTTAAACTGGCACCATAAAACTGACTTTCATACAAAAACCTTAACCCTTTACTTGGCAACAACTCTGATTTGCATGATTTTAAAAACAAATAAACTTATTTTTAATGTTTTCAATTATCGAGTTTTATAATTCCAGTATTTTTCAAATATGTAAAGTATAACAACTTAAACATATTTTGCATCAATACTTTTTAAGATGTTTTTAGGCTTACATTAAATACAAAATTGTCATACAATTAATATATTTTTGAAAGTATTTGAATTTAAATGTTATGTTGCAGATATGCATCACCATCCTGTGATTGTTATTGTCAAAAGTCGCTAGTTGATCTTTGTTTCTAATGAATTGATTACTTCTTGTAATTCTGGCAGTCAAGAGCGCTTTATCGACAATAGCGATATCAATGTTATGTTATATGTTATATACGAACAGAGTAACTAAAGTGTAGAACAACTAAATTTAAATAAATTAATTAAGGAACTATTGTAGAATGACATAAGACGAGGCGAAAAGTAAGAGCTATGTGTTGGCAAAATGCACTCAACTCTTCTGTTCTCTTGAGCACTTCTACGGCTGTGGCGCATTCACGGAGCCGAGGCAAGTGCCGAGTCTGCTCTGACGCATGCGCCTGGCCAAAGACCAGCCCACATTTCGCACAGTTCTCACTCAGTTTTAGTTTTTTTAGTTTGATGTTTTTGCGGTTTTATTGCTTATCCAGCTGTTTTAGCCAAAAAAAGGGGCTGAGAGCGGGTGGGGCTGTATGGAGATGGGAGTTTGGATGGCGATGTATAGGGATAATTGTTCGCAACAACAACAGCAACAACAATTGCAACTAATTGAGCATAATCAAGCTGCAGCCACCTCATAAATTGGCATAAACAAGGCCAACAAATCAGCGCAGTAAAATTTTTAATTTTAATTATGATTGAGTCGAATCCATAAATCGCGTAAAATAAATTGCAAACAAGGGCAATAAAATCTAACGCATGTTATATAACCGCGATCCCCCCTCCACAGCCCTCTTTCCTACCCTACATTCAGCACTCTTTCCATCACATTCCTCTCCCCTTTGGCATTGTTTGTGTTGGCTACAATTTAATTACAACTGCATTTCCTTTCTCAGTATGTGTGTGTGTGAGCTGCAGTCGCGCTGCTGTCGCCGCGCTGACGCCACAAAATATGCTCATTTATATTTACATGAATATTGCCAGCTACAGCGAATTATCCCCCCAAGGACGGCGACCAAACACTTCAGACACCAAACCCCAATCCAACCCGCTTCCCTCCTTCAGCCTCCATCAGCACCGCTAGGGGGCAGTGAAATATTTTTGGTAGCTGCCGCCAGCGACTGCGGTTAGAGAATTTATTGCTGCCGAATGCATATTTGTCACATTTGCAATGTGCTTGGCGGCGGCGGCGGCGTCATAGCACGATTTACAAGCAACTGGGGAGTTCGGGCACCGCAGCCGCAGTCGCAGCCACTGCTCGACGAGGATCTGGGCACCAATAGGGCCAACCGGCAATGTGACCATGTGCCGCCTTTGGCAACTATCGCGTACATTTAATTGTCATCTTGCAATCCTCGACTCCTCGCGAGTCCAGCCTCGGCAATCACTTCGTTGCTGTCCCTTGTCTCTTGTTGCCATTGATAATCGAGTTGTTTTTTTTACTTCGAGCTTCTCGTGTTACTTTAAGGGGAGGGGAGCACAGGGTCACGCACCTCCAAGCACACAGACTCCCCCGGCGACTGTGCATAAAAGAAATGAAGTCATTTGTAATTAATGAGGTTTGTCACCCCAATTTGCCGGAACTTTCAGGCCACGACGTTAGGTGGCGAGGCTGTTAGTGTGTGTGTGTGTATGCTTAACCTGCCTGACATGTTGGGGAGATGAAAAGAAAACAGCAACTGAAACAAATGCCATATAAATGGAAGAATGGCAGCATGGAAGGAAGGAAGGAAGTTGGCAGTCCCAGCATCCACCCACAAACAATCTAATTTTCTCGTTAAGCACGGCAAAATGCGCACGCACACCTGACGTCTAAGGCTGAGTGGCAAATTGGGCAAGGGAAGGAGAGAGGGTGTCGGGGAGGGGAGTGTCTGTTGTTGGTGTTGCCTGACTGACACCTTGACAGACGCATTCTTGACCCTGACTGACAGGCTGACTTTCGGCTGGCTTTTGATTCCTGTTACTTCTTCTTTTTCGGCTCTTCCCCCGGCTTTGTTATCGGCTTCTCTGTTGTCTCGCGTTTAATTAAAATTATGTAAATAAATTTATTTAGCCGTCATTCTTTTGTAATTAAGTGCAGCCTGCAGAGCCAGCGCGAGTAACATGCGCCCAGGAGGCATCTGCATCTGTGGAGCGAACTAGCGACAGTTCACCTCGACTGCTCACGTCGTGGGTCATCAAAATTGGCCGTCACCAACTCTCGTCACCTTACTGGAGAAAGCGTCGACAAATTAGCTATGAAATTAGCAATTTGCTGGACGTGATCATTGCCAGGAGGGAGGACAGCAGCTGCTGGCTCAGGCTGTGGAGATGCCGATGAGGGGCTGAATACCAAAACAGAGCTGACAGCTGCTGTCAATGGCGGCCCATCAATGGTCGCGTATTAAATGTGCTTTGCGACATGAAAAAGCAATTAAGTGTGGAGTCTTGTGCCCATAAGACGGAGCGGAGAAGTACTCAAGCAGATAAAGGGGGCCGCCCCCTCAGTATTTAAGGGCCTATGAAGCAAAAGATTTTTACCACGGTGACATTCAACACGGGAAAGAAAGGTTTGGCATTTTATGCCAATTAAATTGTTCTGTTCTCTTTCAGCTCGCACTGTTCAGTTATTGAACATGTGAACAGTGCAGGATACAAATACGCAAACACATATGGACAGTGTACATTGCACTCACACGTTGCTCAACATAACACGGCTGCATTCGTGCTGACATCGACATGGGAGGAAATGTATTGATGAATGTGTTGTTTTAATTGATGGATGTGATTCAATCAAAGCCAGATAGAGTTGAAATCTAACTCAGAACGGCCTGCAACTGTGTATAAATGTTTAAAAAGGTAAAGCAATGCGCGCAGTGAGAATTGGATTAATTAAAATCCTGGCCTAATCGACAATACCTGAATAAAGCAGTCAGCAATAATTAAGATACTGCCAAAAAATCTTCATCTGTTATACAGTAACTTCATTACTAAATTTGCCAACTCTGGCTTATTTAGTTATTGAGATCGACGCGTTCATACAGACAAAAGCACATACAGACTTGAGATTCATAAGCGAGCAGAGTTCCGACTGTTCTGTTCATACAAAACACCCGAGGAATCCTGCTTTAATTGTTCTACTCGTTATCTTTAACTTTCTTGAAGGTTCTTTCACTCTTCTAGCATTTACATGTTCTTTTCTCCACCTTAACTAAACAGTTGAACTAAAGTCGATATACCCCCAACCGAATGGGACAGAATACATGCAAGTTGATACGCCGCGGCTCGTAAAACAACATTTGAACTGCAATTAGTTGGACATGGTCTGAAACTCTCGCTATAACTCTCTCCCCTGTCTCTCCCTCTCTCTCTCTCTCTTTTGCGTCGTCCTTCTTCCTTTTTTTCAGCTCTTGATAAAATCATGCACATTTTTGCTCCAGCATGGCAAATAATTTGGCTAACGACATTTTGCAACTAATGCCGGCCAACCGCAACAACAACAGCGATAACAACTAACCCTCCCACTGTCGCCCACACCCTCTCTCCCACTGCCGCCTCTCTGGCAGACCCCACTTGAAAAACACAGTGCCAACTGGCTATTAAAAGCGCTCCATTATGGTTTATTGTAATGCCGGTGGATAGGCCAAACGACCCAGCGGACAAGTGGCAACCCTCCGAGCGTCCCACAGAGGGTGCTCTGCAGCTGGCTCTCGGTCCTTGCCGTTGCCACCTAATTAGAAAAGTTTGCTGCGTCACGAGACAAAAGCCATTGACAGCGACCGAAAGTTGCTAAACTGCATTTTTACTTGCTAACAACTTATGGAACATCAAAAAAAGAATATATTGTAAATACATATATACGATTTGTCCACTATGGTCTAAGTGTGAAACTCCACTGATTAATAACAAATAGAAACAAGGCAGAAAGTTAAGTCGCTTCAAAGCGAAGGTTTCATTCTCTTCAAGTTTAATTATACATATACCTAAAGTATTATATATAAAGGCTTTCTTGAACAGTGGGCCACAACGAGAAGAGGGCAACACCACAAGCAATGAACACTTAACATTGTGGTAACAGTGCTGTCCGAAAGAGGAGTTTGCGGAGAATCGAATGAGTTTTATTTAAATTTAAATTTATTATTAAGTTAAATAAATAATAGTTGTGTATATGAACACATTATAAAAAACACATATATTTATATGTAAATGGTAGATATTTCCCTTGTTTAATAATATATTTTCATCACAATCAAATCAAACACAATAAACCACATATACATACAAACATATACATACATGTATGTACATATATTATACATTGTACATACATATATGTATATTATACATTGTACATGCATACATACATATAATATACATAACATTGTCAACGGGCAGTCCAACTAGCTATACCTGGTACCTTTCTGTCTTGCACTACCTTAAGTTTACTTCGTGTTACCAACTTAGTTTCGAATTTTCCACTTTATCTTCCACCCTAGAGATATTACAGTCGTTGTTAAAATAGAACTTCCTAATATGTGTCTCCATAAACTTGTGCTGCAAGTATCGTAAGTAAGCTGCCGGCAATTAGCAGCCCAAAATTGATGGCTTATGGCGCGGCCTACTTGGGAAACAGAGAGTCGGGGCTTGTGCAATGCAGGTTAAGTTTACGGACGCCACCTGCACACGGCTCTATTTGCACATTTTCCAATTAATTGCTTTTACGTGCGCGACACGCCCGCGTGTGTCAACAAAGGCCGAGACAGCACGAGCCTCTGCGAGCCTCTGCTACCCCACATGGCCCCAATCTGCATGCATCGCATTGTCACGCCGTCAGCTGCCAGCGATGCCACAAACAGGAAAAAATAAAAGTCTATAAAACAAGCAAAATTTCTGCAGATGCGCATTGTAAACTTTGAGATACCCAGTAGAATCAATTCTAAATATCCTCGACATTCAAATTTTATAAGAATTGATTAGATTAATGATTAATTATAAACAAGAGATTTTTAGGAAGTATGACTCACTGAAGTTTTCTATTAACCCTCAATTCCTTTTCTACAGAAACACTAGAAAACATGTTCTTAAGATACCTTTACTTGTTGATTGATCCTTTGGATTTTACTTGCTCAACGCTCTATAAATAATATAATAATGATCTTTTTAAGTTGCTCATTACATTAAACTTTATACCATTTCTTTGATAGTACAGGGTATAACAGAACTGGTGCAAAGATATAGACTCATCAATGTTTTCAATTGAAATTTTTGCACGGTCGTCTCTCGGCCCACGTGGCACTCACGGCGTAGGGCTGCCATTTGTTTTCGCGGGGGTTTGGCAAGGCGGGCGGACATATTGGGGGTTTCCAAAATTGCTGGAAATTGGAACGGCAAGAATGCAAACAATAAGCAGTTACAATTGTCAAAATGAAGCCCTCTGCTCCACTCAACTCCCGTTTCTGCCATCTAACCCGCCCAGCTACACTCGACGACAGATGTTTGACGTAGTTTGCACGACAGCTGTACCTGCAAATATCTATTCAAAGCATTACAATACCCGAATCGGTGAACGAGTGTATTCATACCTGAAACAACTGTACTCGCATTACAGCTCATATCGAGCTGTGATTTCATTATACTCGCTATACTCGGCACCGTTATATGTAGGGTATGGTGAGACAAATACAAAGACAGTGTAGCAGGCATGGGGAATCTAGGCTCTGTTTAATATCATTTATACATCTGCGTAAATATTTGATTTGAACAATTGATTCATTCCGAATTTTAATGATTAGATGTGTATTCTATATTTTATATAGAGGGAAAGACGAGTTGAATGAAGGACAAGGCGAGTAAAAGACATTATTTATTTGATAGTGGGATCAGCAATGTGTCCTGTCAAATTGAACATCACATATATGTATATATAAAACTTTACATTTATACTCAAGTCTGTATACACTTGTGTTTGCTTAGATTAACCATATATAGTAATGATCCCTTTACGTTTCACTACATTAACCTCAATACCATTTCATCTACAATATAATTGTAATATTATAAGTAATATTAATGTTAATAATAATAATAATAATAATGTTAGTAATTATAAATAATAAGTATCGTTGAATTCTAATGATATCGATATGTTTATATAAGAGCAACTCAGAAATGTTGATCTTAAGCTATCGATAAGCTTTTCTAGCCACCTTTGATATCCTGCTGAAATAAAGGCAACGTGAATAAAAATTAACTTAAATACGAACTTTAATTTTTAATAAGCATCAAGCTTATTACAATAATCACTTTCATCATCACAGTTTAGTACTCATGTTTTTAATACAATGATCTTTTATGGTTTCCATTTATATTGCTGCACGATTTATTGTACTGCATATGGAAATGGAAATCGTGGCAACTTCAGGCGACAGTCGACTGTTAGACTTGGCGTATCTGGAGAAAAAACAAAACAAATTGCTCAACCGCAAACTGGCAAATTAGCCAACGTTCAAGGAGAGCGGGATGCACACTGAATCTGGCTGTGACAATCCAATGAAGGAGCTCAATTGGGGACTTAGAGGAATGCAGTCGGGGACACGGGGAGTCGAGTATTCAAGCATGCAACTCGGCGGCAATTGAAAACCATTGACAGTTGACAAACGCAAAAAAACAACAACAATATTAAAACACAACAGCGACACAGGGTAGCTTGGAGGAAAGCCGAACTCAATTGCAGTTACATTTCCATTTTTATTTCCCTCTCTTCCATTTTGCCAGGCAGGAATCCAGAACTTTGTTGTGTAGCTTGTCAATGGCAGGCAGATCCATGCTACTGTTGCTATTGTTGTTGTTGTTGTTGTTGTTATCATTCATTTGCTGCTCTCGGCTGGTTTGCTGCTATAACAGACAGAGTGTGTAACAGGCAGATCGCACAAACATTCTTAATCAGAATCAAAACAGACGACTTGATGGAGTTAGCTCCGTCTGTCGCATCGATTTTAGCTACTAAATTCAGTATGAAGCTGTAGGTGCCACGCCCCCAAACAATAAATCGAAAAAAAACAACAACAATGCGCTGCGATTTAAAGTTCACAGTGAAAGTGTCGACTACACATTCGCAATTTAAAAATGTACAAATGTGAAAATGCAGGCGAGAGCTCTTGGCAATTTGTGTGTAAGGTAGGAACATAAATAGTAGTGCATATAATTAATATATATAATACTATATAAAAGAGTTATGTATTGTAGAAACGAAAAGAAGCTAGCATTGCACCCTTAGCAGGTCTCAAGTTTTTCTAACTATAACTTTGTATAACTTTCTAGTATAACTAAAATCGTTGGGAACCTTTCAATTTAACAACCCTGCAAACAAAAAGACAGATGAACAAAGCTTGATGGCTTACACTGATCAAAAATATATACGATTTTTGCAGTAGTTGATGCTTTCTATTATTTGGAGATACAAATGTGCACTGCTGATTTAAAATTATAGAACTATTGATGGAGCTGGCAATATTGTAGAAGGCAAATTAGTTCACACACGACATCGCAATACCGCCTCTTTTCGACACGCTAAAGCTCTCTCAGTCTTAATGTTGGTTTACATAGGTTTAACATAGGTTTAACATAGTCATCGTGTTATATAAGTATCGATATATCAGTGTGACATAACCGTCTCCCTAAGTTGCTATTAACTTGTTTGTTTCACTAATGCTGATGCACTCTCTATATACTAATAGTGCTAATTTATTTATATACTGATTGTACTTCAGTTTCCCTTGAGATAGCTAGAAAATAAAACTGTCATTGAATGCAGTCTGTAGTAATTAATTTGACAATACAATGCAGTCTTCCCAATAAAGGCGGCTAAGTATTTTAAAATTTCGATCGAGCGCGCCTGCGAGTATACGGCGGGGAACTGTTGGTCTCCTCTTGGTGTTGCCCGTTTCTATTCCGGTTTTACTTTTGACTGGCTGAAATGTTTCTCATTTGAAATTGGATGCACGTACTCAATGAAGAAATACCAACGACAGCAGCGCATCAGGCAGACAGGCTCCCTTTGCAGGGTCAGCAGATGAGCGGGGATGCTGCAAGCTCATGAGGGAAGAGGTGGAGAGCTGAGAGGAGAGGATGGAGGGGTCAGGTTAAGATGGCTGCCAATTGCTTTTCAATATATTTGATGCGCCAAAGCCAAAGCCAACGAACACGTCGGTGTCGACGTCGACGCAGTCGCAGTCGCAGTCATTGAACATTTTGCAACTTAGCCACGTACAAAAATGTTGGCAGCAAAGTGTAAAAGCAACAAAAACAGCAAACGATGGACAGCACCCGCACAACAACAAAGGCGTGTGTGTGTGTGTGTGCGCCCTGCTGACCGAACAACAAACATCAAGTGTAGTCACAGCTAATAAGAAAACCCAGCAGGTCCTTGCGGGTCACGATTCATGCTCGTTTCGCATTCGACTCGGATTCGGATTTGAGCAGTGCCAGTGCAGCGCCTTCTCGGCACAGTGGGGCAAGGCACAGTGCTGGGAACACACATAAAGGTG
This sequence comes from Zaprionus davidi, assembly GCA_018903715.1. Taxonomy (NCBI): domain Eukaryota; kingdom Metazoa; phylum Arthropoda; class Insecta; order Diptera; family Drosophilidae; genus Zaprionus; species Zaprionus davidi. The sequence continues at coordinate 16,203,205 of JAEIGL010000004.1, read as the reverse complement.
AATACACTAAAAGAATATGATTTCATTCAAGTCGCATCAGTTGCGACCCACTGTGCCCACTCTGCCTATGCGCCCACCATGTCAATGGAAATTTAATGACCTTCGCCATTATGTAGTGCATCAAATGCACCAAATACGCTTCGTTGGCAATAAATGCCGCATGCCGGGCAGCGTCTACAGCAGCATCTCGGTCTCAGCTGGCTACGTCGACCATTATTGCCCCCGAGCCCTGAGCTATGAGCCCAGTGGCCTGAGTACGATTTGCGATTTGCAATTTGCAATTTTGTGCAGCAGCTTTCTCTGCGACTCGCGTAATTTTTCGCACATTTCTCCACGTACTTGCATTCTATCTTCGTCTGTGTCATCAGTTGCCTACGTTGTTCTCAGCCAGGCCACATCTGGATGCGACCCGAGGCGATTGAAACTGCATAACCTTTAAATAAAAGAAGCGAATAAACCTATAATCGAGTACACTCAACAGCTAGATACTCTACTCTTCTTTAATTGTCAGAAACCCGATCTCAGATAGACAAAAACTTCGATAAACTGATCGCAACCAAGATCTCAGCAATAAAACTGAGGATTCTTGGATTATTTACATTATTTTAAAATTTCAAAATTGGATTATTTTAAAATTTAATTTTTTAATTTTTTTTAAGATTTTACTGTTTAACGTAAATTTTAACTTTAATTTTACATATACATATATTCCTTTGGTTTTTTAACTTTTAATTCATATTTAATTTTAATATAAAAAATTTAATATCAATTTTCATATCTAATTTTTTATATTTTTCTTACCTACAGTCGACTGTTCTTAAATAAAATAAATGACTTTAAATAAAATAAATAAAAAAAAAAAATGTCTATGCTTTGATTAATACATTTGGTGTCTTTAGTTCTTAAAGATATTGCCAATCATACAGATAGACAAACAGGCAGAAAGAGCGACGGTCCGAGAGAAAGAGACAAACAGAAAGGCCGACAGACAAACAGAGAGAAAGACAGACAGACAAACAGACATACAGATAGACAGACAGATAGACAGACAGACAGATAGACAGAAAGACAGACAGACAGATAGATAGACAGACAGATAAACAGAAAGACAGATAGACAACAGATAAACAGAAAGACAGATAGACAGACAGACAGACAGACAGACATACAGACAGATAAATAGACAAACAGATAGACAGACTGTCGAACAAGAGACATATAGTACATTCAAACATTGCTTATATTGAGTCTACTGTTGATCAATAGGAATTACCAATAAGAATTCTTACTACTTTCCACGAATGTCTAATAAATTGCATTAAAATTGTATAACATCTTGGCATAGGAAGAACCAATGCAACAAACTTCAAGGGTATATGAAGCTGTGCAATCTTTCTTTCTTGTCTGAGGTTGAAAAAGCCGCACATTGTAATTAGCATTATCCGGCTTGGGTATCAATAAAGGACTCTGTGGCAGCCACATGATGCAGAAACCATTAGCAATGAATGATGGGGGTATTCAGCTAGTTCAAGCACACAAATTATCGGGGGCAAAAACTTATCAATTGTCTCGCAATAAGCAGATTGGCGATAGGCGATTGCTCCACTTCCGCATACAGTGCAACTTTTTGCGGATGCTACAAACAACAACAACAATAGCAACAACACTTTCGCAGCGCAATCGAACTGGCGAAAAACTAATTGGTGGAAAATTAAGTTTTCGCACAGAAATGTTGCGCAAATTGAAATGCAATCGGGGCAAAGCGGATTATTGAAAAACTTTATGATTGCATTTTGTACGCCCCCAGCCCCTAAAACATCGCATCGAGGACTTAATGCCCCTGCCGGAGAGTGTATTTGTGTGTGTGTGTGTGTGTGACACATGTGCGACTGGCAGAGCTTATCTATGAGTGCTTTTACAGAATGTCTGCCAAAAAGGCCAAGAACTGTTGTGCCGGGCGATGTCTCGACCCGTTCCACAGGTCCCCCTCCCCCTCCCCATTCAATGCGCCGTCTCGCTGAGCAGGCAGTAGAAGCTTTTGGCGTCCGTTGTAACGATGTACTCGTATGTTCTGCTACTTTGGCTATAAAATATAAATATGCAATAAAACAAACGAGGACAGGCCGGGCATATGCATTACTACAGTGGCCCGCAGTTGGTGGAGATATTTGCTAGAAAACGAAGACATAAACTGGGAAATATGGCGCACTTGGCAGCGCAGAAAAGAAATGCGCGCAAGGCGGCGGCAGGCTGCACGGGTGCGCAGGGGGGTGGCTGTTGGCAGGGTTCAACAAAAGCAAGACAAAGGCGATTCTAAATGCTAGTAGCAGCATCGGTGGCAGACGACGACATGCCAACACATGAGTTACGTGGCCCATGCTACGAGGAGTGGGGGGGAGTATCGTCTTTCTGTTCCAAATTACGGGAATAGCACGGGTTGCATTTCGCCTGCAACAGTCAACAGTAGGCGGCCGCTTTATGAAGCGCACATATGTTGCAGCAATCACAAGGTGGAGGAGGGGCAGACGGCAGGACAGGATGTCAGCCGGAACACTGCGGGGCAGTAAAAATGAAAGGCTTGACAGGCGAATTCCCTAGGCAAATCACTGCAGTCGCACATAAAGCAAATCGTTTGACATTTGTTTCGATTTGCAATGATTTTTAAAAATGCTGCCAACGACAGATGGCAACCAGCACGGGGACAGCACAACATCCACTTTGAGCGGGTTGTCATCGAGCCAGATTAATCAATCAGTGCAGTGGCAGAGGCTCCAAGACTTGCAAGTATTGCTTGCCATCATATATACTCGTACTATATAAACAGCTGACTATATTGCACATTCGATTTAAATAACTTTGAACATTTCTCTCACCTTCCTCACTTCCCTCCATTCCTGCCCAGGTGACCCAACTGACCCTTTTAACAGCGTCTGCACTCCGCACGGCGAGAGTGAAAGTTTCTTATCATAATTCACAAGACAATTAGCCAGACTTTTGTATCGATGGGGCAAACTTGGTCCGTGTGCGATGCCGTGCAAGCTGGTTAAAGTTTGCAGCCAGCGCACTATGCTACATGCCGTACCTATGTCTGTACCTATGCCTGTACCCATGTCTGTACCTATACCTGCCTTACCAGTACCTGTACCTGTACCTATGCCTGGCAATAATTAACAAAATTTTGTTGTAATTAGTTGAGCACGCAGCGCAACTGCACACGGCTGTCTGTGCGTGTGTGTGTGTGAGTAAGTGGTCCTGGCAGTATTCGCAGCCACTCAGTTATTACCATTACGGGTACCTGCATCTACTCCTCTGCCCTTTTAATGGCCCTTGCATGTGTGCGTGTGATGCCTGGAAAGAAGAAGATGAAGAAGGCATTTAATTGCTTAAAGCAGTCGCTTTTTTCTCTTAGCGAGTTTTTAAATAATTCAGTTTGTCATAAGTGCCGTGCCAGGCATCCTGAGTGGTCAGAGACAAAGGCTAGCAAAGGAGGGGGGGGGGGACAATGACGAAGGGATTCCCGGTTAAGGATTGGGCCTGATATGGAGTCTTGTCACGTCGCAGCAGGTCGCTAATTTTTCTACCTTTCGGAACTTTTCTGAAAGTTTCTCCGGGAATACCCTAACTGAGAAGTTGCTCCAAAGTGCAGAGTGTATATTTTTCAGCGAGCTCTAATCAAATGTACCCATAATACATAATATATAAATATATCTTGCGGTTGCACTCAAGACCTTTTTGAATGTAGAACATTGAAATTGTGACAGATGTACGGATGGATGGCTGGATGGAGTCATTTGAGAGGTAGCTAAAAAAGGCAGCGGAAAATAAAATAGAAACAAACGGAAGAGCAGAACGCAGAGCGCACGTTTTCGCTAGTAAAGTTTATTATTTCGTGCTGAAAGTAAATAAACTTATTAGGGTCGCACTACCTTGATATGTCGCACTTGCGTGCGTGTTTGTGTGTGTTTTGTGTGTGTGTGTGTGTGTGTGTGTGTGTGTGTGTTTGTGGGAGAGTGTCCACACTTAAGTGAAATACTAGACGGGGGAAGTGAACTTCGCACATGTGACTCAAAGTGAGCCAGCAGGGAGAAAACGGCTTTGCATTGTTTGCCATTTGGGATGACACACTCCCTCCACCTCCCTGCCCACCCGCTTTGCAGGCCAAATTGAAATTGGACATTAGACGTACACACAACGACAACAACAACAACAACAACGATGTTGACTGCGACAGCGACAGCGACAGAACAAAATGGCAGCTGCCGAGAGTCTGCTGAAAAGTACAACAGCAACTGCAACTGCGCGGGACGCTGCGGTAAACTCATTGTAAATGACAACGCCCCTGGTACGTGATTTCATTTCCATTCGCCTTTGTGCACTCACCTTGAAACTCACAGTTGGCAACTCGCAACTTGCAGTTGAAACTTCCTTGGAACCAGGCTCGAGACTGAAGCTTTCTCCTCTGGCAAACCATTAACTTGTTTCTCCATTTTGGGACTACCAAAAACTTCAAATGTAACTGCAACAGTCTCCTATCATATGTACCCACTATATAGTACACATATCGTGTGTAGTAGTAGTAGTTGTGCATAACTATCTGTGCACACGCCTCCCAGTGTTGGGTTCTCAAGTGCACGGTTTACTGTGCATGCGTGTTATTCATTAAGAGAATTGCGCTCATCTGGTTGGCTGTCGAAAGTCTGCCAAAACTCCACCTACGGCACACGGATTGCACTGCATATTATATTCCAGTTTTGGAAGTGCTTCTGAATAAATTATGATATTTACATTTTACAGGGTCATTGTTTATATGTAAATTACATACAAGTTATTCTAATTTGTTTCTCTCACTTTATTTACCGGTGCAAAGAACTCGTTCTTTAAAAATAATATTATTCGTAGACAGCATCAGCAGACGGGTCGATTTTGACCGTCCGTCTGTCCGTATGAGCGCGCTGATCTTGGCAAACACTAAAGCAAGAGACACTAAATTTGGCATGAAGGTTCCTATAAACCATACACAGATAAAGTTTATTTCAAATTGTTGATGCTACGCCTACAGCTCTCATGAATCGATAAATTTACCACATGATGAAGCGGATTATTGAAGAATTATATACTTTGCAAGCATAGAGGTAGTACAACCTATACTCCAAATCTCACTCTGTCTGTCTCTTGGATTACCCTATAGCTATGTTCATACATATAAACCCAAACAAACGACATGTCCATAATTGATGATAATAACTTAATTACTTTTTGTTTTTTCTGGTTGGAATGAGTTAAATTGCAACTACAAATTAAGTTTGTGACGCATTATATCATAATCATTACTGCCTGTATTCTATTATTTATTCACTCATGTCATAATATTGAGTGGTAGAAGAGAGAAGAGAGCCAAGTAGTCAAACAAGTTCATGGCCCAAACGAATCTCAAACTTGTTAGTTCGTATCCGTAGGTAAACCAAAAGTAGTCGGAGCTCAGCTCGCATATCTCTCATTCGTGAAGATCGCCAGTATGTAAATATTATATGAAGCATTATGAGTTGCTAGCATATTTGGCGGCCAAGCTTATTAGCTTCCGTTGTGGCGTAGTGATCTGTGATCAGTTACTCTTAATCACGAGTGTCCCACATTTCATTTTCATAATTTTACTGCATTGGCATAGCTAATGAAACTATAAAACTATGCGTTACTTTGTCTTAACCAGTTATTGCTTCTCTTGGTTCATCTGATTATACTGGGTTCAAATTATACTCGCTATGCTTTGGCCTTAGCTTTGCAATTCAAATATGGACTGCTTGGTTAATTAGTAAGTTGCCTACTTATGATTTCAATAAACCTGATCGCTTTGTTGTTGTACGATTTTGTTGATAACCCAGGTGCATTTAGGTCAATTATCTGACTTGTTAAGTTCAAGTTGAAGTTCATAATTAATCAACGTACAAAGCACGTACAGTGTCTCCCACGCTAGTTCGGGCAGGAGTGGGTATTAACTTCAAAGTCTTTAATATATTTACAAGTTTTAAAAGCCGGTTTTTGAAGTCTCTGGGTAATATTTAGTGATACTCGTTATTTGCATAATATCTCATTTTAATATAATATTATTATAATTATAAACTATCGATCAATTTTATGTAAAACAAAATACCCTCTGCAAATGAATACAACAATTTTTATCAAGTATAACTGGTTTTCGATGTGCGGAAATTGGGCGTGACACTTAACTTCAGAGGTAACCAATATATGAAATTTAATGCTAACTTTACCAACCTTATATACCCTCTTCAAGCTAAATATTTTATAGATCTTTGATTATGCTATAAAGATTTTAATCGGTTGGCAATCATAATTTGATCGCAGAGTAATTTCTAGGGCCCAAAAGCTGTAATCGTAGTCTGATCAACAAGCCTGACTAATTAATAATGTAGTCCAAGCAGATGGACCGATGGCCGGAAGAGCAGAACTCGTCTTGCAACCCTCGAGACAAACAACGACGGCATTTATTTAAATATTTAAATGCACAGTTCAATCGAGAGTCTCGGCAGATTTCGGGTATTACGCATTCGCACAGCAGATCGCATAGATCGATTCCGTATAAATAGTAAGAGCCCAACCCCTAGTGAACAGAAGTGAGAAGTGAGCTTGTGGAGTAAGAGCTATTAACACCAATCAAAATGGTACGTTTTAATGTTTTAATGTGAAGACTACTCGAGGATTTGTACCAACTCTTGTGTTATCATTGCAGAGATTCCTGATCGTCACCGTTGCCTTGCTGGCTGTGGCTAGTGCCGATGTTTCCCATCTGTCGGGCTACAACTACCAAGCACCCGCTCCAGTCTACCAGCCAGCGCCAGCTCCCGTTCACTACGAGGCACCCGCTCCCGCTCCAGTGCACTACGAGGCACCCGCTCCAGCCCCTGTGCACTATGAGGCACCCGCTCCCGCCCCTGTGCACTACGAGGCACCCGCTCCCGCTCCAGTGCACTACGAGGCACCCGCTCCAGCTCCAGTGAGCACCTACATTCCCCCCGCACCCGTGTCGATCCCTGCACCAGCTCCGGTTTACCACCCAGCACCAGCACCCGTGTCGATCCCCGCTCCAGCACCGGTTTACCACCCAGCACCCGCTCCAGTGCACATTGAGGCCCCCGCCCCAGCTCCAGTTTACCACCCTGCTCCAGCACCCGCCCCAATTCGCGTCGAGGCACCCGCTCCAGTGAACACCTACATTCCCCCAGCACCTGTGTCGATCCCTGCTCCAGCTCCAGTTTACCACCCAGCTCCAGCTCCCATTTCGATCCCCGCTCCAGCTCCAGTTTACCACCCAGCTCCAGCTCCCATTTCGATCCCCGCTCCAGCTCCAGTTTACCACCCAGCTCCAGCACCCGCTCCAGTTCACATTGAGGCCCCTGCCCCAGCTCCAGTGAGCAGCTACATTCCCCCCGCACCTGTGTCGATCCCTGCTCCAGCTCCAGTTTACCACCCAGCTCCAGCACCAGTGTCGATCCCAGCTCCCGCTCCCGTCTTCCACTCGGCTCCAGCACCAGTGTCGATCCCTGCTCCCGCTCCCGTCTTCCACTCGGCTCCCGCTCCTGTTTACCAACCACACCAGGCTATCGAGGAGATCGAGCAGCCCTCAGCTGAAGGCTACCGTTACAAGACTGTGCGTCGTCGCGTCTACCGTCGCAACCGCTACTAGAGAACCAATAATAAGCTAATCAAAATACATGAAGTAAATAAATTTAAAACATAAAGAAAGTTACAATTCTGTAACAAAAATAAATATCATCCGATAGTTTTAATGGTTGGTTTACAATATCTTCAATCTTCGTTCCGACTTATTTCTTGCAATTTTTGTTAACTTTTTTGAGGTTAACTCGTAGCTCCGATGAGCTATGCAGGTTTTTACTTCTGATTTGGATTTGAAAGGTCAAAAAATATGTAGAAACATGTATCGCATGACCATATCAGAAGCAGAACATATAGAAACATATATCGCATGACCAGATCAAAAAAAAAATAATAAAAAAAAATAAAAAAAAAAAAAAAAGATTTTATATGTTTTTTTTAGAGAATATTCAGAGATTGTTGTTGTGGGGTTGTTTTATCAGCGAGCCGGAGCCTTCTGAAACGTTGTAAACGGTTATGTATAAATAGAGAAGGAACCTGAATTTAAAGTATCTTCTTCTATATATTTTGCAATTCAACTGAAAGTTCCTTTTGATTTAAAGAGTAACCAAGAGACGAACGCTAAGCAATTGAGGCTATAAACTGTTTTGCTGCCTCCTGAAGACGCTGCCTAACAAGTCGCATTCAGCACGCACTAAAATATATCACAAAATTCATGGGGTAGAAAAAACATTGATGATGCGGAAATTTTTCTCGTTAAATTCAAAGTTTCGACTGCGACTTCACGGGCACAAGGACAGACCGAGGCGATATTGGCCTCATCAAATCGCTGACCACTTGTGGCTGCCATTGAAGCAACGGTGTCTAGGAAATGCTGGCAGACAAAAGCAGGATATCGACGGTCTGTGGTCGAGATGAAAATTAACAAGAAAATGCGATGACATCGACAATGTCTTTACGATTTGATTAGGGAAATGTCTGCAACGCCGGTGCCCTGCAATGTCGTATCCAACAGTTCCTTGCTCTCGAACTGAGTGGATGGAATTGCCAGGTTGGCTACTGGCGAGGACTGGCAGGATTGTTTGGAGTTGGGAGTTAAATTTAAGCTTTAAAGAGCCACCGCAGGAACCACACACACATTGCGCAAACTAATTAAAATCGCTGCCAAATTAATTACGTAATTACAACTAATAATAATGCACTGGCAGGGAGTACATTCGTTTTGACAAGAGATACATTCAACACTTTGAAAGATATATATTCTTGTGCAGTGTGAATGTAGACGTATTGAACTAGGCAGGCAGTCTGTTTGTTTGTTAATCAGCTAAAATTATAAATTTTATTTGAAGTCTAACAGCTTTACGGAAACTTTTATGCAGTACTTTTGCAATTGCTTCTCAATTTATGCATTTCAAGTTCATACTTTTATATTTACACATGGGATAAGTATTGTTGGAATCAGTGAAGACTTTAGTAAAGAGTATCTACTCGTCGACATGCAGAAAGTCCCTTCATTTATTTTTTTCTCTGCGCCACATCGCCTGACTCTGTTCGTGGACTTTTCCTATTTGCCTAAGCTAAATTTAGATAATTGCATTTTGGTCAAATATTGGCAGCCCAAATAAATGAATTACAATGGTTTTGGGCGGTGGGAAACCAGATGGGCATTTTGCAAATATACGACAATATATGTACGTAGCAATAGGTTAATATGTGTAACAGGCAGAAGCTATACAAATTATACTATAAATCTTAGTCAGCATCAATATGAATGAACATGTCGAACTTGAAATACTAAATTTGGCAAAAAGCTTCCTCAATGCCTTACCTACATATATACAAAGATATGTCAAGTTTATTTTTAAAATAATACGAGTAATAAGCAAGAAACGCCACCTTTGATGTGGTGTAGGATAATAGATAATGCATTCCTTATCCCAACAATCAGGCATACACTGTGACACTAGTTAACATATGTGCTCTCCTTACCCCGACACAAATTATAAATATTATAAATATTATAAATATTACATATTTACTACAGTTTGAAGCTCTGGCCAACTTATGCTACCTCAAAAAGGAGAATATTAAAATGCATTTCAGCAAACCTAAAACAAACCTATTGTTCTGTCTTGCAACACGGACAAAAAGCCAAAAAAGAAACTAATCAGAAACCAGTGAAGCCTCAATTCGAATATTGCAGTGTGCAATTTTCTGGCTCATTACATCTCGGGGAAGGTTTGAACAAATAAAATGCAGGCTTAGCGCTCCTGTTGGGCGGTACGGCAACGCGATGGTAGCTGAAAATAATTGACAGTTGACAGCATCTGCAAACGCACTTAATTAGCAGTTAATGATGCTGATTAACACGCATTATGGACGGGCGGGCGAGGTAGCAAGCCCGTCACTTTCGCTCCAGCGCGCGCTGTCCAGTTGTGCAGTACGATAAGAATGCTTTAGGAGCCGCGGATTACAACATAATTGCGGGACAAATGGGCGTCGGGGGGCTGGCTATGAAAATGCAAAGAAGAGAAAATTAAAGCAAACGCAAAAAACAGGTGAAAACGACGCGTGGTAAAACTGGTGTAAGGCCTACGGCAGGCACGACACATGGCGTAATTGAGAACACTCACATAACCGCACATACACACATAAAATCATACAACTGTACACTGTACACACACACACACACACACACAGAGACGGCGGGGAAATTGACAGTATCTGCGTAATTATATCAGCTGTGGCAGGCGCCACACCACGACCGGTAAAATATGCAACGTTGACTGGCTTCATTTGTTTTTACTGTTACTGCATATTGGGACGGATCAATCCACGCCATTTCGGGCCCCCGTTCACACCAGCACCTACCCAACAACACCTTCCCCACCTGCCACAGAGCCAGAGCCAGGAGCCAGAGCCAGAGCCAGAGCCAGTGCTTTCTGTGCCGCAGTGAGTGGCAGTTGCACTTCATTTGCAGCATTAATTTGTCGCAGCTTGATTTATTTCGCGATACATACATACATATATCGAAGTACCAAAAGCAAAGCTCGTCCGTCCGCCAGGCCGGATTTATGATCTGGCAGAAAAAAGTGCAATCGATGGTTGAAGAGCTTTGCAGGCAGTTGAAATTGTATCGAGGCGAATGCGTTTTTAAGCGTTCATTCAATGGGGTCTCTTACTGCATATTACACGTATTTATGTCACAGCTATGCAAATTTCATACGATGTGCCACGGAACCAAACTCCAATGTCGACAGTACATACATATAACATACTTCTTTCTGTATGTCTCCAAATTTAATTAAAGAGGAAGTAAGAGCCAACAAAAACACTAGAATTGCTAAATTACGGATGCGTGTCTTGAAAACAATACCGGTTTCTCAAACAAAAGCCTACAATGGTCCAATAGCAGCAGCTATACAATACATCGGTCTCCACCTTTGAAATAAAATTAAACTGCGTATGCTATACAGAAACATCTATGCCAAATATGGTATCTCTAGCTTTTATATTAGCAGAGATTAATGTGCTCATACAGACATGCAGGCGGACATAGATAAATTGACACAACTATTGATGCTGGCTAGGAATAAATGTATGTAAAATTGTATATACTATGCCTATATTATATTTGTAGGTTTATATGGTAATTATGTTAATAAGATTTTACTTAATGGGGTCTGTCACTCCACATGCTGCCTGATACATTATTTTGCACTACAATATTATTAATTATTATTATTATTTATATATGTTATTGTTCTTTCCACTACATGTTCTTTCTCTTAATATTTATTTATTCTTAATAGTTTACCTATTTAATTATAAATCAGAAAAATGTATAACTACCTCTCCATATTAAATTGAAAATAAAATACAAATTAACTTTCAAAATATAAACGACAGTAATATTTTGTAATATTTTATTCGCCATAAACAAAACAAAAGGTCACATTGTAAAACTTTCGAATATCTCAAATGCATTTGGAGCAATTAGTGGAATTAAAAGTGTGACTCCACACTGCCTGAGGTAGCCGAGCGCACCGTCATCCCCCTCCTACACAGCTCTACGTATACCTGCTAATTTGTTTTTCTCAGTGACAGGAAGCCAAATGGCGTCGGTCACACTGGCGCCACCCTCTGAGGCAAACAGTCATTCGGTTATGCATTTGTTTGTGCATGCGAGATGGTATCTGAAGACGTATCTATTGCAATAAAACAACAACACATCAGCAATAACAATCGAATTCGACAACAATCACAATGGCAAACAATGGTCCAATGGACACGTTTAGCTGGACAAAACAAAAAGTCGGCTAGTGTGTAGTGGAGACAAAAGCTTCGGTGTCGACCTGTGTTATCAGAGCTAATTAAGCAAACTAATCTCAGCAACTTTTCGAGTTGGTCATCAACGCGATGCCGCGACGCCGGCTACCATTGTCCACTCAGTTGGTAGTTAACTTTGATGTAGATAAACCATTTATGTTGTATGCAAATGACAGTTGAACTCGAGTAGTGCCCAACAATGCTGCACAGATGTTCAGCATGTCCGAACTGCAGACACGCTACGTGTACTTCTCAATTACAGCACCGAGTAATACCCGACTAGCTCTTTTAAAACTGACCAATTCCCATTCAGCAAACACCAACTTGGGTATCTTATCTGAATTTGTAAGTGACTCTGACAGCGCAAGAGCCCAGTCGATACCCTACACTAATTTAAACAGCAGCAGCAAATAAAATTCTGGTTTCTGGCATATTAAGAGCCTATAATGTGGTCAATTCTTCATCTGTCTGCGACGTCTTCAGCTTCAGCGCAGGGCAGGGCTTGGTATAAATATCCCCCTGGCTGCCAGTCCAACCCATACTCGCAGCTGAAACAGTCAAAGTAACATCTTCAAAATGGTTAGTTGTGCAAAGGCTAAAACTGGCTTAGCCCTTCTCCGATCTTCGACTGGAATCCTTTGCTAATCCTTTGCTTTGCTTCAATTGCAGAAATTCCTTGTTGTCGCCGTCGCCCTCTTGGCCGTCGCCCACGCCGATGTGTCCCACCTGTCGGGCTACAACTACGCCCCTGTGCCAGCACCCCTGCCGGTGAAGAACATTCCCGCACCAGCGCCAGTGAACTCGTACATTCCCCCAGCACCAGTTCATATTCCTGCCCCAGCTCCTGCTCCAATTGAGCTGCCAGCCCCAGCCCCAGCCCCAGTCCACATTGAGGCTCCTGCCCCAGCTCCAGTCAACCAATACATCCCACCTGCTGCTCCCGCTCCAGCACCCGTTAAGATTGAGGTTCCCGCTCCAGCTCCCGCTCCAATCCGTGTGGCTCCCGCCCCCATTGCTCCCGCTCCCATTGCTCCCGTCAACCAGTACATCCCACCTGCAGCTCCCGCTCCAGCCCCAGTCCACATTGAGGCTCCTGCCCCAGCCCCAGTCCTGGCTCCCCAACCCGTCCTGGAGGAAATCGAGCCTGTGTCTGCCGACGGTTACCGCTACAAGACCGTGCGTCGTGTGATCCGTCGTCGTCTGTAAGGAGTTCGCAACCCGAAGTTCCTTTTGATAAAGGAAGATGATTCAATAAAAATTTATTAAGTTTGTGAAAGAGAATGGCTTCTTATAGAAGGGGGATTACTGAACACGGCACATTCACAACAAGTCCAGCGATATTTTATAGTCTTAGAATTTATTTCCGCATGTTCTTAAGCACTCATCTGAATTATGTCGCTGGCACATGTCAGATTCGCTCCATGCAAATTACGCCACAACATTAAAGACCAAGACTCCAATTTATTCGCCAAACGTGTTTCTTGGCAGTAACAAAAGTTACTGACCCCACGCAGATCAATTTATGTTTTGAACATAAATCAACCCGAAGTAACAGAGATTATACAATCGATGGTTTGCTCGCAAAACAAGAAACACAAAATGGAAAACCATTCAACACTTGCCTGACCGTGATCAGGAATATATTGACTTAAGAAGTCGTTGCAATCTTATGTACAAAATTAAGGAAGCGTGGCAGATGCCATAAGCTATATAGATATGTGTACTCTTGGTCAGGGTCGAGTCGATTTTGCCATGTTCCTCAGTCTGTATCAATATGTCGATCTTCGCAACTACTAGTATAAGAGTCAACAATAAATAAATAAATACAAATATAAATACAAATCAAATCAGTTATTGGTTTCCCAACTGGTCTCTAAATGAGTTCACTGTTATTAGTCAGATGGGTAGGCATAGTAGACATGGATAAACCGATTCGGTAATTGGTGTCTAAACCAATTGTCTTACACCTTCTTCTGTCTGAAGCATACTTCTTAACAAAGTAAATATACCTTTTTTGATAATTTTCAATGGTGGCAGGGTATGCAAACACGAGAGCAGACCGTTAATCGAGTGAGTGACCTACGAACCATCATTAATTCATCAATTCTTTTAAAAACAACGTAACACAAGCACAGCCACATTCATCAAGCGATAAATTTGGTAATGGTCAACAGTTTTTTTCTATACAAATCTGTTATCTGTTTCAATAGCTAACCCCAAGAGCCAATGCTGCTTGGCGTTGGCATTGGCGTGACAACTTGGCATTGGTTGCCCCTCTTCTGACGCCGACGCCGACGCCGACTCCTGATGTGGCTCAATCTCAGCACGTGGCAGTTGGGCCCCCTAACCATTAATTGCGCAGCAGCACGCAATTAATATGCCGCTCCATCAGCTGCTGACCCAGACGCAATAAAAAGCACAGTGAGTTGAGAGTTCAGCAGCACAACACAGCGACTTGTGATCTAAGAAACTACAGCAGCGGCCAAGATGGTAAGTCACACTACGCGTTCAACAAAGGATTATATTTTCTGTTGTTAATCTTATTATCTGTCCTCATCCACAGAAAGTTCTTGTTATTACCCTCGCCTTTTTGGCCTGCACCCTTGCGGATGTATCGGAACTAGTCGATCAAGGCTACGAGTACCCTCAGCCAGCTGCACCAGCTAACGCTTACATTCCTCCACCTCCTCCACCACCGCCGGCACCAAAGAACACCTACATTCCCCCACCTCCTCCACCACCGCCGGCACCAAAGAACACCTACATTCCTCCCCCCGCTGCACCAGCCAAAGCCTACATTCCTCCTCCGCCAGCACCAAAGAACACCTACATTCCTCCCCCCGCGGCGCCAGCCAAGGCATACATCCCTCCCCCACCAGCACCCAAGAACACCTACATTCCGCCCGCACCTCAAGATCCAATCGAGGAGATCGACCTGCCAGCCCAGGATGGATACCGCTACAAGACTGTCCGTCGTCGTGTGCTCCGACTGCGCAACTAGAATTCTACTGCCTTGTTGACTAGTGTGTTATTCCTTAAAGACGAAGGAGTTCAACGTTAATGTTTTCTTGTTAATGAAATATAAAGTATGATTTGAAATTTAAAATAAGTGTTGAACTTGAATTCTATTGCCTTGTTGACTAATGTGTTATTTCTTAAAAATGAAGGAGCTCAACGTGTTTTCTTGTTAATGAAATATAAAGTATGATTTGAAATTTAAAATACATGTTGTTCTTTTTGCAATTTGTCCTAAGCAACTTGTATTGTAAACAGTTGATAAATACTTATGCATCCACACATACCCAGAGCTGCCAGACCAATAACTATCAGCCCAAAATACGATTTGCTTGGGGGATAAATGTGCGATGTGGGATGTCAGGTAGCCAACCCCACATCGATTCGAAGCATATTGAGCAATCCAACAGGTCATCCCTTTGCATTACTTCCACTTAAGGAGCCACAACACAAAGACAAACCGCACAGACACCTCCCTCTGGCTGGGCTATCCAATATCGTTACCCTTACAAGCCCTAAACAAACCGCTCAAGGTCAAGCGCATGTCGCCGGCATGTCGAGCAATAAAAAGGTCAATTCAGGGAGTCACCACACCCATGTTTCAGTTACAAAAACGGAGAAAGGGCCAAAACAAGGAACCGAAGTAAAAACAAACAAATCCTTGATTACAAAATCCAACAGCAAGCGACAAATTCGCTGGAAACAAAGGAGAAAAAATTGTTTGACATAATGCAAAACGAGAAAATATGCGAATTCAATAAACTGACTCCGCTCTGGCCCACGTCCTTCTCCCTCTCTCTCTCTCTCTGTCTTTCTCTTTACTTCTCTCTTGCTCTTGTGGCATGAGGCAACATGTCATTTGGCCAATTGCTGTTGACTTAGCTCTAAAACGAATTTCCTTGAATGTCGCCGCCGGCAAGGATGGCGACGCTGTGCTGAACGTCCTAGTTGCCCTGCAGCAGAATGTCCTGGACGCTCGACGTCGTCAATAGACGCCACATATTTTGCACGCAGTTTATGCTGATGACATGCAAGTGGCAAAATTTCATTTTTTTTCTTTTCTTTTTTTTGTTTCGCTAGCGAGTAATGCGCAGCAAGCAAGTAGTGAGGGCGACAGACAGCCGACCTGTAGAACAGTCTGAGGAGATACCAAGGAAGAGAAAAATAAGAGTATACTGGACTGTTTAATACCCTGTACTCACTGCGCATAGTTCTGCATCCTTATACCTCTCTGATTTTTCTACCTTTGAGGTAGTTAACAGATCTGAAAGAAAAAGAAATGATAATGCTAGACTTGGAAGTGCTTAGGTCTACTAAAAAAGGTATCCAGAGTTTCCTTACACTTTTCCCACGTCTTAACAACCGTTGGCCAAGAAAGAAGCATGAAAATAAAATGCGCCAAGGTCTGTGATGCCCTCAAGCTGGCTGTAGACCGCAACCGCCTTTGTCGCCATAGTTTGACATACGAATATTCCCCACGGAGTCTATCAACAGTTGATAAAACAAATGCGTATGTGTGAGTGTGAGTGAGTGAGTGTAGACTGCGACTCTGTGTGAAGGAGCTGTTCCCTGCCCGCTGCCACACTGGGCATTGGCATTTGCCTCTGCCTTTTGGTATGTACATAAGTTTATTATTTTGAAAGTAATTGGATTTGGACCTTGTTCTCGATTCAGTCTTGGTTCTGGGCAGCTTCAGCTACAGCTCCTGCTCCCCAGTACTGGCGTAAGTTGTATATTCTGCGGCAAAATAATAAGAAAATACTATATATACTTATACTCTTACGTGCCAACAAGGACAGTGAACCTAGTCGGCAAGTAGTGGTCGGTGGAGAAGGGCGCACCAGGCGAAGACGGATCCCACATCCCCCGTCGCAATTGCAACATATGCTCTTACCAGGGACCACTGCCGGCCATTGGTCACTGGCAATTCTTTTTTGCAGTCGTAATTGTTTTCATAATGGATAAACTCTATAAATTTCCTCGCATGACGCACAGTCAAATGCGAAATATGTCACGAATGGACGGGAATGAATGCGAAAAGGCGTCGCGAAAACCCGCAGGAGGTTGTGGCGACTTATCGATGGTAACCACTCAGCGAGAGAACAACGTGAACAAAACAGCAACGCCATCAAGATTAAATTGAATGGTTGACGAAGCGGAATTGCAGAACTTTTAGAGTAGGAACAGGATTTGTTTGAGTTTCAGAAAGGTATATCAAATTTTAGAGAATATTATCATATTATTATTGCAATATTTTCATATTCAATACATTAAGGTCTCTCTTTGTACTTTTATATCATCCTGTTAGACATCCTTTGATGTGTGTCAAAGGAAACTAAAGACAACTATAGTATTTACTGTTTGTACTTCTTTCTTTCTATGTATATTCGTTCGGATCAACAGATAACAATAACAAGGAATACTTCCAATCAAGGCATTATACGTCTTAGTTGCGGTGACGGAAGACGCGACGGCGCACGGTCTTGTAGCGGTAACCGTCCTGGGCAGGCTGCTCGATCTCTTCGATCACCTCGGGAACTGGTGCAGGAGGAATGTATGTCTCGACTGGGGCAGGAACTGGTGCAGGGGGAATGTACTCATTCCTTGGTGCTGGTGGTGCAGGTGGTGCGGGGGGAATGTATGTCTCAACGGGAGCTGGTGCTGGTGGTGCCGGCTGGGGGTAGTCATAGCCAGGCTCCGACAGTTCAGAAACATCGGCCAAGGCGCAGGCCACAAAGGCAACGGCAAAGATTAGGAATTTCTATTGAAACAAAGATTGGGTAAGTTAAATTCCTCGCAGGTTTAAGGCATGAGGTGCTCTGCACCTACTTACCATGATGACTTGTTGACCAACAGACGAGTTGTGCTGCAGTCTCCAGCGACAACAACTCTTTATATTTCCACGTTGCGACGGAAGCTGTCAGTTGACTTTGAACTTGATCCGACCCGGTTCACACATACGCCGCGGGCAGGTCCTCATGTTTGCTCAAACCGTGTCATAGTGGAAGACTCTGTGATTAAGCGGTCCAGCGATGGAGAGGTTACTCAGACCGGTTTACGGCTGCAGACAGCGCATAGATTAATATTTTGAGTCATTGAGTGTTTGTCGCTGTCGTGCATCATTTGCGTGGACAAGAGTCAATTGATTGGGGGCTATGAGGTCAAGCATTTGCTTGCGCCTCAAGCATTGTGTTTGTTTTGTTTTCCCTTTAATTGATTTACTCTTACTGGACGGATGAAATGAGATGAGTTGAGAAAAAAAGACACAACTGACCTTGCTGCGACTCCCTTGGAAACATTACTTTTCTTGTTTTCTTGTTTGTTTGTTTGTATTTCCATTTCATTAGTCGATTCTGCTGTTGCTCTTGTTGTTGTTGCAGTAATTTGTAGCGTGTGCTTGATTAAAACCAAATTTAATTTGCATTCTGTTTGAGCGAACCTAACTCCAATTACATTCCAACTTCAACTGGGCGAGCACTGGCAAACCCTGTTGCGGGTGGGGCAGTAAAATGGAGAACACAGTGGTAAAAAATTAAATAAGAAAAATAATATTATCTGTTATTATGCAATTTAATATGTGACCATAGTGTAAAATTAAATATTGAATATTAAATTATCATTATTATTATTATGCAATTTAATATGTGACCATAGTTTAATATTAAATATTAAATATTGAATATTAAATTACCAAATAACTCTATTGAAGTGTTGTTCAATGAACAAAGGAAGAGCTTGTGTACATTTGAAAATGATGATACAAAATTCAATTCAATTCAATTGCAATACTATATTTAAATTTCTCTGATAAGAATTGTCTCTATTGATTTATTTCTTACATTTATGCTTCATGTGCGATTCAGATTTGTACAATTTGCCCCACAGTGCAGAGAAGTCTTGCAGTCCCTGATAACTTACAAATTATTTTCTTTTTATGTTGATTATTTTTTGGAGTACTGCTGCTGCTGCTGGGGCCCTCGCCCGCCCACTTCTGGCACACACCTGACCCACGACGGCTTCGCCTTTTATATTATTCTTTACAACATTTTTATGAACTTTGGTCTGCATTTCCATTACTCGGAGCTCATCATATTTTAATGTGTAGGATCACGCGGCAGCATCTCTGGTTTTTTCTATTTTTCAAATTGTTCTCTGGAGATTTACAGTTCGTGATTTTAGCGGGCAATCTTATTGGTCGCCTTCGCAGTCTGCCTCTTCCAACGTGGCAGCTTAAGACCCTTCTTGCTCAGGGGTTGAATGCCTTCGCCTTTGCCTTCGCCTTCGCCTTCGCCTCTGCCCTCACCCTCGCATTAAGCCTTTATACAATTGCACCTGGTACTGGGAGGGTACTGTGTGGCTTAGAGGGTAACGGATGGGTGCCCGGGAACATATCAACTGGCTTTTAATTAACGCGCTTAAGTCTGCATGAACTTGCTCTAAGCCGTTTTTAATTTCTTAGCTCACATAATTGAATTGGCCAAGGCGCCAGAGCCAGACAGACAGTGCGCAAAGGACTGCGACACTACGACCGACTGTTTGTTATCCTTGAAAATTAATTTCGACGCAATTATTGTCCTGCAGTCAGTGTCAGTGTCTCTCTAGGTTGGCTGCAGGCGGTGTCCAGGACCCTTAATGCCCAAAGTCCTTGGCTATTTTATGTCACGTCAAAATATTTTTTCATAAATCGCCAACCAGCTTGACTTTGTCTTTCTGCCAACGGAGAAGAAGACAAGCGACAGTTTTGACAACGCACGTCCGGTCGGAGGAGGATTACGGACAGGGAGAATCAGTAACCCCGCAGATTGGGTCGCTGCACATGTCCGAGGAGTAACAACAAAAATAGGTTGCATCAAGTTTCTCCAGCCAGCAGAACCTGTCAAGCAATCGTTGAAAACCAACTGGCCCTCATCTTCTTGGCCAACAGTCATGCGAGTTGGGGACCCGATCCGAGTACAGGTAACGTCCAGGACGCAATGTAAATGTAAAAAATGATGCTACGTGCGGTGCACGCAAGGCAGCGCGCAGTGAGTGAAGGCCAAAGTTCGCACTGTGGGGCCTGCAGACCGATCTGGTGGTTTTTTAATTCAAAAATGGAAGCTGTCCGCCCGATGAGGGGTATCCCCCTCAGGATCGTGTACGTGCTACTGAATATAAGTTTAACATGTCTCTGTTAATTTTAACATTTCACTGTAGAAGCGCTGTTAACATACATTCAGTATATTATTTGCAGCATACTTTGTACGTACCAAGAAATTTTCTATTTATTGCTCAACACTGTTGCATATTTTTGGGCAGTAATATATTTAGCTGCTCCCAGCAGAAAAAATAGCTGATTCGGCAACACAGATTCTTTTTATTGCCCAAAATAAAGCTGAACAAAGAAATTTAGTTCATTCACATACATACGTCTATACATTTTCTATACAACCGGTGAACTTTTAAGAGCACAAATTTTTCAAAGTTTATCAACTTTCAAAATATCAATTTATAATTTCCTTGCTCACAATAACCATTCTGAAATCACTTAATTCAGTGCAGAAAAGTTAAACACGTAATTGGGAAAACTATTCATCTTGAACAACCCCTTCCACATAGTACATATAAAAAAGCCATTTATAAACTTCGAGATAAGTAGCTTTGAACTATTACAGTTTGTTCGTAAGTTCTTATTTTGTTGCCCTTGAATACGTATTGTACATTTTTAAAAAGAGGGAGAAGTACACAAGTGCGGGAAAGCAACTACAACATTGACAAAAAAAGGTATTCAACTTTGTGACAAAAAAAAAGTTCACTTGGCAGCGGTGGGATTCGAACCCACGCCTCCGAGGAGACTGGTGCCTTAAACCAGCGCCTTAGACCGCTCGGCCACGCTACCATGTTGTGTGCGCTCGCCAGAGGCTTTACTTATGAACAAAAGGCTATTGATAAACTCTCAACAGTACACCCTTTGTCTAATCCCAAACACCAATAGAAAAATACACTGCAGGCATATGCAAACATACTTTAATATAATTCGTATGCTTGCTGGCTCAAGTCAACGTTTTTTATAGTGTACGACTGCCTATGAAGTGCTTAGTTTTAAATACATACGTGTATTATGTATTTACGTAGTAATACGTAGTCTGTACATTTTATATGTATGTATGTGGGTACGTATGTACATACTGGTACATATGCATGAATAACAAATGCCTTCGCACAAAATCGCGGATAATATTTTGTATGAAGTAGGACTAAGGCGGCTGCTTTTCGCAGCCCTTGCTGGAATTTTAATGAAACCACAAATGTTGCCGTCTCCCTGGCATACATCCCTGTATCTCTCGCCGCAAAACAAAGACAGCAAACGGAGACTCGTCCAGAAAAACCGCAGACTTTGTTTTTGTTTCGCTTGTCGCCAGTGGAAAGACTTTTATTGCAATTTTCTAATTTCATTGCGGATGCTTTGCCAGGAGAGCCTGTCCCAAAGACTTGACTTGCTTGACGCCGGCTTCAGTTTATGGGTGCAACAACAAACGGTGCACAGCAGGCAACCGAAAACAAAATAACAACAACAACAAAGCGACGCAAATTGTTGCTGCGGTCGCACGTGTAGAGAACTTGCTGGCGTTCACATTTCCATTTGAATATTAAAGGCATTTCTATCTATCTAAGCAAAAACAATGACTGATTTGAAAAAAATAAAAACCAAAAGTGAAATAAAGAATGCTTTTGTCATGCCGAAGGATATATACCCTTAGAGCTCCTGGCTTCTGTCTTGGATAACAGTTTAATAGCACCTTGAAGGGATGGTTAGGGAATATGTATGAAAAGTTTAATCAGTTTAAAACTGAAAGAAAAACTGAAACTACAGGTCTGTTGGAACTGATTCAGAATATATAAATACATATATTTTATGGAGTCTAAGAGATCTTCTTTTATGCGTTGCATTTGCAAACAGATAGTCAATGTTAATGTACCATGCGCAAGGGTATAAACACGTAGACATTCCATAGCAGAAGGATTCGATATACCAAGGTATATCCTGACATTGATTTGTTCTCACCGACATAGGCCCAATGAGCAATTTGTATGCGTCGCAGTATGGCAAGTAAAATAAACTCAACGTGTTGCTCAAGAAGCCATAAAAATAGTTGAATATGAAAATATCACTGCGCCTCGTTACATCATTGTTTCCACGGGCCGAATATTAAGGCCAACAAAACGCCTCGTTTGGAGAATAGAAAAGTTTAATAAGTACAAGGTGTTCTCTCGTCGTGTGAGCTGAAAATCCAAATCTTTGCTCTTTGTATTTGCTAGCTATCGACAAGGAAACTTAATTATTACTTTAGAAATCTACAAATATAATATATTATAATGAATCGAGAATAGACAAGGGCATATATTCATTACCCTACTTGTTGCATCCACAGATAACTCGTTTGACAAAGGAATTTCATGTGGTAGCGTGGCCGAGCGGTCTAAGGCGCTGGTTTAAGGCACCAGTCTCCTCGGAGGCGTGGGTTCGAATCCCACCGCTGCCAAGATGGAAAATTCTTTTTTTTCTAAATGAATCGATACAAATTTGCTATACTAAAGATAAAGAGAGAAAGAAAGTCGTGAATATTCTATGATAAAAGTTAGCTAGCTTATTTATAGCATACATATTATTATATAAATAACAACGATAAATATAGTGGTTTATGCTTTATAATCATTTTCTACTGATAAGAATCCACGCCGATAAAAAAGTTTATCGTGGCATCAGTAGAGCGGCAAGGTAGAGCTGGAAGTTAAATCGATTCTCGAATCGATTAATCGATGTTTTCCATTTTCTACTATGCATCATTTTAATTTTTGAGAATCAATTAAATCGAAAATTTGAAAATAGTACTAAATTACTATAACTAAACATGTCTAGTGGTGGTATAAAATTTGGTTAAGGTTAAATATGTGCCCTCATCACGGATTTTTGAAAATTTTTTTTCAAGATAGGCCTTTATTTATGATGAATTTAGGTGAAAGAATTAGTTTTTTTTTATTTTTTAAATTTTTAACAGCTGAGACATTTTAATAACGCTTTGGCATGCCGTGCGCCAAGGCAACAATTTTAATCGAAAAGCTTAACGACATCGTTTCATTAGAAAGTGCCTGCGAAACATACATTTGTCTGTTAAACAACTATTTGAGTGGAATTCCTTTTCCATTCCCCATCGTACTATGTATGCAGCAAATAATTATTAAGAAGCCGTAAAGTATGCAACATGTTTTGCTAGGCTGCTTAAGATTTTGCAAGGATTTTCGTTGCGAAGTCAATTTACACCAGGTGAACAGCAACAGCAGCAGCGAAAAATAATTGAGAGTAACTAAATCAAAGAGAGCGCAAGGAGAGTGGATTAGAAGACGCGCAATTCTGCTCTCTTTGTTTTCAACCAATCAGTACTGTCTTTGCTTTGATCGAGTTTAACACGTGACACCTGCGCCCTCTCTGCGTTCGTCCTCTCTCACTCCCTCTCTCTTTCGTCTGTTCACTTAGTGCTGCCTGTCTGCTGTTTTCTCTGGTTGCCTGGTGTAATTTGTTGTGCTGCACCCAACAAAACAAGCTAGGCTGCCTTCGTTTGGCCTTTCTCACTATGTGCACTTCCTTTGTCTTTTTCTGTGCTCCTCTCTTCCTTACTTCTCTCTCCTCTTGCTAAACTACATTCCTCCTGAAATTCCTGCGCACCTGGTATTGTTCCGTGTTGAGACATAATATAGTAGTTTTCGATGTTGCGCACAATAAATTACACCAGGCGAAACTTAATTCTTTCACATAAATTCATCCAAAATATAGCCCTACCTGTAAAAAAAATTTAAAAAAATTCGTGATGAGGGCACATATTTAATCTTTACCAAATTTTATACCACCACTAGACATATTTACTTGTTTAGTTGTAATAATTGAGTACTATTTTCAAATTTTCGATTTAATTGATTCTCAAAAATTAAATCGATGCATCGGAGAAAATAAAAAACATCGATCAATCGATTCGAGAATCGATTTAACTTCCAGCTCTACTTCTAAGAGTATAAAATTATCTGCATACCGAGGGAAATTTTCTGTGTAATTCATTTGTAATATTCCTTAAATAAATTGGAGATTTTGTATGTAATTGAAATATCCTCATTAAATCGCTTTTAATTCAAACAAAATATGTCTAACCTTGTTGAATTTATTTTCACGCAAAGATAGATAAGAATGTTAGCCCTGGAATGTTTGCTTTTCGTGGTGTCGTAACATTTCAACGCATATGGTTCCTATAGGGGTAGTTATACGGCATGAGGAAGAAATGAGTTTGATTGTTTGCACGAGGAGTAACTGCTTCGGGTACTGCACCGCACTCGACTTCAAGATACCCAGCAGTACGTGCGAAGTAAAGAACTTCAGAAGAGGAAGGTACATATTTTACATATACATATACAGCTGGGATTGTACTAAACAATAATATCCTTGTACATTTGGCCCTGGGTATAAAAAGCAAACCGCAGAGCATTGTCAGCAAACAGTGTAACATCTTCATTATCGCCTCCATTATCATCATCGCCATTGCCGTTGGTATCAAGATATTTTTATGGAGAGAATCGATGCTGTAATTGATGTCTTTGCGACATGTTTCCAGAGTGTTTACGTTGAGAATTACCAAAGCGACGTAGTGCATAAGTATCTGCCCTTCCTTCTCTGCTCCTGTTGTGTGCGTGTGTTTATGCTGAGGTGGGTCCTCAGCTAGTTGACAGGCTGTCGGCTGTCGTCTGTCGTTTACGTGCATTTAACGAAATGTGCTTCAAAATGGAAGCACGTTTCGAACATCTATTTAATGAGCCAAGCAAAAGAACGTCCAAACGCTTTGCTATGCCATATGCCAAATGCCACATGCCGAAACTGAATCCGTCAGGGTTGTCCAACTTTCAAATGTCGCAGCGTAAAATTAAATTTTCGTTTACTGGAATCGCTGTATGTTAGCTACATTATTCAGTGGCACTCACTGTAAGCCGGAATAAAAATGCATTCCATTGGGGTTCCAAAAGTTGTTCCACTCTTATAGAAATTCATGTATGCTGGCCCCAGCTGCCTTCGGTACTGCTCACACTTGAGATTTTATTGGAAAGAAAGCTTGATTTAGGGATATCGTATACTCTTTTGGATTGCGCTTTATAATTAGCATATGTAGTCTGCCCCCTGCGAGAGACGCAACTGCTAATGCCGACACAACCGGTCTAAATATACACATGTACATACACATGTAGATGGTCTCTGGCTAGGAATGGTGTAGAAATGAAGGTGTTAAACAAAAATGCTAATTCCAGCACCTGGCTTGAACTCGGTTGAATTGGTTCGTCCTAGCCACAGACTCAGACTCCGCAGTTCACAGGAGATTCAGTTAAACATAATAAGAGGATTTACCTTTTGTGTTTGAAGCAAAGTTTTGTGGCTTCTGTCAGCATGTCGGCCTGGGGGAAATTATTTAAACACAGTAAAATGTTTAAATAGTAGATTTAAGGAAGTATACAATGCACAAAAGGTGAAATTTTTCAGTTAAAGATATTGTGATATGTATAAACAGATACACATCCTGTATTCAATATTATATACTAATCTATACATATAATCGTAATTATAAAATAACAAAAAATAAGAGTATATCTGGCTACTAAGGTCTTAGCCTGTTATTGATGTAATAGATTTAATGGTTAATGCTTTAATATTGAGAAAGCACTTTGTAAAGCTGATGCTCATCTGAGATATAAATACATGTTATCTGCATATACAATACTATAAACGTATCTATAATTACATGCTGCTCATCAAAATGAACATACCCTCTGCAGTAGTATACTTTTTGCATGACCACAACTGTAGATCTGCTCTCTCAAAATAGAGCTTTCGCTCTCAATGTCTCTCTCTAGCACAGCGCATGTGGTGTGATAAGAGTATTGGGTTCTCATATCGAATGAGGTGCGCTCTCGATTCTTGACGACGACTGCACCTTCCACTTATTACACCATGTGTGATATTTTCTCGGGTCTGCCAATAGCAATGTTTAGAGTGTCTTACGATGGGAAACAACAAGCACAGTACGAAGAGTTTACTGCAGAAACCCGCTTTTCGCATAGGCGTTGTTGTGCTGGTTATTCACACCGTCTGTTGGCTTGGCTGGAGCGCCACTCAGCGAGATTCGAACAACAACAGTGCATCCGCTGTCCAAGCAAATCACGAAAAGATCCGTGCAGCCATTGAGAAGTAAAGGAACTACTATACCATTACCGAGTGGAGTTGGAATATAATGTAGAAAACACGAGAGAAAGCTCTCTGGAGAGCTTTCAAGAGAAATGAACAATAACTTGGTACTCTTAATGTTATTAATATACACACAGAACGCGGTATAAAATGTTAAAAGAAGGCTTATCATAAAATGAAATACAAAAACCTGTATTTAAAACTGCTTTTGACCAACAAGAGACTTTCAACAAAGTTAAAGTACCATCTACCACATCTACATATATGTATTGACAAATTCATTGTGATCAACAATGTATTTATGTATGTATGTAAAATAAAGCTTGTAGAACTCAATTTTGGACTGCAAGCTCGCTACCTTTAGCATGCGATTGCAAACGAAAGCTCTTGGGGACAGGCAAAGCTTTCTTTGTATAGGGAATCGCACTCACTGAACACTCGCTCACTCTTAATTCTTCAGCCTGACTTTTGTTTAGTTTCACAACTCACACTGGCTTGGTGTGAGATCTTGGCTTAAAAACAAGTTCAAGTTAAGAATGTTCATCGAACAAGTAATTCACCGCGTGTGCTTGGGCCTCTTCTTGTGTTGTGTCTTCTTGATCTGCCCAATTGTCGGATTTCCACAAAGAAATTCACTAATGCTGCGTCCACCAACTCCACAACCCATGGATGATCAGCTAATGCCTTTCAATGATACAAACCCAATATTACAAAGCGTCTTCGATGTTCCCCAATTTTGTCATGAGGGCTTCCAACTGGTCGCTAACCGCTGCCGAAAAAAGGCGTAAAATAAGTACGGTCTAATAAATGCAGAGTAACTTGTAAGTGAGAGAAATACTCGGAAAAAAACAAGAGTTTTCCACTTAACAAAATTAAACAATCTTGAAATTATAACTTTTTGTCATTTGTCTATTATTTTGTTTCCAAAGTGTCTGTCTTACAGCGAACGTGTGTGTGCAACCAAACATTCCGAGAACTAAGAGAGTGTTTATAAATAAGTTCCTCATTATTATTACGTATTAGATTCTTGCACATGACAAGTTTTCCACAATCATATTCTGCCTAAGGTTATGATGAAATTTCAATGATGCAATTAAAAGAAATGGTGATTAAAAAAGATTAGACGATGCAAATATTTATTTATATTAGAATCATTTGAGCTTTAGACAATGAAGTTGTAAAGCTTCTCTTTGTCGCTCTCTAATTTGGAATGCTCTCAAATGTATAATGATGTTCAATAAAGATTTTAATTCTATACTACGAGTACATTCCAAAAAGGTCAAATTTAAGCACTAACAAATCATCATCTATAAATTCGTTTAACCAATTGATAGTCAATTCATTGTGAGATGCGGTTTGATGTAAGCCAATTAAATTACATATATACATTTATACACAGATATCGATTAAAGATATACAGTTATTCATTCAAGCCTTGTTACGGCATCGCCCGCCCCGAAGCTCCATTCCTTCTTTGCATTGTGGAGTTGTCTCAAAGAGGTTACGCTGTCCTATGGAATCGGGGTCTTGGGATCTCTGGGCTTTGCCAATCTCTGTTAGATTAGGCGCCATATAACTATGAGTATTGAAAATAGATGCTATATTGTCATCGATAGTGCTGTCAACTGGTTGATGAGTGCTACCATGTACTGGAAGAGGTTGAAGAGTCATACCACTACCTTGTTCTTCATTCGGCTTTTGGTATCCAGTTTCGCCGAATGACTGTGGAAGTGGTTGGATTGGCTGGGTATTGGGTTGTTGAATTTCAACATTTGACGAATTGTCGAGACTTGGCTGCGCGGGGTTGCCAGACTGCCAACCGTGATCAGCTGATTCATTGGGGCGAGGCTGAATTGCACTTCCGGACTGCTGCCCTATGGCTGGTTGCTGGAATCCAGTCGTATCGGGTACAGTTTGTCCTGGGTGTAACTGCTGAGGATTGTCAGAGTTGTCAGACGATGGAAACATAAATTTAGTGCCTTCAGGATTGCCAGAAGTTGTTTGTTGTGGGCGTGGCTGGAGGGTGCTGTCTGCCGTACCAGACGGTTGCAATTGGGAGTCTTGACCGTTTGCCTGTGGGCGCGGCTGAAGGGGATTATTGAGTTTCCAGCCATTGCTTGGTTGCTGGGGGCTAATTGGATTCCTTTCGCCCTGTCCTGGGTGCGGTTGGTTGCCAGAATTGCCAGATGAATGAAAGTGAGCCTCTGATGCCTCTTGAGGGTTACCAAGGGGGTTTATTCCATTACCTGATTCTTGAAATGCACCTATGTCTGTTGAACCCTCCCAAGGATGTGGTTGCAAAGGCCTAGTGTGTTCTGGAAATCTAAATTCTGTAGTGTGCTGGGGCAAGGCAGGGTGGAAAGGTTGCTGGAACGGTGGCACTTGTCCTGTTTGAAAGGGTCTTGGGACACCCCACGGTCCACGCCTCTGTTCTTGGCCATATGCAATGGGAGGTTGGCCTCCAAAGTGTTCGCCAGGTCTCTGAACTTGAAATCCGGTATGTTGCTGCCTTCCATATCCGTTATCATGCTGTACACCAAAACCTGTTACCGCCATCTGTCCTCCAAATCCAGTACTTGGTCCATTTGCGACTCCTCTGCTCTGGAAGTAAGGCTGTTGGCCCCGATCATGTGGTGGGTAACCACCAAGGTAAGCTTCGTCCGTATATTGATCGTTCATCTGATGATGGTGCTGCCTGCGTTGATGGTGCCTGCCGAGGAGCATTGGTAAAATATTCCTTCGCTTTGTCGGGGCTCTACTTACCCTTGGTGGTGCCCAGCATCCCCGTCTCCATGGAATTCATGATGACCGTGGGCTAGTATTGGTTGCGTATTAAGGAAGGCTATCAGCAATAGCCCCATTGATAAGAGCACTGGCAAAGTGATCATCTTTCCGTCTGAGCTATAGCCGAGGCTTCTCTGTTGTCGGTTTACGTGAGACTGTCATGACAGTCTCGGTGAGATTTGGTTGGGCCTGATAGGCAGCTTAGTGGGACTATCTCTTATAAATCACGAGAAACAAGCTCATTTTTTCTACATAGTAGTCGTTATTAAAATAAAGTCAGCTATGTGTTGAATAGTACTTATACTGTTTTATTAGAATTTATTCTTAAGAGCTAAAGACTTTTTATGTAAATTGCAGCAGAAATGGTTTAAAACTTGTTCAATATTCTACATATTGTACATTACGTTTCTCTTAGGGTTTCTAAGAGTCTTGTTTTATATACTCTAGCGCTGTTTACTTGATTATACTTGTTGATAAATACAATATTTCGTTCTGTGAATATGCACAGAAGGCAATTAAATTATTCGAGTATTTACACGCAAGCTTTTGATTCTAACTTTGTTCATTAGGAAATTGCGCATGGATTTTTCACAGTTTCTATACAAATGGATTTCTGATTATTTAACTGTTAAAACACTTTGTAATTAATTTTAGCAAGAAGTTTGTAAAGCACCGAAGGAAATATCTCGCACCAAATGTACTTAGTATAGGATTCGTGAAAGTGAACACAGTTTCATTATGACAGACAGTGAGATAATCAACGTTAGTTCGACTCGCCAGTTGTGATACTTATCAAGAATATGTATACAAAACAATGGAAAGTAAATATACCCTCAGCAATCGAGTGATGTGTAAGTATATAATTTAATGTGCTTTATTGTCAAACTAGGTACATACGATACATCGGTGCAATTCGGTGTGACAACATTCATTCTATTTTATCCAACCAGTAGTGTTGGGTGAGTAATAACTGGTGTCATATACTGCAACATTTTGTGCTAATACTTTATAAACAATTAAGATTATTTAATGAATGTGAACTTAACACCAAGTCAAGCCGCATTACGACAGCGACCCGCTCGTAATTGAAGGGGTGGCTCACACGCAGGTAGGGTGTCGAACAATATTCGATTATCAATTACGATAGGTTGATCCGTTGTAGAGTTTGAATCGTCTTCCTCAAAAATTGACTCGGTCGTTGTATTTAGGGGCAACTCTGTGGTGGTCGTTATGTTTGCAGATTGAGTAGAGTTTGGGTAAGTAATGGTTTGATTAGAGTTCTGAAGATGTTTCCGTTTGGCATTTGGAAAGACGATGCGGTCGTCTGGCCTATTCCCACAGGGCCGCAACTCCATTCCAAAGATGTTCCAGGCAAAAATGCTCAACAAGAGGGTGTGGACGACTCCGATGTGCATTGTCTAGATGTTCAACAACTAATTTATCCAACTCTTTATTTGTTTATCAAGAACGCGTTTGACTACTTCGCCGGAGCTTTCGTGACTGACAGCCGACTGCTTGGAAAGCTACAGATAATCATCTGCCAGACAGATAGGTGGCAGCCAGAGAGACTGCGAGAGAAGTAAACAGACTGAGCAGAGTGATGAGAATTAATTGTTTAAACCTTGTTAACCTGAAACAGAACGCAGTAACCGAACGCGCTTGACTCTAAGATACCTTTCATCGTACCCAAAACACAATTTTATGCCTTTTTCGTTGTAACAAATATAACCCATTTAATGAGTAAACTGTTTTGAATTGTTTATGTTTTTATGTTATGAGTTATCACATAAAAGCATTCTCTGTGATCACACAGTTAGAATAGATAGACAGACAAACAGAAATGGTAAAATGGATGCAGCGGCTGTTGCATAAAGTAAGTATACCCTATGTCGACAATATTTAAAGTCGACGGGTATAAAAATATAAACAAACAAATAACAAGTCAGTCGAGTAAACGGTCTTCAGTATGCCAGATACTCGAGCAGCTGGAAACTGGAAACCACAGCATTTGTCTGAGCACCGTTGCAATATAAAGAAGAAAGAAATGTAGCTTACGGCCTATCGAAGGTCTCTTATACTCTTCTTCTTATGGCATGAGTCTTCGGTGATTGCCTAGAAGAACTCTCATTGCTAGAAGTTTATGAATCACGTATGTAAGTATGGTAAGTAAAAACTCTTTCGTCTGGCTTGTTATGTATTGGTATAGGATAAGTAGGTGTGATTTCGCAATGAAATGCAGGCACGTCCACAATCAAGTACGTTATTTCCAATGCGAGAACAGCTCGAAAGGGCTACTCTCGAAATAAAATAAGTTGTGTTCTTTGCTAAGTCATTTTATTATTTGAAGCTAGTACTAGGCTTCCCTTCGACAATGATTACCCAATAATTTAAAACCGTCACCGCAAATGATCAGCGTATCTAGCGTGAAACGTGGGACGAGCTTCATCGTATTTAGATCCACCTTCTTTTCGGGGAGTGTGTTCTCCTTATTATTATTATTGTGCTTTTCCAACCAATCCTCTGTTGTTTCTTCAGACAACAGCTCTGTTGGCTGAACATCGATTTTTTTCGTCTCGTTTCCTGAGTTGTTACCCGAATTCAACACAATATCATCTGCCAGATGACGAGTGGCGATCAGTTGCAGTCGAAAATGCAATAATATCAGCACAGTTAATGGTAATTGTAGTCTTAATGTTAAATGCATAACTGCCATTTAGTCAAAAGACGTGAACTTTACTCGCAGTCAGTTCAGACTGTTGAAAACATTTTTAGATTCTGAGATAGAGAGGGAAAAAGAAAAACAGCCCTGTTTCCTGTTAAAGTAATTAAGAAACAATGATTCCCTTGGGCATCGCCGAATAACCCTATACACTTGCAATCTAATATCTAAGTATAATACGTCTTCAGTGATTGCTTTGTGTGCACTGATTAGATTGATTGTTTCTATGAATGTGACATGATACAGATGAAGAGAATAAGAATGGACAAACAGACAACGCTAGATCTTCTTGTCTGACGCCGACATAGAACCTTAGCACATTACATGTCGCAAGCTGGAAGACAAAATTAGTATACACCCTCTTAGAGCATGCAAATTGAGATAATGAAACATCAGTGTTTCTTAACTTGTGAGCTGTATTCATTGTGAGAGTGCACTCTCGAGTGCCTAAGTTAGTAGAAGGGAACTCAAGTGAACTCGTAATATGTCATGTGTCAATTGAAAATGTTGTAAGTGGGCACCCTATGGACAAATTAACACCTGTTTTAAGGGTATTTCTTTGATATTTTCCACAATTTTCATCGCAAACACTTTGCGGAGGATTTTGTATACCACTTTTAACTAGCTTTATCAATTAAAATTAAAATATCCAAATTATAAATTGAGAAATTTGAAATTTTGTTGTAAGGGGGGACAAATTAACACCTATTTTAAGGGTATTTCTTCGATATTTTCCACAATTTTCAACGCAAACACTTTTGGAAGGTCTTTTTATACTACGTTTGAATAGCTTTATAAAGTAAAGTTAAAATATTAATATTCTAAGTTTATAAAAATTCTGAAAATGTTGTAATGCCTATTTAGGTTATCCTCATCTAGAATAGGACAATCGTATCCAAAATTATTATTATAGTCGAGCCAATTGAATTTTAATTGTTGAGCCAGACGTTCGCACAGATAGGACTTCCCGGTGCGGGTGTGCCTGTTAATATAAAGTATTGTTAACTTTACCTTAATATATTTATATTACTGTATTATTAACCACATATTAATATATTTGGTTTGCCTATTTCCGTCATGTCGAGAGAATCGAGTTGCTGTTTATGTGCTGCAACTCTGAAAACGTGAGCAGAACCAGGGCTACAGTGAAATCACTTGCAGAAGTATCGATAGCAATCGAGTAATTTATGAGTACTTTGGCGCGTGATGCAAGAGCTTTTGAATAAGTACGAGGAATTTAATAATATAAAATTAAATGACATAAAGAATAATAAACAATATAAAGTTGGCACTATATTTCTTGTTTTTATTGATTAATTATCTTTTAATACTCATGCATTTCTCTTTTCTTATACGCTGTCAAATTTGCTCGCCCTAATTCATGTGCTTTGCTCCTTCTCCTTTTTCTGTCATTGTTTTGGATTCCTCTTTTTGCAGCAATTTGTAGTCACAGATGCATGTGCGTATGTATCTATTCTTCGGCTCCTTTTCTACACACGCACAGATACACACACCATCGGCAATAAAATCGGGATAGAAAAATTCAATCGAATTGTGCAGTTTCAAGGCAACGGATTGCTTAGGCAATGCCCAAAGAGGAGGAACAAAATGTTATGATAGCTGAAGAGCAGGAACGTGATACAGACCTTGCTGACATTAAAACCGATCCGGAACGTCTCGACCATGTTCCGTATATATAGTATTGAACGGAGAACTGTATCGTATTGAGAGCCAGAATGGCGATAATATCACCGTCAAGTGTTGCTACTGTCCGCCGGATCGAATTTATCGTGGCAGCGTGCGATCAAGTGCAATTTCCATATGCACATTAAGGTAGGCAACACCGGTGGGGAAAGGGGAGATGCGAGATACAAATAAAAAGGGCTGGAAAACAGCAAAAAGAAAGAGACGAAATATTGCACAATTATTTAACTTTGATTTTTGACAGCGTCGACATGTATCATTGCTGGCAAGTTGCATGAAATGAAGGTGGCAGCGCTGGTGGCACATAGGGATCGTATAATGAAGAGTCGGCGCATTGCCAAATGTCGCAAGAAATCGACAACAACACCACCGATCTGCAACGAAATCACGTCGGCTCCGTCGCTTTCATCGGGTGCAGCAGCATCGGTCAAATGAAAACCTAAATTAAGGGTATTTCTTCGATATTTTCCACAATTTTCATCGCACTTTTGGGAGGACTTTTTATACTACTTTTGATCAGCTTTATCAATTAAAATCAAAATATCCAAATTCTAAATTTTGAAAAATTTTGAAAATGTTGTAAGGGACCCTTTGGACAAAATAAACACCTAAATTAAGGGTACTCGTTTCCAATACTTGAGATAATTATGTCAGTTACCACGAATTATTACTATGCTATTACTTTAGTAGCCAACTTAAAAATAGTTTATTTATCATAACTGCGATCAAGTAATCGAGAGAGCAATGCTGAGAATTCGGTGATGTTATAAAATACGAGCTTATAATAAAACACAGTCTAAGGATTGATGATATATTTATTTAGGCCTGATTTTTAGCCTTCTTTACTGCAACACTTATAAAACTTTCACACTTTTGTACGACAACGATCTGCCACTAACTTAAACTCTCCGTATTTATCTTTTCCCTTCCCGCATTGTGGATTCGTTAGTAAAATCATTGCAATTTGTGGATAAAGAAATGACAGAAACGGGGAAACAATCATATTAATATACTATGTACGTTATTGTTACTGCTCTGCATTTATATAGACTGGGAAGCTTGAGAACATGATTAGTTCCATAGTAATTGAATTATAATTGTTAATCCGTCATAAAAGAAATAATGAAATCTACATTGGACCGTGCCCAACAGTTAAATACCCTACTACTAGTTTGTAATAACAATTCAATTATTGCTGCAATGTATACCCAATGACTTTCTAAATGATTACAGGGTATAGAGAGGAAATGTAAGCGAATCTTTAAAATGTAAATTTAAATGACATCATTTTGGGGGGGGGGGTCTGTTCTTCCCGGGGAATGCGGCAACCCTTAGTTAAGAGGTACACAAACTTTTTTGGTACACTCAGTGTTCCAATGTCGGGATGTGTACTAGTACTTACGACAGTATATAAAAATACATTAAAGTAATGTGTGTACCCGACTTTGGCAGCTGATGCATCCATTCGTTGTGCCATTTCCCAGGTTTCCGGGCCGCACGTCGCCATAAAGTCATTTATTTATGACAACCTCCCGTGAAGAGAACTTGCAGAACGTTTGCAAAACAGGCATGCGAGTGAGGGGAAAATGAAACGCCAAAGCCAATAGAAAGAATATTAAATAGCACATTCAATAAACAAAAGATGCCCTTCTCCCAAATTTTTAAAAACCTTTTACAAACGTGCAACCCATAAGTTTAATAAGACGTTGTTAAATGATGCAACCTAAGCATTTTACGAGTGTTTTTGTCATATGATTTTAATAATAACTTTCGGTTATAATTATTCCATACAAAATTCTTTAAGCTAAATATTTATTCGTACATACTGACAATAAGGCACAAGGTCTAAACTGGTGAAGAGTATTTATATAGATATATACTCTTTGGGCTTTGTCACTCCTTGTACAAATGAAAAAGACAGTACACAAAGGACAAGAGGACTAACAGTGCAAACAGAGTTTGAGGTGTGCCGACAGTGGGAACAATGGATGCGTCTGTTAATCAGCATCGGGGCGAGGTAATCAGTAAATATTTGCAATTTTCTTGTTGCGGCTTTTGCCTTTTTTCTTTTATTTTCATATTGACTGTCTTTTTGACAGCATTGTCCTGCTCCTAGAAGATTTAACCTGCGCACAGTAAAAACGAGTAAAAAAGGAGTGTATTCAACTTTTATTCGGACTCAAAGATGTCTGTGGCAAATTAAATTTTATATTAGATTTATATTGTATATATTCATATAGCCACGATTGATAATGATTGTACAATTAGAGGGTATTCGACAGCCGAGTGCATACTACTCTTGCCTGCTTTTATTTTCTTAGAGGAAAGATTCATATTGTGGCCAGATGAATTTATCTTGGAGTTACTGTTCAACCTTGAACAATGTAGTGCTCCACATCTGAAGAGCTCTATGCCGTAAAAGGCGCAACTGCTCTCGAAATCACATAAAAGGCGTAATTTGAAATCGATTGAAAAGAAATCAGTTTGGCCAGCGAAATTTCAGTCGCATGTCTGCAGTAAAGAAGACAGTTTACTGTGGTCTGTTCAACTAAAGCTAGTTGTTTTAAAATGTGCCTTCGCGTTGTCCAGCTCTTGGTCTTATTGTTGGCTTTGTGTTGCAGTTATTCAGCCTCCGACAGCGTAATTGTTGATGCTGTCAAGGCAAATCGAAACTTGAGTCCACCAAATGCCAACATTCTTGTGCAAAAGCCACTCAAGTTGGTGGCCAGCGACGTGTTCCTTGTAAAGCCATACAACATATTGGAAGTCACTTGCCCCCATGGCTATGTGCTCGTCAACAAGCACTGCCACAGGCGCGTGCGGGTTGCTACTACACTCAACTAGATGCCAATTTAAATGGTCAAAATAAACCCAACTATTGTAGATAAGCAGTCAGTCACCAAATCGTCTTTCCTTTACCTCTGTTGGGATTTAAAGTAAAGACTCTAATGTCGAAGCTATAAATCCAGCTGGATATGTTGTTAAATGGGTTTTTAAACTTGAAGTGGCTCACAATGATCAGGATCATGCAGACAGTCCTAGCTAGGACATTAAAGCCAATAAACAGTTGGGAGATCAAGCCGTGGCTGACAAGAGAAGACGGCTTGACCTTTCTGTGCAGTGTTTATTATTCTTTATTTACATGTTCTGACCCAGTGGGTTATCCAGCCAGGGATAAACGGCGGGACACTTGTCGCACACACTCATGTAGCGCGTCTCTCCGGTGGACAGCTTTTCGACATTGCAGGTCACTGCCAGGCAGCTGGTAGTAGGCAGAGGTTTGCAGCTCGAGAAGGGCTGTCCCAGCACCGGCTTCCTTACGTACTCCAGCATGCGCGAGATACCAGTCATGTAGACATCCGGATACGTGCTCAAATGATGCATAAACCTGTTTGGAATGCATGTTAGGCAAAAGATGAGCAGAGCGGCAACTCACTCACTTCTTGAAGGCAGCGAAATAGTTACGCCCACGCGCGAACCAAGCGGCATGCAAGTACATCCCGAACGGAGCTCGATTGCCCTGGTAGTGGCGATTGAAGTTCTCCAGCATCCACTCGAACAGCGCGTCAATGTCGTCCTCGGGTGGATAGGCACAGGCGTCGATCATGGAACAGCTGTACCCCTCAGTGTCGGTCCACGTAACCATGGGATTCACCCAAACGCCGGGCAATGAGGCATCGGGGCAGAGACCGATCTGACAGTCCTGCACCGACAGGAAGTCCAATGTGTAGGGCCACATGGCTGGATCCTTGAACTGCTGTGTTGGCCAGGAGCTGTCGTAGAGGAGACCTAGATTCTTGGCAGCCTCGAAGGTATTGTTACCCGAGATCTGCAGGAAAGGCAGACGCATGCCCTTCACACTCTTCGGATCCACCTTGGCGAACCTCTCGAGGATTTGCAACTGCGCCCCGAACTCACGCTCAATTGTCTTCACATCCGCTTCGCGCCAGTAGTCGGTGCCGTCGCCGTGGGTCACCGAGTGAAGGGCAATCTCGTGTCCCGCATTGTAGAGCGCATTCACTCGCACGTAGTCCGTGTACTCGTGCGACAAAAAGAAGGTGCCGGTGGCAGGGCAGCCGTCAGGATTGTTTAGATCGCCGAAGAGCAGCTCATACTGGGCATAATTGACAGCATTCACAGCATCATCGAAGGTAATGGTAACAAACTGGAGTGGAGAGAAGAATGAGTCACTGATGGAATGTGCCACAATTCATACCTGTGGTATCTGCTGAATCTGATCTTTGAACTTGGGACGTGGCAGAGTTGCGTCCGAGCAGCGACAGTCGGGCAACTTGCACTTGGAGGCAGAACAACGTCTTGCCTTCTCCAGCACCGTCCTCTGTAGCTCCAACTGGGCCGCTTCCGTAGGCTTAGTCTTGAGCTTTGACTTATTCTTCGACTTTCCCGACTGCTTCTGGGCATCGCAGAACAAGGCGGCAGCCACGATCAGGCTGAGTATCAGCAGAAATGAGTATTTCATGTCTCGCTAATTTTTGGAACGTGCTTAAGACTTCTGCACAACATTTGACTTGCTCTCTGGCCTTTTATAACTTGGCATGTGAGAGCTGATATGTTATCAAGCTATCATATCAAATACGTTTCGCTTGTTGAACATCTTCCGAAGGGGTGTGCCTATGTACTATAATAATTACGACGATGTTCTGCTCATTAAAAGAAGTAAAGGTGGCTGAGGTAAGGAAACTCGTCAGCTAAGTTTGTTTATCAACTATGATTATTATTGTTGAAAGATCTTAATGCAAATTGCCCAACAACAAGCAGACAATGCGAGAATTGCTTTTAAAGAACTTTCAATTATATGCGGCAATGCAGTCGATGGCGGTTCGAAAAACTTAGCTCATTAGCATAGCGGGAAAGTCAAGAAGCTAACAGCTAAGATTTGCTTGAGCAGCTGGTCGAGTGGAAAACTTTTGTCCACAGGGAAACTGCTGTGCTGGGCTGCAACCTGGACAAATTATGACAGGCCCAACGAATGCACTTGAAGAGCTAAACAAGTGCTTCCAACTTTTGTGGCACGACAGAAGCTCTTAAAACAAAGCACCAGGAATGTTCTCAAGTGTGCGCCCCACGTCGCCTCCGCCTCACACCCCCAATTGCCATCGTCTGAGATGTGGCAGCCAATCAGAATACCAAATCTGCACAGTCAAAAGTCAATAGACAATGACAAGTGTCAGAGTTGCCGGAACGGAAGACAAGTGGAAAATGGAAAGTGAGAAAATGCGAGATCGAGAGATCCTTCTTTAATTAACTGCAATGTCGTGGAAAGCCGCTGGCAAATGCAGCCAATAAAACGATGCAACAATGCGCATTTCTTGGCACGCTTTCGCCGACTGACACTGTACACGCCTACAATCCATCTCAGTCACGTAGCAGGGCGTTGCCGGCAGTGGTAGGTGCCCCAACACCCGGGCCACCCTCGCCACCCTTGCCCGGTCCCCAGGGTCCTAGCCAGCCAACCAAGAGGCAGCAAGCAGAAGGCCGACAGCGAGCGAGCACGAGGAACTGTCGGGTTGGCATGCTTCGTTGGTTGGAGGGGAAATGGGCGAACGCAACATGTTTGAGTGAGTTCGATGGCCCTCGTGGCCACGTGACGTATGCGCAATGTGGCCCAACTACTCGCACATATGAATAATGGAGATTGAGGACAGAGCGACTGATGCCAAATGGAATTCAATTCGGGGTATTGAGTTTTGATTGACAGCCGGCTGAAGCTGACGATGAAGATGAAGATGAATCTTCTGTTCAATGCGCTGTTCTCAGCTCTCAGCCTTCAGCTCTTCTCTGTCCTTCGGCTTGTCGCTTCTCTCATTAGTTCAGGCGCGTCAGTGCGTAAATACAAAGTGAAATTCACGATTTGACTGAATTGGCTCTGGGCTGAGGGAGTCTCACGTGGCAGGAGTGTCTTCAAAATGCAAATTATGCGCTAATAAAAATACAACACACTCACACACGCACACACATGCCTGGGCATATCCCTGTATGACTCACGTTACGCACGTCTGCACAGGGGATGTGCGTTTGCTTTGGCTGTGTGTATTTGCACAGCGAGAAATTGAACCGGGACAAGAGCAGGACTAGCAACTCCGCCTTAATCAGATTATCCCGAAACACAAACTCATTATATGCTTGCAAAGAGTAGTAGAGTAGTAGAGTAGTTGAGCATAAGGGGGTAGTCTTTCTTTCATGTTTTGCCTCTCAGTAAACTTACTTACGTTTCTCAACATAACTTAAAAAAATATCTCTGGGCTTCATATTTCAAATAATTTTCGGTTAAAAATAAAACCCCTAAATCATATTCGCTAAACCAAACTTAATTTTTATAATTTGAGCAATATGTCATTGAGGGAAGGGACACAGCAGCCGGAGGAGATGGAGGTTGTTGAGGAGGAGGACAAGCGGTCTGCCCGTGAAAAGAAGCTGGAGAATGTTGCCAAGTTCAGTAGAAATCTGCAGAACAACGAAGTGCTCACCCTGCACTACCTGGGCCTGCCCTATGTGGTCCTGTCTCGCCATCCACTCCTTCGCCTCAAGCTGCCGCTGAGCACTGCTGACTATCATGATGGTGGCAATTGTGGCATAGCGTTGCAGCTGATCATCACCTGCCCGCCAAACTACCCGCTGCGCTTACCCCACGTCGAGCTCGCCGAGAAGCGGAACGTGAGCGTAGAGCTCGAGCTCAGTCTGCTCAATGAGATCGCCGTGACGTTGGAGCGGCACCTGGGACTCTACGCGATCGTCGCAGTGGTCACTCAGCTGCAGATGCTGCTAAACCATGAACTGAGGCAACTGCCGGATCCCCAACATTAAAGCACCACTCGAAAGTCCAAATTTCTTTACTGGGATGAGGGGCGGGAGCGCATAAGGGCAGAAGGGGGACCGTCGTGTTGTAAATGTTGAGTGTCTTTCTGTGTTCATCCCGTGGCCAGTTGCCAGTTGCCAGTTGCCAATTGCCAGTTGTCAGTCGTCAAAGTTATTGGAGTCGTGCGAGCCATAGGTTGTCTGGACTCGCAAGTACGTGCACAAACATGTTTGCCGTGGTCCGTAACTCACGCAGAATACGTGACTTCTGGCAGTACTTGGCCAGAGGTTACCACGTGCCACGAGGACAGCTCATTAATTGGAGAACCAAACACTTGCCTTGCCTGTCCCTCACTCTCTCTCTCTCATCTGTCTTCTCTCTTCATTTCATCCTGAATGGGTGAGGGCACTGCATTTATTTACCTGTTATGCGCATGCCAGAGCAGTCGCCACAATTTCAGTTTTAGCTCTCACTATGGCTTTGGCTTCACTTTTATCACATCGGTTATCTAAGGACGAGCACACACACACACACACACACACACACTCTGTGGCTGGGAACATGTTCTCTGCTTTGCTTCCTTCCGACCAAATTGCCAGTCAAAAAGTGTCAAAGACGTTCGGCATCGGCGGCTGCAGTGCACACATCCTTGAATCAGGAAGCGTTCCTTAAAAGTGTCTTGCCCCAACCCACCCCTCTCCCCCTTAACCATCGTCTCTCCGGATGTCTCAGGGTAATTTAGATAGCTGCTGCAGTTGTTGCTTACAACTTGCATAATGTCACTTTCGAAGTCTTTTAAGGGGCAAATTGCACAATAATCTGGCACACACACAAACACACTCAGGCGACGTGTGTGCTCAGCTTAAACTTAAAGGATGATCTCTAGAACAGAGAAGTACAAGTATATTCCGAAACGCAACCAAACAAGCCTCTATAGGAGCAATAAAATTGGACAGGCACTCCAAAGAGGTTTGCTTAAAAACATAAGCACACATTCCTGCATATAGACTACGTGTGCTTAGGGTTCTTATATACAGTGTGGGTCCTTATATCTACAGCGATAATATGACTGACTGATCAGACTAGACAGATATTGACTAGCGACTAGATAGTGAATGCAATTTAAATTGTGCATAGGAAAAGTGATATACAAAGTATAATACTAAGTAAAAAGGGCCGCTTCCTTTTTAGTGGCTGTGGTGAAGTTGCCGCACTACGCTGCTTCCTTGATATCTCTCGGAGTAGCCGCAAACATTGCGCGATATTCCTCTTTGGCATTTAATCTTTAAGGCGGCTGTGTGCTCGAAGGATTTATGTGTAATGAAAAACTGTCAGGGCGCAGCAAAATCACAAGGATGAACGGCACTAGCAGCAGTGTGGAGCGACAAGGCTTACAAGGTACATGGCCTCGCAGGTATTGCGAAATTGAAAAGCGCTCGAGAAGCTCGTCGCGCGACATTAAGATGGCAAATTTGTGTGTGCCAATGCGGCAGGACATTTGGGACATTTACGGTCGGCAGCTAAACGCCAGCGCCAGACAGACGAGCACCGTCTGCAGACAGGAGACAGGCCATAAAAACTGTGACGCTTGCGTGATAAGCGCATAAATCAGCAAAGACCCAAATACTCCTCCTCTGCTCCAGGAGACCTCAGTTGCCTTCCTGCTTGTCCTGTAGCTGCTTGCCTTTCTACCCCGTTATTGCTTTTTTTTTTTAAATTCTACGCACAACGAGTTGCTTTATATTCTGCATGCAACAGTGTTTGTGTATTGTGGGACTCTGTATTAATTATTGGTAAAGTACTTGTCGCTTTATCTTCCCCACTTTCGTCTGCTTCACCTTATCGAATAGGTAAGGAAGTAATTCATTTGCAGGTGACTGACCCCAAACTGGACTTAACCCTATAATCATTCAGTATATTACACAGATAGATGAGAGGGAGAAATGTTATCGCTGCTTAAAAGACAATTTCGTATAGCACAAGTGTGAATCAGTGTGCCAAATAAATATTTTATGGTCAAAGAGGCATTACAGATTGCCTGGTGAGGTAGTCAAGATCATAATGAGTGTCTGCACTTGGCAGAAGAAGACAGGGCTCATTGGTTATGCTTGGGCACGAAAGAAATTCAAATTATAGTTTATGTTGTCGTTTGTGTGTGTTCGCTTTATGAGACAAACCTGACTACCCTATCAACTCTCGGACAACCCTGCCAACCCCATCACTGTGACACCACGACGTTTGCGCAATATCCGTTAATTTGCTGCCAATGTCACGCTTTTATGCGATGTCAACTATTTAATTTGTGGCTTTGACTTGCGCCGTAAAATCTGCGGTATGTGCCCAGTCTTATTGCATACTTTGCCGGATCTTGTGGCCATCTTCGGCTTCATTGTGTATTAATAATCCGGCTGCGCTCATATACTGGATGAGTTGCCACATTAAGTACGCCCGACTTCAGGACGAGGTCCAACATCTAGCTTCATATAATAATGTTTGTTCACTTCCTTGTGCAGCGCAGACTCTCGCGGCAGTCGTAAAAGCGTCTAATTGGTCATTTTATGGTCCCGAGGACGTGTGTGTGGGTCGATTGTAGAATCCTAAAGAGCAACTACGCTTTTCTCTACAGTACTCAAAGGGACAAAACGTATGTCTCCAATCTTATTCTGTTGATTGTATGAATAGCTGGATATATATCGTATGTGTACTTATTGTATATAGTTTTGTTGGATAGTGCACACAGATGTTATACAAGATATAACTTTAGTAGACCTAACAATTTTAAAGGCGCGGCCTACAAGTATGCAATGCAAAATTTCCTAAACATGGAAGTTACATATTTAACAAATTAATTAATTTGTTCTAATTTATTTTATACTATTATATTATGATTTTCTTTATAACTTGCTTAATTAATTTTTTTTTTTTTTTTAATAAATTATATTTTATTATGTGAAGAATCCATACATCATAATATCGTATCTTAACATCACAGAGTGGGAAATATTCTTAAGAGTTACCAAACACTATATGTATTTTGATATAATGAAGTAGGAACAATTGTTTTGGCAACCCTTGCCGAACCAAACATTCAAGTTACATATTTAACAAATAATTTTGTTTAGAAGGGTATCGGGTATATAACATTCAAACACACACGACTGTAACTTTCTTATTTGCTTTATGCATTCATTGTTAATTCTTAATAATCTTCATGTAGCACAATTCCATTTGCAGGCGCTAATATGATGATGCAAAACACGTGTTTCATCGAAATTAAAACAAAGCAGAAATAAAAAGATAACGGTTCTTCTCATGCGCTCACAAAGAAAGACAGAATATCAGTGAACAAAAAACAGCAACATTGACGAATTTGCGTGCAATAGCAAGAAATAGAGCAAAGCAGGGGGCGCTAACCTGATGTCGCGCAGTGTATGTTGATTCTTCTCTTTTTTTGTGAGTGTTAAGATTAAGTAAGGTTGGTTGGCAATTGAATGTTTGACATACACGTGCTCATCGCATGCTCCTTTTAACGCCTATCGAGTGGTGGGCCAGCCATGGACATCCTCGTCTTGCTTCGGCAATGTCTTGTAGATTCTATTTAAATGGCCTGTCATTGCTGCATGGCGTCGTTATTGTCCCGTTAGACACCCGTGGGTGCTCGACAGGCAACTCCAGGATCCCTAGACTTGGGCAGAGTCGATGTCTTCTAGGGAAACCATTATTATTCAACAACGTACATTATATTATCCTTTTGGCTGACTTTGCAGCCTGGCATTTGTATGCAGGGTGGGCGTGAAATGCATTTGGGGATTCCGCTGAAGATTGCGAGCTAGATTGGGCTTGTGCCGAGCCTTTGAGCTGTCGTCACTGCAATTTGTATTGCCAGCCGCCTGCTGTCTGCCGCTCTTTGTCAGCCGACCTTCGCCTTCGCCGTCGCCTTCGCTGTTGGCTTTCGTCGTTCGTAACTTGGTTTTTATTGGTTTTCTCGGTTTAAATTTCAATTTGGTGCTGGCTCGTAAGCCAGATTTATGTACAAGTCGTTGCCCACCTTATAGCATACATACATACGTTGGTATGCCAGGTGCGCCGCCAACAAGGCGATTTATACGCGTCACAGCTTGTGCACTTCTGTCCTGTTCAGAGTTGGCCTCTTCTGCCAACTACACTGTCATTTCGGGCCTGCCTCTGCCTGTTTTTCTTTCTCTACCGGTTCCAATTGCAATCTAGTTGGACGCCTCCTAGAAGAGCGCATCTATCAATGCGCAAACATAAGACACGCGATTCTGTTGGCCTCCCGCTCTCCACACTTTCATTTCGTCAGGCAATATTCCTTTCCTCATTGTCATCCATATGG
Organism: Zaprionus davidi; assembly: GCA_018903715.1. NCBI lineage: Eukaryota > Metazoa > Arthropoda > Insecta > Diptera > Drosophilidae > Zaprionus > Zaprionus davidi. The sequence continues at coordinate 16,158,603 of JAEIGL010000004.1, read as the reverse complement.
GGGTAACAAGTATTTCACTTGACTTTGCCTTTCCTCTTTTTGAAGTTGAGTCGTTTCCGCTTTCTTTTTCTATGCGATTCCCAATCCAGAATATTTAAATTTATTAATAAATTTACAACTTGTTACTCTTTTATCTTGTATAGACACATCTGTATCAACAAAAGAGTTGATATACATAACAATATTATTTTTCAAATGTCTGCCATATCAACCTTTAATTTTATTTTACTTCTTTTACCATATTCCATAAAAATGAGCAGCGCTTAAGCCTGCGCCGTAAGTGTGATATCGTGTTAGTTTTCCAAAATTGGGCGAACCGTATCTTACTGCCGATGGCGCTCCACTGTAGCTTTCTTTGCATGTTTTGTGTGTGTGTGTGTTTGTATCTGTGGGTATGTGAGTGAGTGTGTGTTGGTGTCTCAGACGTGAGGCTGCTGCTTGCCTAACAAATATTTTTCCCATTTGCACCCAGCTTAGCCTGCGTTCTGTGTCCCGTCTGCTTTTTCCTTTCAGGCACTAGCTGAGCGTGTGTAATTCGATCTTTTATCACTTGTCATTGTACCGAAATTCACACATTCGCATAGGCATTGCTGTTGCTGTTATACTCTAAGAGGGGGTAACTGTGTGTGTATGAACACAAAGGGAGACAGACCTCTCCGACCTCATACATGATGTACAATCTATTCTTATTCAATGGAAGAACGAAGGGATATAGGATGCTCTATATACAGTATTTAAATATCATTTAAATCAAAAGACCACATAGAATATATTGTATATTCTTAGAACGCTTAATTTGGTAAGCAAACAAAATATGCCATAGTACACAAGGGTATAAAACCATTTGCTTGATTTGCAGCACAAGCAGAGGCCGCACAGTGGGCACTGTAGGTAGTGGAATTGACGGTCTTTGTTCACAAAACAGAATCGCTTTAGTTCAGCTTCACTGTGTGAGCAGCAATTGGAAGCGCCTACATCGTTTCACGTGCCATTTCGCAGCAGCAATTGGAACTTTTTCAAGCACAAATACACAAGGATGGCAAGGAACACACTCGAAACTGGAGAGCTGTGAGTGGGAGACAATGCGTGTCTAAGTGCGGAATTTATATGCAGCGTTATACAATTTGTGCCCATCACGCCTGCTCCACATGCCCCGCAGGGTATGTGCGAGGGCAGATCCAACAGTTGACCGACTATTCCTCGGAATGTGGCAGGCAGCAGGCAGCAGGGGAGAGATTGAGCAAAAATTAGCAACAGTTGCCAATGCCGGCGACAGTCGAAGATGTTATATCAAGCTAATCTAATGTAGCGTGAACTCTGATGGGCCCGCGTGTGTGCGTATGTGCGTGTGTGATGGGTGATGTGTGAATGAAAGTGTGTGGTGGCTGTTTTTGGGTTCGAGAGTGACAGCTGTGGTGGTGCCTCGAAAACAACAGCAACCCATGCATATGTTACGTCTAGGCGCTGCGACGTGCAATAATTTGCGCAATTATTTGCTGAATTCCAACTTGGGGGATTGGGGCGACAAACTCCTGATGTCACACCCACCATCACAGCCTTTGGCTTGAGTACGTGCATATGTGTTGAACGTACAGCAAAAAATGGAAGACTCGCTCCAGGGCACTGTTCAAATCCATAGTCAGCTTTTAGGCGCAGCTCTGTGAATTGTGTGCGAATGTGGCCGAAAATTGTCTCTGGCACAAATTATGCATTTCAGCAGTTGAGAGAAAGGAAAGAGAGAGGGAGAGTGGGGAACGAGAACAACATGTATGTGTAAGTACGTGAGGGGCCTGCTAAAAGTGTTGGCAAAATTGTAAAATATTCGGTTAGGCCGAGAGAACCTGCGCTCCACTGGGGCTCTGTTTAAAGTCGTACTTCGCACCCGTTGCGCTTTACTCTGCCTCGGCTCACTTCGGTTTTGGAGCAGCTCATAAAAATGTCAAATCATTTACATTTACGTCAGCTTAGCGACAACTACTTGACAGGCACTAATACACTTTAGCAGCAGAGGATACACAGCATTATCCCCTATTCCCCATCACCTCGTTCCCCTATCACTTATCCGTCATACGTCGAGCAAGCAGCGGAGACAGCTTAATTGACATAATGCAATATAGCAAAAAGCACGCAGACACTTCGCCCCGACTCCTAACCTGCTTGCTGCATGCATAAAAATCATCTGGCAGTGCCCAAAATGCCGTTACAGGGACATGGCGCTGCTCCTTGGACTCCTCCTGACATTCTCTTCTCTTACATGTCACGAGCTGCGATTATGCTGGAGTGTGTCTAAGTTAGCGCTGTGTGCAAACATTGTCCCATGCAGACGAGACATTTTGATGTCTTCTCCACACTCCATATAAGTCACACCTGTTTAACTTCATTAGCGCTTCATACGTCCGCATGTCAGTGACCCGAGAGAAGGTCTTCTCGGTGCTAGCGCTTTATAAAGGTTTCTTTGAGCAGCCCTTACAGTGAGATCAAAAGATGATACTTTAATACATTCGTATAATATTTGTAGAGTTAAAAGATGTTACATACAGTTGTCTAAAATAATCAAAACAGACTTCAGAGCACGCCAATATTTCCAAACAATGCAATATAGTGTTCTGCTCTTCATCTTGCAACCAAACAGGATAGAGAACACTCCAGTGTCTATTTTTTTAATATGATAATGTAAATATTGGTGGGCCTAAACCATCAATTTTTCTTTGTCTTTATTTTGATAAATATTTAAAATATGCTCTGTTGCTTCCCTCATTTTTGCTTTTCCGATAACAATTATACAACACTGCACTTACTCATTTGCACTGTTCAATAGTTCCAGCCACTTAGCAGTGCTTAGTTCCTATTGGAACTACTTAAATTCATCGAATTCAAAGTCGTTATCGAATTCAAACTTGCAAGTATTAATGCAATAAAACAATAAATTGTAAAATTCGTTGTTTCCCAATGTTTTAAAGATACAGACTTATTCACGTATAGTTACAGAGAAATTCTTGTACCACATTGGGTTTGTATAGGTCATTGTGTACGTACAGTCAGACGTAACCTTACTTTCTACCTACTATCCTCAGGCACAGAACACAACCAGGAAGCGCTTCTGCCAACAATTGGAGTGTTTTTTTTGGCAGGCTTCTTTGTCTGTTGACTTTTCTCTTTCTCCATGCTTGGGAAAGGCTTCATTAGCTGCTCTACGTGGACGCAGCTTTCCGTGACAGTTCTCGTTGGCATACATAGATTTGAAAAAGTATATAAGGGGCCACTGTCTCTCCGGGGCATACCTCCCATTCTGCTTTCTACATTTTTGCATTTGCGTTCTGTCTGAGTCGTGCAAGGATGCACAGCGTCATTGCACTAGCAATAGGAATAGCAATTTATCATAAATATTTGTCAAGTACACAGAAAATGTATTTTACGCTCGGACAGACAAAGAAATTGGGTAGGAGTGGCAACTATTGCAAGTGGCAGGCAAGCAGGACGACGTGTGGACACCTTACCCGAATTTGTATAAATAATTCAGCTTTATTTTATATTGCCTAACAAACAATCGTAGGGTATATTAACAACTACAAGTACTGCCAGATTAGCCAGATGGACAGCACCACACCCAGGACAAGATCCATTGGCAGGCTAAAGGTGTCACGCTGTGCTTGATTCTGCCGCGCAACCTCAATAATCTTGTGAGTAACGAGTAGCCACTGTTTGACCACTGAGGACTCGGTGGCCACGAAAGAGAATTCCTCCCGCTTGGTCTTATCCTTGTCGGTCTGTTTGACCATCAGATTGATGATCTTATTGGCATTTGTCGTTGCCAACTCCAGCGGTCGCTGCAGCTCCACATGCTCCCAGTTGTAGTGTTGGCGATAGGCCAATCGCCGTTTGCGCACCTCCGTGCACACCAGGCACCGATCAAAGAGGAAGATCTTGGCACGGTATTTCTTCCGCGTGGGAACGTGCTGTGCATCGAACTCCGTAGAGCGCCGAAAGTTGCCCTGCTTCTGTAGATCGAACTGCGGAGAGGATTAATGTATAATTTGGTAACTGAGGGGAGGACCTTCTTAACTTACATCGTTCAGTTCATCTATGCTGTGTATCTGCTCCGCCTGGTTGACCACGTCTAGATGGCGTCGCATGCGTGTTTCCAGCTTGCAGGCGGCACTCAACACGGGTTTGCAGCTGATGCCGCTTTTATAAAACTCCTGCAAGACAACGAGTATCGTTATAAGGTGCCTTGTGATATCGATATATCGATTTACTTACCGAAATGAATTGCTGCATCAGCAAAGGATATCTGGTCAGTCTTTGTATGGGCTGCACTAAAAAGCTATCGATGCCCAGTTTGTCTTTTATTGTCGTTTGATAGATCTAGAAATGAAAAGTGTAGAGTTTTCAGTACATTCAATTACAATTACACTTTTAGTTTATCGATTCTCACCTGCAGCCAATCGCGATGATCTTGACGCAACTGCAGCGACGTCTTCTTTCCCATCGTGAAGCTTACATAGCAATAAAAATTGTCTTTCTGAAATTTGTAAATCAAAAATAAGTTTAAATAAAAAAGATTAACATTTAGAAATAAAAGAAACCAACCGAAACTTAACTGCATCAATTGAAGTATAATAGTGACTCAAATATAATAGTGCATATAATTTCACGTTATGGTTTCTACACGATTCGACATGCAAATACTGCTGCAGGTACAACAAAACTTGAAACAGCGACACTCAACAGTTCGTGCCACATCCGAAGCCATTAGCCGCAGGCAAACACAAATATTGCCACAACACCAACTGAAGATTAAGTCAACTAATCCGCCTTCAATTTTGAATTTGCCAACTAATCGTATAATTATTGCAGCATTTGATTATGGGCTCGATAAGCTTGACCTTAGAACAGGTAAGCGAGGGATGGTAGACCGAAGTCAACGTCAGATAATTGAATTACGTTCTTGTGCGAAGAGATGAAGGGAATTATTTGTGCAGCTGGAACCGGTTTGAAAATTTTGCATTTCACCTTCAACGAAGAAGGGAGCGACGCGTGGAATACAAATTTTGCACTGCCCCTGCCAAGCTGCCTTCGAGCTGCTTCCAATTGACTATGTGAGACTGTGTGGTGTGCGGCGTCGCATTACGTGACTTAAATACCCAAAAATTATGATTTCGCTAGCAGACAAATTTTGCACGCAAACACACACACATAATTGTGTACATGAACACACAAACACATTCGATAGATGAGTCGAGAGCAGGGGACTGAGAAACTGAAACGGACTTTATAAATAAAATTGGTAACGCCCAGGCGTAAAAATGGAACCATGTGAACATTGGTCTCCACTACAAATAACCAAAAAAAAAATAATAAACCAAACGAACGACACTTGGGTTGGGTATAATTTGACAGAGCAGGCTTTCAGAAATACGTCATAGAACGAAAATAAAGTTTTTCTTCAGAACTCATTAGAATAATCGCATTTGACTGTAAGACCCTTAATTTTCGAAGAAAGGTTTCTATGAAAGCTATTGGATATAGTCATTTGATCATGCCTATAATATGTTTTTATACATTGTACATTTTTTTTGAAATTTGCGACTGTGAATTACATATATAACAAATAGACAGACTACGTAAGTTAGACTCGCATATTCATACTGATTTACTCAGCAGAACGAAATCAGAATATTGAAAAACAAATAAAACGACAGTTCAAATGTATTGGGATGTGTACAAGACCCTTATTCAACTCTAAAGATAATCAGCATGCGAAATCCTCTTGACTGCTTGCCCTCAAGCATTAAAGAATACCCAAGGAATCAGCAAATGGACTGCTCCCTGTGGTGATTTATGTGATTGTTTTTAGTTGTCCTTAGGTATTTCAAAGTCGAACCCTGACTCACCTCGAAATATGCTGCAAACTCGTCGAATAACCCTTTCAGATCACGCTGGTTGCGCAGAAACAGGGGCAGAATCTCTTTATCGTGCAACTCCAGAATCTCGGAGATGTTACCCAGCAAAAGCTGCTGACGTTGCGTGCCACGCAGACCCTCTGGCAGATCTTCTTGGCTCTGTAGGTTTCCATAATTTTTCAAACCTTTGCGCAGATTGTTTACATAGTTGACTTCGGTCTGAACCAGCTCATCGATAATAAAACTGATCTTCTTCGAGGCGTAAACTTCCGTCTGGTCGCAAGGAAAAAGGTTCTCCAGAGAAAGCGTGTCCTCATCTTCGTGGCTGTATCAAGAGATAAACGCGAGTTCCATGAATTAGGAACATGTGAGTTAGCAAGGTATGGTAGGGACAACATGGGAAATGGACAGCAGTACTTACTACTCATCACTCAAAGTGTCGAAGCTGATTGTATGTGTTAGGAAGCCATTCTGCGAGTTGTGTGTCGGAGATGATGTTGGGGATGCAGCTCCAGATGGTGGAGCACTTGTGGTGTAGAGGGAATTCAATGAAATGCCACTGGAAGTACAGAATAAAGGTATAACAGCAATGTAAACGCGTTATTCAACACTAACATACTCAATAACGTGCCGATAATCGCTAATAAAATGTCAACTTCATTTTGAAGACAGCGCGCGTAGCTCAGCTGTAGAATTACGTTATCTCTTCGTATATATGTATGCACTACCTCGGTCGATCTTAACTTTCTTTACTTTCTGATTTTGTTCAGTTTTGAACTGTTCATATATTGAATATTGACCTTTTGCGTGCTTATCTCACAAAATCTTCGCTATAATGGAGTTTTAACAGCAAACTGCAAACGAGTAAATTATCCAGGCATTAAAAGCCGATTCTCATACATACGAAAGCTTTGCCCAAAGCACAACATGGTACAACTTAAAAATAACCCTTGTGTCAGTAAGTCAATATTTGTTTAAATACATACATGTGTACCATATGTACAAATGTGTGTTGTACCTGTTATCACGTATATGCCGTATCGGGTGTACGATTACAACTCACATTCAAGACGACCATAACATTGAAGACTTCACCCGCAAGTGGCAGAAACATTCAACATTCTTAATACCCATTGACCATTGGAAACGGCTGAGAAGGGTATATTCATTTTACAGTCTGTCCGTCTTTACGTAGTTAGAGCAATAGTCTCAATAATAATATAATAAAGGTGCCGGTATAGCCTTGCCGCAAATTATGTAGAACTTATTGGAAATAGTTAGTCTTGGATTACGCTAAGGTAGTACAGGGTATCTAACTGTCGAGCATGCATGACTGCACATGTTCTCCACTTCTTTTTCATATTTAAAACATAATGAACAGCTGTAACATGCTGGAAATAGTGTACAGTGTCGAAAACATTGAGAGGAAAAACAATCAGAACTGCGATAAATAAAACTTGTCCACTTACCTATCACAATCCAAGCTGCTCTCTTGCTTTTGCAATTTGCCATTGAAGGCTGTAATAGAACTCCGCTGGGGTGAGCTTTGCGCAGATTTACTATTTTCCCTTATGGCACATTCTTCCACCGGTACCGAGCCTACGATATCTTTATTCTTTGGCTCCGGATTATCGGAAAGTAAGTGCGAATAGACATTGAGCAATTGCACAAATAAAATACCAAGGAAAGTTACGGCAACTGGTATCACGTCAAACCAATTTATTGCGAACATTTTACACTGTCCCACAAGCTGAGCACAGAGTGCGAGATTTTTACGTATACGACGCGTCGGTTCGATCACTCGCACAACGAACGAGATGGGAACATTTTAACACGAACCGCTGCGTGGCAAGCATGAAATCAAACTGTGGAAAAGCTTACCATAATAATCGCATGTTTGTCGGTGCCGATCTGTTTTATAGCAAAAAGCTTGCGCTCTCGTTCTCTCTTCCACTCTTGCACTCTCACGCTCTTCATCTGTACTTATGTTCTGCTGTCGGTCTCTCTATTTACGATTGTTTCAGTGTAGCACGCGACCACTGTTTTTGTTTACTAAATATGAGACTGTAAAACAAATTTAACATCTGTTGCGATTTTTATTTCATTTCAATTCGGCAATTATTCATTGGTATACACCACCTCCACAATTCCGACACTGTACATTGTGCACACACATATATTTCCTTTAACGATCAACTTGATTACAAGTGGAAATATACAAAAGATTAAGTTTGAAAGATCCCAAGCGGTCTTCTTTGTATAGTTCCACGTATGGTAAATGCCTCATTACTGGTTAACCAACACTATTAACTTTTTGTAAATATAATATATGTATTTATGGCAATGTTATCAAAAACATCTTTCAGTTTGTATAAATAACAATATATAATATAAGTATAAATATGTTATTCGTTTTCTCAAGTGAGTTAATATTTTATTGTGCATCCATCCATATACATATAATGAGTGCACTCTAAAAATAGAAATTCTATTCAATTTGTTGTCTTTGGGTGATTAATAATTGCTACAACTACACAAAATCACTACGTGACAAAAGCAGAACTCAACTGTAAAGTTTGCGATAAATTTAAGCCGATCGTCGTAAACTATAGTGCTTTCATAGCTATATTTTGTATGGCACAAAAGCTCAAGCTCAGTTTATAGCGCGTCTAACCTCTCTCTCTTTCTCTCTCTCTCTGTCTCTCTCTCTATCAGCAAGTTTGCCATATCTGTTAACTTATGCATATTTCAAGTATTTTTAGTTTATAAACAAAATATGAAATTGTAAACAAATTGAATGTATGCTGGCATTAATTTTTTGAACATATGCTGCCTTAAACTTTAAGTGGATCTTCAATCTCTGCCCAACGAACTAAGCACGAACTGTGCGTTAAACATATTAAACTATTCTATTCTCAGCACACATTCCGAATTGTGGCGATGATCTCAAAAGATCTATCAGTTGGACATTATAAATATTATGTTTTTGTTTGGCGAAATTTCGCAAATAATTGAGCACATTTTATAATACCCTGCAGCCATTAATATTGAGTAGAGAAAGGTATATTAACTTTGTGAAACATTTTGACAGATCAACGCAATGTAGCGTTCCTTATCACTTTAAGATATGTAAAGCAGTATCGAATCAGTGATCTCATAAGCATTACCAACAGTTGCATCATGGAGGAGTTTTCAAAAATACACAACGATTATTTATGTACATATATTAATTTTCCCTAGACTTTACTGAGTGAAGGCAAATTCAAATTCAATTTACTATATTAGAGAGGGGGCGGGGAGCACAAGTTCGCATACTGGGTAGCCCCCGGACGAGCACTCGCAGCTCTCTGGCTTCACACTTGTTTCGTTCTCGCTAAATCGGCAATTGTTTATTTTTATACATACATATACCATATACACACACATATGTACATACATGTGTACATTGTACATACACATGTGCATTTTCAAAGTGATGTCATGATGCCAAACAAGTTATTCGCTTTGTTATTGTCTACTTGTCTGTCACATTTAGTGGGGGACAGATGGACCGACGACCGATCGACGTCTATTGTTTGATTGTTTTGATGTCTGTGAAATTTACAACTGATTGAGGGGAGGCAAGTGTGGAAACAAGCCATAAAGCAACAAGCAAGTTGTATCTACGTTGCTCATTCCGTGATTGAAATACTGCTGAATATTTCGCATGAAAACGAAAGGGCAATTAAGCACTCTTTATTATATGATTTGTTCTGAGCGATCTGAATTCACAGTTAATTTGGGAGAACAGAAAATATATACATACTATGTACACACACAGAACGGTAATTTAACACCTAAACTAACTTATTATTAATACATTTGGTACTTAGTTTTAAAGCTAAACTTTTTTTTTCCGCTTTTGGATTTTGTTTGTAACTAGTTCTAGATAATAACTAGATAATAAATTTTGCCAAACTGTAACTGAACTTATACTGAAAACAAAGAACTAAAGTATTGCACAGCTTTATCGGGGTGTCCAGTCTGGCGGAATGTTCGTTTCTCTTTGGTTACCACACGAGCGGAAGGCTATCAGTTTCCCCCCCTCTCCCGTTGAGTAGCGTTGTCTATGAAGCCGCATACCAAGTGGTGCGATTACTGACTGTGTCCTCGTCCGGTTTGGGCAGTATCCAGATATTGCCGATACCGCTGTCCGAGCTGAAGCGATTCGAGTCTCGGTAAAGTGAAAAGCTTGGCGCCTTACGATGCAAGTGATCAGTTTCCCGGCAGTATCGCTCCTGTAGCTTTTGCCGCTCTTCGTTGGCATAGTTGTTGACCATGTCGCGTATTAGATCCAGCCAGAGGGTTATCTGTGCAGCATCCGCCACGAAATCGCATTCCTGTTGCTTGCGACGTTGGTAAAAGAGTGTGAAGGACTTCGTTTTGGCGGTGATGCCAACGTGCTCGCACGGATAGCGACCATGGAATACCAATTGTTTGCCCTTAATCTCCGTATAAATGATGCACTTGTCGAAGATGAACACCTTGGCGCGGTAGCTGCGCTTCAACTTGTAGTCTGTCACCTGGAACTCGCTCACCTTGCGGAACTTGCCCTGATAGTACACATTGAACTGTAAGAGGGCATAGGAATAAGCAGATATAAACTCAGGTGTAACAAAAGGTAATAAGGAAGCACCCACCTCGTTGCAGTCCACAATGTCGTTGATAATCTCCGATTCGTTGGTTGTGGTCAGCAAAGTGCGCAATCTCTTCTCCAGACGGCAGCAAGACTCGATGAGTGGCTTCATCACGATATCACGGTTCTTGAAGAACGTCTGAGGAACAATAGAAAGTTAGCAGTAGTTCACCTAGTCTCCTACAGTAGATACTCACATTGATAAACTGCGTTAGCAATAGGGGATAACGCGCCATGCGTTGAATGGGTTGAACGAGGAAGCTGTTGATGCCGAGCTTGTCATCGCGCTCCAGGCGGATGCTCTATATAGGAAATAAGGCGATCTATGAGCATCATTATAATCGAACACTCTACAAAGTCACTTACTGTGAAATAATTCTTGTAGGTATCACACAACTTGAGGGACTTCTGTTTGTTCATTGTAAAGATCACATAGCCGTAGAAGCAGTTTTGCTGAAAGAATCCGAAGATCATATGAAAAGAATATTCAAAGAATGCCCGAAAATGATATTTACATCAAGAAACGTCAAGAACTCGTCGAACAGGCGTTTCAGATCACGACGATTGCGATGCAACATGGGCAGAAATTCATCACGATGAAACTCGGCAATTTGTTCAATGTTCCCAAATAGATCGTACTTCTTTCCCCGCAAGCCCAATGGCAAATCTTTTCGCTGGAATATGTTGGCATAGTTCTCCAGTCCTGTGAAGAGACTCTTCACATAAGCCTCCTCGGTGTGTATGAGCTCCTCGAGAATCGGATGCACACACTTATCGCTCTTATCACGTAGTTCTATTTCGACATCCTCCTCCCTGGTAAATTGATCGATTATCGATTATTTTAGACAATTTGTAATAGATAAGGTAACTATTTACTTACTCTTCTTTCGGATGATAGACCGAATGAAATTTGTCAACCAGTCGCTGGTTTGTTATGCCTATAATTTCAGTCTTCCTTCTGGGTGATGATCGATAGTTCCTGGACAGCAAAAAAAAAATAAAGAGATAAAGCATTACACTTCTATTATATTCACTATCATTATCATTATCACACTAATCCTTAAACTGATACTGATATCAACAATATGAATGTAGATAATGCCACACAAGACCTAGAAACGAACTCAAATTACCTCGACGTAAGAGAGTCTAAGGTGAGTCAACCTGGCCGTTGATAATAAAAGTTCCCCCGAAGAAGGGAAAGTCTAAGGGGTGTGCAATCATGTTTCAGTTTCGCATCTTACCCTTTCCAATTTCCTGAATTGTTTTGGACCCGTAAATACGCACAACGCATCGCTCAGTTCGTACATTACCAGAGACAATTTTGACAAAATATGATTAAAAAGGGAAAGTTGAGAGATCAGGAACCACGAGATCATGATCAGCACAAACATTGACACGCCAGTGACTATAAAGCCCGTCGTCTGTAAGATGAAAGACACACTGCAAAGCTAGCATATAATTGCATTGTGATGATGGCTGAACCCAATACAGACCCCGTCTACACATCCTTCTCTACCTTCGTGCTGTCCGAAACCCGAACTTTTTCCTATATTCAAACTACTACTATTCACTGAATGTTCGGAATTTTCCCTTAAATATGGCGATGATTTCGACGAGGTCCACAAGCTTGAATTTGAACTGATCTGCACATGCCCGCCACCGCTGGGCTCTTCTTCGGATTCTATGGCATGCCTGGATGCCGGAGCCCTGGGAGATCTGTCAGCCATTGTTATCGTTGTATTGACTGCCGTCGTTCTCGTTGTATTGGTACCTCTGGTAGCAAACATTGGCCATGAGTTCCTCCTGGTACGCGTGTTATCGTCACTTAAATCACTCTGTTTTGGAGTCGAATTGCCCGTTTCTAACTGTGAGTCGGATTTTGGAGGCCACATTTTGTAGCTGAAGCTTTCTGATAAAGATTTGGAATATCAAATTCATTTTACAAATTTTGGCACATTTCCAAATCAAAGTAGTTTCATTGAATCTGACAATTGAGACTAGGTCAGAACCGGTTCCAAAAACAGCGAAGCTACGAAACCCCAATTAATGTTTAACGCGAAATCGCAACAACAACAACAGCAATAACAACAAATAACAATTGAGAAGTGCTAAAAAAATACTTGCCAATTAAGTTCAGCCTGGCGATAAATCGTCGCAAATCTTTTCGGCAAAGTTGCGTAATTCCACTTATGCTATTGCAAATTTCTATTTTAAGCGAGAACTGTGTGCCCAATGTCAGTCAAGCATTCACACTTTCTACCAGGATGACATATTATATGTTCTGAAAAACTCCTTCATTCAGCACAAACCAGATCAGATAGATATATCGTAAACTGTCAGAAGAGCTATTGCTCCATTTCTGAAATTTATTAGAAAACCACAAATCCTTCTACCCCTTGGAAATCGAGTATAAGTAGAACTACAGTGTGCTCTTACTTTGTTGACAATACTTATTAAAATCGGACCACTATTACATTTAGCTTTAAAGAAAGAGCTGTAAGCAAGATCCTTCAGGCTCTGGCAATTACAGTTGTATGAACAGTAAATCTTTCTTTTCATCACAATCGAATTACAATGTATTTCCCAAAGTAGAAACAATAAAAAAAAGTGGCCTTTATGTGCTCGACTGCTATGCATACCCGCTACACAGCTGCTTATCTATTTAGTATAAACAATAAAAGTTCCTTTTACCTTCCCCGAACTTGTTTCAACTGTTTATAGCTAATGTTATTTAAGTCATCCTTAACATCATTTTGGACTTACCTCGGAAACTGTTTGTCGTTGCGCAGCTTCAGAGAAGCGGCCAGCTCAGCTGGATCTGCACTGATGGAACGCTGTACAAGCGGCGTCGCTGACTTAACGTCTTCTGAGTCTTCGTGACTTGGCAGCACAGCCGAGGCCGTCTCGGCAAGCGCGCACTCGACTGCATCTTCATCCGCATTTGTCTCGAAGTCGGATATCTGGTCAACCTCATCTTCGGAGCGCACCTCATCAATGCTTAGGGCTCTGGTAGCACTGAGGGAGCTAGCGCTGGAGGAGCTTAGACCTGGCAAGGCAATTCTACGGGGCACAGTTTGGCTGCGGAAGCTGGCATCGTATTGGGAGAAGCTAGGATGATGCCGACCCTCGAGCAGTTTAAGGCTGATGCGTTCTTGGCGCGTGTAGTTGATCGTTGTCTTGAGGGTTTCAAAGCGCTGCACCTTCTGACGCACATCCAACAACGCAGGGTCAGCCGTGGGAGTGCCAGGCGTGTCGGGTGTATCCGGTATGGTGGGCATTGCCGAAGTGCCGATTGCACCTTCGTCAGTTGCGTTCACCGTCTCCGATTCATTGCGCATTTTCACAACGGAAAGTTGATTAGGCTCTCTCTCAGTCGATTCGTGGTCGATCGTGCGAGCAAACTGAATGGAACTGGAGCTGGTGCTATCACGTCGTTCGCCGCTCTCCACATCCATGGCACTACTATGGCGCTCCAACTGTGTGGAGTGTGTACTGCCGCGTCGCGAGTTGCGCTTGTGGAAGTTCCGATTACTTAAGTTGCGCTCTCTGCGAAACGGCAGCGGACTGAGAGGTTCGTCTGCCATGGGGCTGGGCGTGAGAGTAAGAATCAGGGAAGTGATAGCGTTTATCACAGTTCTCGTAAGACTTTCAGGGTGTTCACACTTCTCTCTCTCTCTCTCTCACTTTTGTTTACTCTTTTTCAGTATGACTAATTATCTGTTTTTTTCAGACGATTCCTCCAAATTGCTCTCTATTTTAGCTATAGGCCATCTTAATTTTATATTAGTTAAGCTTTGGTAAATTATTTAATTATTTACACTGGTTTAGCTGTTTCCTTTGTCACCAGTTCCATGATTAATTGACTTCGAAATAAAGAAGAAGTTACAATGAAAGCGAATATATATGAATATCGCAAACAATCGAGCATGCAAGCTAGTAAGATAAGACACTACATATGGCTCAAGATATCCAACAATATGTTTTTTCTCAATCAAGTGTGTTCTAAACCAATGTCTAAAAAATTGAACACAGTGTGCTACGTTCTACGATTCTCGGCGTTGTGATTTAGAAAGAAACTATTTATCATTAACACTTCAAAGCTACAGAAGTGCGTGAAGATTTCAAAAATTTTAGAATTCAATTGAATAGTTAGCTAATCAACTATTTTGGACTTTTATATTGAATATTTTAATTGCAGCCATGAAACGTTTAGATATGTTCACGGCCTTCCAGTCCCTTGCCGCACCTAGCACTAAGGAGGACATAATAATAGCGGTCGCTAAGCAGAAGAATATTCGATTCAACGAGCTGCCAGTGCTGCAAAAGGAAGTAGATATTGCTCTGGATGAGAGCGTACGTTTGGGATTTGTTAATTGCCAGAGCAACTATTACAAGCTGAATGTGGCAAAGCCACGACAGATGAATTCCCCGATGCTGGTCTCTGGTCAAATGATTGGACAAGGCGACGGCAAGTGCTGCTCTTGCTTTCCTCTTGATCCTAAAAATGGTCTATACCGGGCTCGGAGCTCGCCCAACGTGAACAGGCAGTTGCTTCCCGATGGAATCGATTTCTGCTCTGAGTGCGGACTACCCAGTGATACTGTGTCCAACATGGAGAACCAGGAGGACGACAAATACAAATGGTCGATGGTCAAGGATATTGATGACATTGAATAGGATTTTTGTTCTTGATGTAGAACCATTTCTCATTTTTGATTTCCATGCTAAATTCAGATGTACATTAAGAATAATATTTCGTAATTTTTCATTTGACGTTTGACTTCTCTTATTTAAACGAGGAAGAAAGGCTAACTTCGGCATGCCGAATGTCTTCTACCCTTGCAGGTTTTTTCTCTTCCAATCATTCCAATAGTAGTTATATATAATGGTTGAAACAGACAGACAGACACGGCTAGTTCCACTGGTGATGCTAATTCATAATATATATAAATACTTTAAAAGGTCGGAGATGTCTCCTAAACTGCGTTGCAAGCTTCTGGCCAAAATGAATATACCCTTTACAGGGATATAAGAGTATATATATAAATATATCCCCCTCTATATTGAATTTGGTTTACTATTGATGCGTCGATCCATTTAGATAAGCTGCCATAAGGTCGCCCATCACTAAGTAGAACAAACGACGCGTAACTCCAAGGTTAGTCTATCAATAGTCTGAAACAATATCTAATCTGGAACAGGTGTTATCAATGCGGCAGTACGTACTTGCATTCCACCCTCACGGTATACTTGAACTACATTTTTATCTATTTTCGTTTACACTGTTTCAAATTTTAAAAACCTTAACCCGCAGAATTTCTATATACAAATACATAATGGATTGTAATTAAGCCTGTATTCTATATATGTTCTGACTGTAGATTTCACACTCTCGCACACACACACATAGAGGAAGTTAAGTGACGATAATTATTGTACCCCTGCAGGGGGGTTAGAACAGTCCGGCTTGCTTGTTTCATAAAGTCGTTCAAAGTACAAGCGTCTACGTGGTTTTTGTTAAGTTTCGGCGATTTGAGACTTTAACTAAACTATTTAAAAGTTCAACTTATTCCAAAAAATAATGTTCCACAAGTGCATGTGGCGTATACGCAATTTACCTGCACACACACACACTCGCACACAACTTTCGCAGTCAAACACTTGTGTTGTCGCGTCTGTTTTTGCCAGGTGTAATGCGCCGACACGGCACGAAGAGGCACGAAGCGATGACGAACACGACTCGTGAAGACACGCTGCGACGACCGGTAAAACGAATGCTACGTTCAGCTCACCTGCGCATTTGAATTGGAACTGATCCGCGATTCACAGTGCAGAAAGTTGGCACTCAGTGCCTCTCACACGACAGTGGGTTAAAAGCTGATAATATTAATACATACTTGACAATATTGTGGTGTAGTGCTTGTTAAATATAGGTTTCTATATTTAATTAGTTACTGGAAATTATGATTAATTTATAAAGATACGGTATGTGGTACATATGTAAATGTAATTATCCTCAGTTGTCCTTTAAATAAATAAACATAAATATATTGTGCTCCAATTGCGAATTTCTTTATCATTATCGATATCGATTGCATTGCAGCGTTGCCACACTGTTATTATAACACATATTCAAGCAGGTTTCGGGTAGTATAAGAGTTAACGATAATATATATTATACGATAATATATATTGCTACTTCAATGAATTTGTTCTTGAACTTGAAATTCATCGGCTTAGCCTACTGTATACACGAACTAATTATTCTCCCTCTCCCTCTCCCTGTTTGTCACACGCTCTCGTCGCTGTCTTTGTTTGTTTTGTTTTTGTTATTATTGCTAGCTCCTAACTGTTCGCTTCAGGTTTGTTGTTGCTGTTGTTGTTGTTTGTCCGTTGTACCAGCGCGGTTAGTATTGAGCGCCGACTCTGTTTGTAAAGATAACATATTTTTTTTGTTATTCGCGTGTTCATTATTTAGAATGCACATTCTCTCACACACACACACATATGAGAGTTGCCACTGTATGAGTGTGTGTGTGTGTCATTTGGGTTTTGCCGCATTTTTCTCTGCGAAATTATTGTCATAATTCTTCTTTTTGTTGCTGTACTTTAATATTTTGTTATTTGCATACAGACTTAATAAGGCTAACACAACACGTGAATATCTATCGGTAAAAATATTCGTAATTTGTGTAAGCAAAATTTTAAAAGTACCTCTGCGGTACTTTACCTAAATACATACTGATAAGAATTTACTGTATGTGTGTGTTTGCCACACTATCTTATCGGTTTATCAGAGAGTAATCAAATTATTCATTCGTCAGTTTACAATTCAATCACCGCCAACAAGAAACATTGAGGCCGATTGTTTTTTAGTTTCTTCTCTCGAGTATTTCTCTATTTTATGCTTACAGAAGCACAATTTGAATATTTCCAGTAATGTTTACAATGTGAAAAGCTTTTTGGCTCACGGCAGCATTTAATGGCTTAATCACTCGTTTATTTGTAGGCTAAGTCACTTACTTGTAAAATATGTAGACCGCTATTCATTTTTTTGTCAATCTTACTTTTAAAGTTGCCGCCTTGCAATCATTGAACTCGCAATAGCAGCCAGCTTTTTTTTAATGAACTAGAGTTACATATCAACGAACCTGAAACCGGCACAACTGTTAATGTTAAGTTAACAGCACCACTAAGCTTAGTGACAGCACAAACCATTTTCCTTATTGTTTTTTCTATAACAGAAAAACAGTGGTGCCAGAATTTTAGCTACATTAGAAAAAAAAGCTAACTCATTTTTAACAGTATAATTATACATTTTATTATTATGATTCTATTACAAATTTATTGAAATTCATGCTCATGCTAAAAACAGAATATTTCATATATTTTATCACTGATTTCGACCGGAAGATGCGTATGTAAATATGTTAAAAGAAATAACTAATAATAAATATCCTAATATTTTATTAGTGTTCTAAAATATGTGTATAACGGTATTTTAAACCGTTTTACACTGTCGACTACAGTTCCCTCTTTACTTATTTAAACAATTGCAAGTGCATAAAATACAAAACAATATTTTACCAACCGAATATTTATTTATTTATCTAATAACTGGACTTTGCCAGCTGTCTTTACTATGGTAAATAAAGATTTACTTTCGCTCAGATTTCACGGTCAGGCGCCGACAATCTGATACATTTGATTCCTTTTAATGTTTACGTTACCTCTTCTCCGTTTTCAATTGTTATCGTAACAATAATTACTCACTACACCGCAAGAAAAACTGTTTATAAAAGACTGCTGCGTAAAGCGTATTTTAAATCTTCTAAAATCAATTTAACTCTCAAATGTACACATTTTTATGTATTTATTATAATTACTATTGTCATTGAAATCGATTCACACTTAAGTTGTTTATCTTTCCATTAAAATGACAGCAAACTCAAACTAAAAGCCAAGCAGATAAATATTTGTTTACCTAAGCTACCCGCTATAATTGGTTTATAATTGAAAGCTCACCAAACATTTACCTGTTTACGTGTTATCTTAAGAAGTAGCACTTTCCGTGGGAGGGCGAGAGTGTGTTTTTAAAATGGACAAACGAAACTGGCCAATGGCCAAATAAGGAAACAGATCTGCACACAGTAAACAAGTTGCATACAAGTATTATAATACAAGTAGTACATATGTACCAGTTAAACCTACGACGTTTAATTAAGTTCATTAGGCAAAAATTCCTTTGTAAGCCATTGGGAAGCACAAGACACAGCGCACAACGCTTTTCTCTCTCTCACACACATGCAAAGCAACTCAAAACCGGCCGACAATTCGCCGGTCTTTCTGCGCTCTCTCTCTCTCTCGGCGTAAGAGAGCAGCTTCTGTGAATTGTGAGAGAAGGGAGAGTGACAATAATGTAGTTCTCTTGCTTAAGATGTAGACTCAAATAAATATTCTAAAACTTAATAATATTGATTCAAAAATGCAAATCGCAATCAACAATAAGAAGCTTGTACAAAATTGCAGTATAGAAATTGCAAATGTTCACTCTCTCCTTTTCTTCTCTCTGTTTCTAGTGTGCACTTTAGGTTCTGAGAGAGAAGAGAAGACCGCTTGCACGTGGGAGTGGTGCCCCATTAAGACAATTGAAACGTATAAAAGCCGTTGCTAAATCTCTCCAACAACAGTCGGCGTTCACTGCTGTTACCGTTGGTGGTGCGATCGGTAGAGACTGAGTGGTTCTGTGGTCAGTGTAGAGTAATCAACCTTCTCCAAACACAAGTATCGATAATAAAGGGCAGCTGGAGTTAAAGTTTCGATAAGTACTTTGAGGTAAGACAAGCAACGCGTTGGTGAAACTGAAAGCGAATCCGTGTGAATTGAATATATAGAAGTGATGTAATTGACTAAACCTAATCGAACACATTACTTATTTTCCTTTGCCAATTTAATTTTCCAATAAGAAATTGAAAAGAAAAAGTTACGAGAGCCGAACGCATCTTCGGGTTTGGATCGGCAATAATACCTATAATTAGATTGATATGTGTGTCAATTAATTCGAAATCGAAAAGTTTTGAACTCATTTCGGGTATTAGCAGTTCGCGCCTACGACTCGAATCATTTGCACGCAAATATGTGAAGGACAACAACGTGTGTGTGGACCCAAAATCCGTTCGCTAAACATCGACCAATAGCGTCGAGCTATATCTTCTTCGAAATTGCATTAGAAACAGTCAACGCGAAACCCAAATTTGTTCAATCGGTGGAGTGCGCGTACGAATTTCAAAGCGTGAGGTACCCTAACTCGCATCGCTCGGATCAATTTATATACCTACTTATATAATCGAAAATAAAAGGGAACCAAAATAACTTGATAGTCGAATGAAAAGTTGCTCAATTTTAAATGTTTTTGATAAGAATTCCCCTGGAGACCTGACTAGTTCATCTGTTATCAGCGCGAGTCTGCCAGCTGCAGTCATGGAAACCTTAGGCAGTAGATTCCGGATTGCAAGTGATACCAAAGCTGAGACCTGACCTTATTCAAAGTGCCTCCTCCACTTGTGGAACCTAAGCTCAGTTTTTGGATTGAATGAAAATTTGTGAACGATTTTAGTAACCTATTGGAAAGATTGCTATTGTTTCACTATTAAATGAAACCCTTTTTGGAATAGACCCAAGAGTTTCTTGGCTTTTTCGCACGATCGCACTCAATTGATTTAATATATTGGCAATTGTCGCTCATCAACGACGCAACATCAATCGCCAAAATAGCCAAGTGAGCAAATTTCAATTCGAAACGAAATTAAACTAAATCATGACACTAAAATACCCGTGGCCCTTGCACAGCCCGTAGAATGCCTGCCAAATTAAATTTAATTGATGCTCCCACAGCAACAAGTCGTACAAGTGCAAGCGAGAGAGGGACACGAAGTGCAACAGAGAAAGAGAGACAGTTTAAATTGATAGCTGCAATTTGAGACACGACAATAGCGCAGCGAAGAAGATTCGCCAAGACATTCCCCCTAAGCTGACTGACGATCGCCAAATTTGGCACTGCGCCTTTTGTGCATCGTACACTCGTAGGGCTCTGCGTCATTTCCTGTCAAAGAACTATGCACATATATCATAATAAGAGAAGTGCAATGCTTATAAGGGCAGACGCCCGGCAGTGCCCACGCCCGAAGACAAATCACGCCTACCTAGTCTCGAGTCACTTAATTCGTTCACTGCGAATGTCGTTGTGCATCTGGGTGTGTGCTCTAAAGCTGTCTCCGTCTCCGCCAGGTCGTATCCCTCGCTTGTCTGGCATATTCAATACGTTTCCGGTGTGCAAGCGAAGATATAAATGAATACTCACTTACTCTTACAGAATTTAAAGTGCGCAAGACAAGAAATACTGAATGCAACTGAATCTTATTATCTTGTGTGAACCTAACCTCTGCCTCTTGAAATCTCCAATGCTGTCTATTTGGCTTATATAAACACACTTTGGGAAGTAGTCAAGCAGTAGGCAATTCCCAACCAGTCAAATTGATTTATAATCTATACAGAAACTGAATAGTTTTTCGTGCTGGCGAAGGCCACATGTCATGTTGTTTTCCTCCTATCTAAAAATAGATTATCTCGACTTGAACAAACAAAGAGAATATACTGATAACGGTTACGTCGAACCGATAAGCCGCATTTGGAGATCTTCCTACAGCTGTTTGCACTCTCCCTTTCCGAGTGCAAAGTACCAAGTCGAGATAACGAGCCAACTCTTATTTCAAACTCCACTCAATCGGCTCGAGTTTCTGTCGACTTTCGATTATATTCAGTTCGTTTTTCTTTCGTCTCTCCATTCAGAGAACTGCATTGAATAAGCGCGGAAATGGCTGACGAAGCACAAGCACCAGCGGCAGAGGGGGCTCCTCCAGCGGACGCCGCGCCGGCAGCAGAGGGCGAGGCACCACCACCAGTCGAGGATGGCGAGGCAGCCCCACCCGCAGAGCCCGCCGAGCCGATCAAGCACAGCTACACCCTGTTCTACTTCAATGTGAAGGCCCTGGCCGAGCCGTTGCGCTACCTCTTTGCATATGGCGCCATTGAATACGAGGATGTGCGTGTCACACGTGACGAGTGGCCAGCCCTTAAGCCGAGTGAGTTCGAGACCCGCTATTCTCTAATCTAATCGAGTCTTAATCAATCCAATCTAATCTTTTGATTAGCCATGCCCATGGGCCAGATGCCAGTGCTGGAGGTTGACGGAAAGCGTGTGCATCAGAGCATCTCCATGGCCCGCTTTCTGGCCAAGACGGTGGGTCTTTGCGGTGCCACGCCCTGGGAGGACTTGCAGATTGACATTGTGGTTGATACCATCAATGATTTCCGTCTAAGTAGCGAACAATGTGTGCTTCAGTTTCATGTTCAGTGTCCTTGATTAACTCTGGAATTTTTAATGTATAGAAATTGCAGTCGTCTCGTACGAGCCCGAGGATGAGATTAAAGAGAAAAAGCTGGTCACCCTAAACGCTGAGGTCATTCCCTTCTATCTCGAGAAGCTGGAGCAGACTGTCAAGGACAACGACGGTCATTTGGCCTTGGGCAAGGTAAAGATCACAATAGTCCCCACAAGCGAGAGTAACCATATATTTCATAATTGCTATTAGCTCACCTGGGCCGATGTTTACTTTGCCGGCATTACCGACTACATGAACTACATGGTAAAGCGCGATCTGCTTGAGCCGTATCCGTCTCTGCGTGGGGTTGTTGATGCCATTAACGCCCTGGAGCCCATCAAGGCTTGGATTGATAAGCGCCCCGTCACCGAAGTATAAATGTGGAGGGCAACAACATTGAAAAGCACACCCATCATACAATGCTTTTCACCAGCTTCCATTGAGAGCGGTACTCACAACCATACACAACAGCAAAAGGGCAGAAAAAGAGAATTAATGCATAACAAATTCCACTTGATAACTCTTTTTGTAAACACAGATATTGTTCCACTTTGATGGAACTCTACTTCTGTTGACCAACGAAGGCATTAAGCCTCGAATATTCAAAACACTCGAACACATCACACAAGACCATTTTGTTATGCATAATTCTCTTTGTATTGCCTCGAAAACAAGTAACTATCCATCGAATGGACTTATTTTCAATCTTTAATACAAACTTTTAAGTTTTATTGCACAAATATTATATTGCCCTATTATTAGAAGGTACACCTAGTACTCATGTATATGCTAAGCTCTTAAGATACTATGTCTATATATTCAAACACACAAACACTATTTATAATACTTTCTTCATGGACAACATACTAAAAGCAAATAATGTCTTTAGTTCAATGCGTTGGTTCTCTAACTATTCAAACACGTCGAATAAAAATAACAGGACACGAACCCGTAAAAGCAACGCAAATATTTTTCAATAATTTTTTTTTTATTTTGACCTTGATTTGGACACTCAGATCTTCCTGAAGAATTTTCTACATCTGACCATTGAAAACACACAGACACCGAAAAAAGACTCACAGGTTAAAAACGTATAATAAATCTTTACGCTGACATGAACTGCCAACCCACGACAATTTTAATTTGTATTTTTATGTATTACGTTTTTTTCTTTTCTAATATTTGCACAACATTAAAAGACATATTTGATATTTGATAAACCAACACACATAATATGAATTGAGCATAACATTGGTTTTATTTAATATACATTGGATTTATTTAACATATATTGCAATTCGGTTGGAAGGCAGAGGAAACAACTATGTTTATAGAAGAGGGTTGATACAAAGATCGACTTTTCTCGAAAATAATTTGAGTGTTTAGTTAACAATTTCATATACAATAATAAATGCACATACAAGCTGCCGTATTAAATGTACAGCTTATTTTACTCTTCATAGAGTAGGAACACTAAGCATAGAACATATAGAGATTTCATTTATTGATCGAGGGATTCTCGATTTTGTGCGTGACAAATTTAGACCAAAATGAAATCTATATGGGTTCTGTGATTAGTGCTTTAGTTTTTGTGTTTCCACACGGGCGATCGCTTTTCGATGAAGCTTGAAAAACCCTCACGGCAATCCTGTAACTTGAGGTTCTCAGTCATTTTCTGCCCTCCTTGTTGATAGGCCTCTTCTATAGGCAAGAACAGTTGCTTATAGTAAAAATCTTTTCCCAGGGTAATTACAGCACGACTTTTGGCTTTGATGACCTCCGTTATTTCAGATATTTCCTTGTCCAGGTCCGCTTCTGGCACCACCTTTGTAATCAAGCCGGCAATGTAAGCCTCCTCGGCGGTTATGGGGAGTCCAGTAATGAGCATATATGCTGACTTGGGGCGTGACATAACCCGAGCTACTGCGATGCCCGGTGTACTGCAGAAGATTCCGAAGTTAGCGCTGTAAGGAAAGGCACAGTTAAGATATATAGTTCATTGGTTGTTGGAGTTACTAGCAGTATACCCTGGTGTGGAGAACTTGCTCTTATCGGTGGCTATAATGATGTCGCAGGAGACCGCCAACTGACAGCCAGCAGCAGCTGCAAGCCCATTTACCTTGGCTATCACCGGCACTGGCAATTTTTGTATGTCCAGCACAATGTCGGTGAGCTTTTGGAAAACTGAAGCCTGCAGCGCATTGTCGTCGGTGTTTAGCTCCTTTAGATTGTGGCCAGCTGACCAGATTTTACCCTCTGCCGACAAGACAATACAGCGAAGATTCACATTATCCGAGTCTTTAATTAAATTCTCATGCAGTGCGCACATCATATCAATGGAAAGCGAGTTTCTCGTGCCTGGGTGGCTCAATGTGATTTCCCGTACACCGTCTACATCCTTTACCTGTGTGAGTAAACATTTGTAAATACAGAGCCTTTATTTGAATTTGATTTGTTTCTAACCTTTACAAATTGTTGAGACGCTGTGCTTCCATAACGACTGAGAGCTGAACGGCCCAACTATTAAAAGACATTATTATTAACGTAAATTGAAATAACAAATTGTTTACCAATTGTAAAGTTCTTTGGAAGTTTTTAATCATTTTAGGATATTTCAAAATATTATTAGTGTACAATTTGGATTCGGGGATTGACTGTTACAAAGATCTATCACTATCAGCTGTTTCAAGTGAAGATTTTGTGATCGACAATGCGATTATTTTGTTAGAACAGCGTACCGGCCAACGTGTTGTTTTGCCATTCACACAGAAGCTATCGATAACTTGGCGCATTCGATGTCTCGCGAACAGCTGAGCTGGGCGCTCATCTTTTGTTTAATGAATTTCGTTAGTGAAAATAAAAGCAGAGCTTAAAATATATATTCGTATACTTATTATTAATCATATAGGTATTTAAGCTAAACATCAAAAGGTGAGTGTAAACATAGGTGCTTACTATGTTTTGCTTACAACAAAGAAGTTGCCGTAAATTTTGAGTACACTCATTGGCCCACACATGCATACATATAAAGAATGTAGTGCACGACCGATACGCTTATCAGCTAACAAACCAATTTGTAACCGTATATCAAGCTCATAATCGGAACACGAATTCAGTTGTTGGCTGATAGTGCGCGAGTTCGGCACGAATTAAGTGCAAATAAACGAATAACTTAAATTTAAACTGCAGACGGCATCGCAATGCGTCCTTTTTCTGGCGGCGAGTACGTAAAACCAATTGGCGGGTGCGTCAATCGCGCCTTTGGAAACATGGAGCCATGGAAGGTGGCCGCTATAACAGCAACAACTGTTCTAGGTGGTGTTTGGATATGGAACGAGGTCAGCAAAGATGAAAGTAAGTCCCAATTTCCGCTCGGAGTTATGCGCCAGTTTTCTCAATCTATATTAAGCCCCACTGTCGAAAATGTTAATTTAATCTATGAAATTATCTTATCTTGGAACTGCTTCGACAGTCTTGTGATATAAAAAGTAAATGTTAGCAAATGAACTTTGAATTTGTATGGTGCCAACAGGTAGCAATTGACCCCTGCACAGTGGAAAATTGTTCGATTTCTCTGCCCTTCAATCATTAAAAGTGCTTTAAAAAAGTTATACTAGTTTGTAAATGTCTATGACATGCAGTAGGTGTGGCAGAGCCCACAATACATACATATATACATACATATGTATATAGAAAAATCGAATTGATAAGCATTAGTTTTGTCAGTAACTCACATGTTTTTTCACAATCAGGTCAGCTACTAAGTTGAGAATTGAGAATAATCAAAGGAAGTTGTTTAAAGATCTAATTGGCATTATCTCACTTAGGTTTCTACGTGCGCGGCAAGCGTCAGTTTTTCAGGCTGGCCAAGAAATTGCCACCTGTGCGCCGACGCATAGAGAAAGAGCTTAGCAAAGCGAAAGCCGACTTTGAGGCGGACATCAAGAAGAGCAACGACCACTTGGCATACTCTCTTCGTCTACCGGAAAAGGGTTTGAGCAAGGAACAAATTCTGGGCCTTGTGGACGATCATCTTAAGACTGGACACTACAGCTGGCGTGATGGTCGCGTCTCTGGTGCCGTATACGGCTATAATCCAGAGTTGGTAGAGCTTGTGACGGAGGTTTACGGCAAGGCATCCTACACGAATCCCCTGCATATCGATATCTTCCCGGGCGTATGTAAAATGGAAGCTGAAGTGGTCCGCATGGCCTGCACACTGTTCCATGGCAACAGCGATAGCTGCGGCACCATGACCACCGGTGGAACCGAGTCCATCTGCATGGCAATGAAGGCATTCAGAGACTATGCTCGGGAGCACAAGGGCATCACCCAGCCGAATATCATTGTGCCACGCACAGTGCACGCCGCCTTCGACAAAGGCGGACAATACTTTAATATACATGTGCGTTACGTAGACGTCGATCCAGAAACCTACGAGGTGGACATCAAGAAATTCAAGCGTGCCATTAACAGTAACACCATTCTGGTAAGCTTCTCCTTCTTTTTGGTATATTATCCGTATATACAATACTTACTGAGTTTCTTAATAGCTGGTTGGTTCGGCGCCCAACTTCCCGTATGGTACAATGGACGATATCGAGGCTATTGCCGCACTGGGTGTTAAGTATGATATTCCTGTGCACGTGGACGCTTGTCTAGGCAGCTTTGTGGTCGCCCTAATTCGTCATGCCGGGTACCAGGTCAAGCCCTTCGACTTTGCTGTCAAAGGTGTCTGCAGTATCTCTGCAGACACGCACAAGTACGGATTCGCTCCCAAGGGATCCTCGGTTATCATGTACTCGCAAAAGAAGTTCAAGGATCATCAGTTTACGGTTACAACTGACTGGCCCGGCGGTGTTTACGGTTCTCCTACAGTGAATGGTTCTCGTGCTGGCGGCATTATTGCTGCTTGCTGGGCAACGATGATGAGTTTCGGCTACGAGGGCTACTTGGAGGCCACCAAACGCATTGTAGACACGGCGCGTTATGTAGAAAGAGGGTAAATTGTCCATAATACTATATATAGGTAATTTCAACATTGCTAAACATTTAATTTCCCTGTAGTGTGCGTCAGATTGACGGCATCTTCGTGTTTGGCAAACCCGCGACTTCTGTTATTGCCTTGGGCTCGAATGTGTTTGATATTTTCCGCCTGTCAGATGCGCTCTGCAAAGTCGGCTGGAATCTGAACGCTTTACAGTTCCCCTCCGGGTGAGTAGTCTGAACTAACGACGCTGTTATTGACAGTCTTGCTAAATTGGAACATTGTTCTATTTCAGAATTCACATTTGCATCACAGATATGCACACTCAGCCAGGCGTTGCGGACAAATTTTTGGCTGATGTTCGCGCCTGCACAGCAGAGATCATGAAGGATCCTGGTCAGCCCGTGGCTGGTAAAATGGCTCTTTACGGCATGGCCCAGAGCATACCTGATCGGTCAGTCATTGGCGAAGTAACGCGTCTGTTCCTCCACTCGATGTACTACACGCCGGAAAAGTGAACTGCAATATGCCTTAACTCACCCAAACGAATGTAATATTCCACCCCACGATATATTCCAATACTTATTTTTGCTATTACTATTTCCTTGTGTATATTAAGCATTTATAGAAAGGGCTCCGTATTGACGGGTGGTGTTATTGAGGTTGAAATGTTAATGCAATTATTCGAGATCAATCTTTGTGATGTGTATTTGTTATTGTGATGTTAGCCGCTGTCGATTGTAGAGTGCTTATTTTGTATAACAATTAAATGTTTCTATGTAATTGAGATAAATAAATGAAGATAAGAAGCTCTTTCGACTTTACACTTTTCTAAATGTACTAATGCATACAAATGCAGCAATATAAACCTGTACATGTATCGGCATAATCGACTCGCCCACTAACATGGAGAACATTTAAACAAAGTATGGTTTGCCGCGCCTTGTCTGCCAAGATAATTTGCACAAAATTAACAAGAAAGAAAGGTAATGTGACAAAGACGTTTATAATATATATAGTATATCTCTTCTGCGATTCACATTGCAATGATTTGGGTTTTCGGTTTTAATTCTTTAAAAAATAATTTTAAATAGACGAAATTAATAAACAGCTTGAAAAATGATTAAAGAATAATGTATTGTAGGTTGTTGTTAGATTAAGAGACTGCGATATCACCTTTAGTTCAACCATTGAAAAAACATTGTTATATATTATATATTCATATACTCTGTATTATAATCTTTGCTTGATATATTTTATGATTGTTTCATTTATGCATTGAACATGCGAACGCGCTCGACAACAAGATACCCTCGTATCATTTTATAAAACCTTTTTGAACGCCTTACCCGTTACTAAGTGTTACCAACAACAAATTCTCAATAGTGTTTTATCACTTACACACACATAGAGCCAAGCTTTAATAACTTTAGTTTAGTTATGAGGAGAGTTAAAACTCATACAATGCGATTTTTGAGTAAGTCCCTCTAATAGTTAAGTTACGATATGTATGTTATGTTCCCATCTACAGGTCTGATTGTTTAAGTCGACTGGGCTGACGTCAACTCTGACAAGTTGAGCGTCTCATTCAGTCTCTCTTTCTCTCTCTCTCACTCTCTCACGGCAGGTCGTCGCGACGTCTCTCGCTGGCTCTTCGTGTGCGCTCATTCGCTATGCGTCCGTCGCGAGCGCCAGTCGCAGTCGCAGTCGTGGAAGTGGGTGCCGAGTAACCAAATTCGTATCCGAAATATATATTTTGAGGAACCTGCTTGAACAAAACAACCAAAAAAGAAAACCAAAAACAAATCATGCCATATACTAGTTCGATGTAAATACTAAGGGCCTCAAATCCCACAGAAAAATCAGCAGAAAATCCAACTAGTTGCGGCGACTTTCAACTTTTGCAGCAGCTGTTTATTTACACTGCTATTGTGTTGTTTTTTATCGTTCGGGCCAACGTGTAAGTGTGCAAAGTGTGTTTACGATGTGATGCGAAGTGTGCACCTCTTTTCGCAGTAATACTCTATACTCTGTATAAGTTATGCCGGGAGTATTTCACTCCAGTATCAAATATCATGCAGGAATGCAGCTCGATCGACAGCTGTTACAAAGAAGTATCAAACTTAAGTTCACAGTCTCGTTTGTGCAAAAAGAGAGAAAAACAATGACTGTTCGCGTCTCAGCTGGGAACTGCTCTGAAAGCAATTTCATAAGTGAATTTTATATTCTTAGATCAGCTTGCAGTATTTGTTCGCGAAGTAATACTATATAACCCCGTCTTTATTGATATCCAAAACTTACTAGCTATTTAGCTATAACTAATATTATTTTAAATTGTGCAAAGGTAGCTGCGCAATATCTTTTATTTTGAAGGCCAAACACAATTTGGGATTTATAAGCATATGTACATATAAATAGCCAATGTAGAGTCTGATAGAGTAACAGCGATAAGGCCATAGCTTTGACCATATAATTAAGGTGGTTCATACAGAAAAGAAACATATAGAGCAGGAGAATATAAATATGTTTCCACCATCTCTATCTTTGGTTTCGATCTTAAAGCCGAACTAACTGCATATGTCATTTCTGTACTCGGATTTTAAACCGATATCATATTTCTCGCACCTCTCTCAGCTGCATGCTAAGGTCAAAGCAAGATAAGGGACTGAGAGTATCGCTTGCTCTTTTCGATTTCCCAGCTTATCTGACACTGCGGAAAGAAGATAAAATGTGAACGCAATTGTATGTCACCATACCCAACATACATATAAGCATGCATATTGCCTAACGCTCCAACGATAAGAAATAATTTAACCTGTTCCCAGTGATGAATATTTTTGTATTTTACTTTAAAAGTGTGTTTCAGGCACGTTCTTCTCCCTCTTCTGATTATACAATTCACAATATAATTAAAAGATGTATACCCTAGACTTGAGACGATTTTTCGCTTTGTTTCTCATTAAAGACACCTTAACCTTTTGGAGTTTGTTATTGGGAATCGACCAAATCAGGTTGGTCAGATAGCGTCCCCGGCATGTGCAATCGTAAACAGAAAATACCAGTTAGTAGTTACCATACAAACTAATCTACGCTCTCCTTGCCATGACAACCGTGGGACAGGCATAACAAGTCAGACTAAAGTTCTTGTTTTTATATTAACAACAAGAACACCCTATGGTGGTGTACGACAACTCCCTAAAGGACGTTGGCCAGTTAAAGCTTATGGTCTGGCCGGCTGATGGGGCGTTCCTCTGTGGTTATGTGGTTACCAGGGTGCGGCCTTTAATGTGGCGTCATGCTACTATTATAGCCAGCTTATTTAGCCAGAACTTTCCCTGTTGTTCTGTGTTTAATCGATATCTCGAGCAATTTTCCGCTGTTCCTTCAATTAAAAAAGGGGCATATTTGGTTTATGCAATTGACCAAGCATAGAAAAAAAGTACATATATTCTATTCATTTATTAACATAATTAGGTAGGTGTATGTAGGTGACAGTATGTGCGAGTATATGTATATAATGCTACACGTGTGACATTGTTTGCTTAAAATGGTACTGGGTATCGCACGGTCGCACTTGTTTGCCATGACATTTTTAACAGTCACCTATCTTGGTTTCTAATAAAATTATTTGAAGTGATCGTAATCCATCTGGAGTTAAGTTTTAAAGTTGGGCAGAGTGTATAAGAATCGAATACAATTTCATTCAGAGTTCACTTGTTTTATTAGCATTTTAATGCCGATTTCGCCACAGGTTTTCGCTAATTGTTGGCTGAGTAAGCAAGCGTTCCGAGTGCAAAGGGTAGTGATTTACATAGTCTCAATATGACCTTGAGCTTTATTATAGAACATCTTTATAGGTATTTCCAATACGAAGCAGTTAGAATTATGGAGAAAGGTTTGGAAAGTGAAGGGTGCTAGAGTCACTGTAAAGCTTTACATATTTGTATGGGAGTTTAATGATACTCGTATTATAGACGAATCGTATAAACGAAACAACGCAAGCACATTCACACCGACATTCCATTTGGCAACACGAATCTCAGAGTATTCGATGCATATTTGCTACGCTCCAAAAAATCCAATAAGCGGCAATCGCAAGAGGCAACATCGAATGCACACACACATACACACACACACATGTACATACATTATTAGATTTGCATATTTGCACATACATGAAGTATACGTATGGACATGTACGTGGGTTGTACGGAACAGGCGAGGCACAATCAAGTCGAATTAAACTCAAGCGTGGTTTCATCACTATTTCTTCGCCCAGACTTAACTCAGTTGGATTGGGAGAATCACAGGTGCTGATAGAGACAGGGAGAGAGAGACCTAGATCTATAGTAAATAGTATAGTAAAGTCGCAAGAATTCGTAACACGCGACTTGAATACGCCCCGCAAAGTTGTTCGCTGCGAGACTGTGAGTAACCTTCATTTCCAAATAGGCCCCAGACCCGCAGCTATAACCAGATTCAACAACAACAACAACAACAACAACAGCAACAAGAAATACGACACAGAACAAAAAAGTAAATAAACTCAGACTCAAGTAATTTTCAAATGACATCAGCTTCGTCTCTGAGAGCGATATCACGCTTTGAAGCACTGTAGACGCAAAAAGTAACTTGAGCTTGGGCATTTCGGGCTGTCGACAGGTGTTTGCAAAACTTCAGAGAAAGAAGGAGACGAATAAAGAGAGGGAGAGAGATAATGAGAGAGAAACTCTTGTGTTGTTATTATTCTCGCTTCACATTATTTGTTTTCAATCAGCATTAAAAATTACTTATAGATACCAAATATCATCAGATCATCTGTCGATATCTGCAGCTGTCACTTTTTATACTCAGTATGACACGGTATGACAATTTAATCGTATGAAAATATGTAGGAATGTATGAAGACTGCTTCAGCATCAATAACGTAGACAAACAAGCCATGTCTGTCCGTATCCAAGATCTTATAGACTATTTACACATTGTATTTGGATACTGGATATCTTACAGTGGTTTACAGCGTTATCTACGTGTTTAGATTGGATTAAGTTTGCGGTTACTTGCTTTGCAACCGCATGCCAGCTAATTGATCATTAAATACGACCTATGTTTCCAGCAATGTGATACAAGTTAGTTTACCTATGCACATATGTACAGAAATCATAGAAGTACCATTAGTTGATTGAAAGTTTTCTTTTATTTCCATATTTCCTTATTGACCAATTTGAAATTTTATGGATAGGTTCTATATATCCATCAAAGCAAACGTGACCTGCATAATGTACTTACATATATAAGAATCTTTGTGACAATTTTGATATGTGTAATATGTATCTGAATATTATAGATCATGAGTTTGTACCGGTCAAACGGACAGACTGACCGAGAAGAGAACAAACTTTGTAGGTTCTTCCACTGCCTGTTGCCCACATTTTCTCAAAGTTAGTGTGTTCTGTTTTGACCATAATCATACATAGGTCGTAGGGTATAACAACGTTGACAATGACGAATAATTGGCTTATGGGAATTACTTAATGAACACTTCTCCAATTGCCTTAACCAAACACACTTTCATACACATTCAGTTGGAGAAACAGAGAGTGTAAAATGCTCAGTCGAGTCTCGAAACAGTTTTCAGTTTCGTTTCGAGATTCGAGCGTGTCGGCCGAAGGCAATTAAATAGTATACAGAAACAATTAAAAAGCTTACGGTAATTAAGTGCCAATCCGACTCTCTCTCTCTCCCTCTCCGTCCCACTTGCTATCTTTCTTTGTGCGTAAGCCCAGATGAAAAGTAAAGCTTGCAAAAATGATCGTTCGACATTTAAAGTGATTTCATCACATTCGTTTTTTGCATGTTTCGTGTATGTATGGGATATTTTTGGGTTATATTGTTGTTCTGTTGCTTGTTTCTTTATTTACAAATTAGCCTCTCTTGATGCTGGTACGTCAATAACAATGAATCTGAATCTTTGTCGCACCATATACCTGCAGAAATTGTGTTTGAATAGACTCATGTATTTCTCGCTATTCACTCAAGTTACTCAAGTCTGATGTTCACACTCTGACCCTTTACAGATTCCACAACAACGATTCGAAAGCTACAAGTAGGAGGAGAGAAGACACCCACTGATTGAAGAGAGACCACTAAGAAAAATGACGTCTCGAAAATATGTTTATATCTAAAGCACGAATTTCATTTGTGATCCAAAGAGAAGAAAAAAATCTAAAATAAATTCGCGTCAAGTAGAAAAGAGAATTGTGAAAAAACCAAATAACAAGTTAAGAGAGTTGAGAACCGCATCCAAACTGTGTTTATTGTCTCAAATTGTGATTAATAGTTCCGGTAAAAATCATACTTAGTGCGCAAAATAAAACCTATACTCCGGGTCTCTATTGGCATCTTCGTTTTCAAGTCAATTTCAAAACAACATTAGGCCAACAATTTAACCACAGCTCTGGCACTTTCCAAACTTTGCAATACCGAAATATGGTTAATTAGTTAAGTTGCCAAAATCATTTGGCGTATTAATCATATGTGTGTGTGGTAGGAAAAAGCGCGCTTGCGTGCGAAAGAAAGACTTTAATCACTTGTGGGGCGACAGATCGCGCGTGTTTTGCGATTGTGTTTCACGGAAGCACTCCAAGCTGCAATGTGAAGAAAAGCTTAAGCAGCAGACTCAGTGCATAAATTAGTTGGAGTCTTTAAACTCAACTTGGTATTAAAACATTTAAAATGGCGGCACCAGAGATGCCACAACAGGAGGCGATCTTTCTCGCCACACCACCGTCCTCGCCATTCATCACATCCCTAACGCGTACGACAACCCCACGAGATCTTCCAACCATGTATCACTTCGACTTCGGTAAGTCATCGACAACAATGCCATTATTCACTCGATTAACCTTTATTTCTATAATGTTTTCATATACTATATATAGAAGTAGGAAATTAAAGGTAACTTCGGCACGCCGAGGTTATAATACCCTGTTGTTTAGGGCTAAACTTTTCAACGATTACTTTTATTAAAATTATAATATTATTTGTATTAAATAGGGTTTATTTTTGATAATATCATATTATTTATATTTATTTTTAATTTATTACAAATACTTTATTAGATATACATATATAATTCTATTATAAAAATAATTAATTTATCAATGAATAATATTAGATTGTAAGTTTAACAAAGTTAAAAGTATGAATGTATTTTATAAAGTAATTTAAAATTAAATTTAACTTAATATAATCTACTTAACCTTCTTAGAAAGGAGTTCTTGGAGTAGCATTACTATTTTATTGACCACTGCTGTACATTGTGAAGCATTATATGCACTTGTTAACAAATATTATGATCTTATTCTGCCCTTCCGACTCCGAAGATTGTCAACCAAGCAAAAAGTGCTCTATTTTTAGGCACACGCCCTCTTCATATGGACTTCGCGAGCAACATTTATTTTTGTATTCTGGTGTTTCCCAAAGCGTGAAAATTCAAAGAGGTTATAAAGTTTTCTGGCACATGATGCGTAGGCCACAAATGTCACTGTGCCCAGACCTCAGAAGAGCACGTCTTGAACTGCTCGTATATCTTTCATTTCGTTGATCCAATCATTCATCAGAAATTGCAGTAGCAATAGTTGCTCATCTCGCAAGTTCATTGATCGACGGTATTTCATATAAAGATCTCTGTCAAGGCAAATACATAAGTGGAGCAGTTGTGACGTCATTGAGCCAACTGTCAATTCTAGACCGATTATTGCAGCATACTATGTATATGTATAAATGTATTGTATGTATTGTCTGTATGTATGGATGTGCATATAATATCAGCCACTTGAAGCTGCATTCGCTTTTCAATTCTTTCAAAACAGAACCATGAGGAAGCAACCAAAACAGAAATATGCCAGGAAGAATGGCATGCCGAACATTGTACACCCTTAGGCAACTAATGGCATTAATCAAAGAAATATATATAAATATAGTATAGTTTAGTATTTATAAATATTGTAGATTGATATTGCATATTAATGTCCATTTTGGGAATAATCTGTATTTGATTCCTTTGAAACTTTCACATTATATATAGGAAATTAAAACTAGAATAAAATTATGAAGACCTCATGGACAACGATACAAGTATTCATAATGTACATAAGTATCTAGGTGTACGTCTATCTGAATTCTATAATACCCCGATGTCCATGGTACTGGGTATACATCGAAATGTCTATAAAATTTAGAGTTTCAAATGAAAGACAGGCAAAGTTCAGAAACATTTGTGCAGCGTCTTTAAATAAATCAGCCGTAATGACAATCCAAATGCGGAGAGGGAATCGGGTATATCGGAAGCGAAAAATGGCTTTATGAAGAATAGTCTTCTTTGTTTGTTATCCAGTTGTTGCTGCCGCTGCTGCTGTGGCATTACCCACACAAATGGAGCGCAAGCAGCTCGAGTGCATTTATATTTAATGTCAGCAACATGATGCCAGCAACATGGCACGGAGCTGCCTCTGTGAGCATCGTCGATGATCAGTTGGACACAAAATGTCGTGGCGAGAAGTTTGTGTGGCGCGCGGAGAGAAGCTTCTTCTTCGTTTCGAATGATGTAAAAAAAGCGTACGAAAATAAATAGAATACCATAAAAGGCGTACGAAAATAAATTGAATAGACACTTCAAGATGAGTAAAAAAATGTGGCACAACATTTTTAAGTCGAAGTCGCAGAAGGCGCAGCTTAAGATCAACAGAAGACATAGTCGAGGCTTCTACGAAGAGTATCAGCAGCAGAGCGAGCTACCCAATGATGAACAATCGACGGGGTATTCCAATGAAAATGACAACATAAGTGCGTATGGAAGTGGGAATGGAAACGTAAATGGAAGTCGTAATGGAAATGGAAATGGAAATGAAAATAAAAATAAAAACGGCAATAACGAGCAAATCAATGTGTTCGAGCAACAACCGCTGCAAAGTTCTTTCAACTCGGCGACTCTCAATGAAGCGCAACAGTTGCATGCGCAGCAAACGTTGCAACACCAACAACAACAGCAACATCAGCACCTATCAACATTTTCGCGCGTTCGCAACACACTCTTCTCGAAAAAGCGCGTACGCTGTGCTAAGTCAAGTGAGTCGATCACGCGCCCACGTGCACACCCACACAAATTTCGATTGTTTCGTTTGTTGTGACATATGTATTATATATCGATTTGACCGTTGCAGCAGCCACAGTCACAGCCACTACAATAGAATCGCAGCAGCAACAGCAACAACTAATAATGTTACTTACCATTTGCATGCTAACAGGAACACTTAAGTCAAGTAATTCATGGCAATTAACTAATGAACTACCCTACCCTAAAGTACCCTGACATACCCTGCACCTGAAAGTGAATTAGGCTTGTTCACAATAGTAACATAGGCAGGCGTGGTAGATAAACTTTCAATAACAATTTCTATTGCAGTTTTTCTTTAACTGTTTAAATTTAAATTTATTTTTTGTT
Source organism: Zaprionus davidi (assembly GCA_018903715.1). Lineage (NCBI taxonomy): Eukaryota > Metazoa > Arthropoda > Insecta > Diptera > Drosophilidae > Zaprionus > Zaprionus davidi. Next base: position 16,122,089 of record JAEIGL010000004.1, on the reverse strand, counting down.
TGTCTAATATGTATATATGTATATTTAACTGTATTTGCGTATGTACTCGTATGTATATCAAGTATGTATTTATGTGTGTACAAACAGTTTATTGAAGACCTGTCGTTGACTTTTTCGATCTTCTTATCAGCAAAAACACAACAAATGATGGCAACAATTGTGACAAAAAAAACAAAAATAAATACACTTTCTTGTGAATTCTAGTTCATGTTCAACATATACGTTACACTCTTCAGAATACCGATAACAAACTTATATAAAGTCTAGGTTTTTTTTAAAGAAAATGATTGAATTAAAATCCCTTTTTTATTACATAAATAGTAATATGTTAGCTATACAGTTCAACAACAAAACAGACTGCACAATTTAAGTAAATTTCCGATATTCCTGCAATAACTCAATTTGGCAGTGTCTGCTTTATAGAGTGGCTACTATAATTAATATTGTAGTAGATGCCTTTCGAATTCGAAACTGTTTCGAAATTTACAACAACAACTAGGGATAGAGAACATTAATGGCCAGCTGGAATGCCTGTGAAGTGTTTTTTGTATTTTACATGTTCTTATATAGGGGAACAGAAAATTTAAATGCTCTTTAGCAAACGAAAAGAGAACAACTGCCTCAGAATCATCACATTTTTAAAAAATATATATTCTCCTGATTTGAGCTGGTTGTTGAGCCTGGTCTTTAGAATTTTAAAACACGAGTCAATATAGTAGAGTAAAGTATATGTATATTTATATATATAGTATTATGCTTTCATACTTGATCTACCCTGTGTATATTTTGCAAGCACAGTGTTACATATTCACCTGTGCTAGCTTTGTCTGCCACGCATCCGACCCAGTTCGCAGCACATTACGTCTTACAGTTAAGATATTCCTAAGTAACGTTAGGAGATCTTTGAGTGATTGCACGCAACTATCACGTAATCCATCTACTTTTATCTCAGCCCAAATTACGAATCACCTGTCTTGGAATTGTATCTTATGATGTTCGATGACACCCCCACATACAGAGCAGGCCAACTGGTTATCCAACAAGTTGCCTATTTTGGCCATGCTACGCATATTTGAACAAATGCCGATTTATGGAGCAACGTAGTCAATATTGGGCACGATTTATGACAATAACAATAAATTAGTTATAAATTTCGTTATTTTTTTGGACTGCCTTCGCTCAAAATGATCTTCGTTACTTATAGCACGCAACAAGAATATTTATATAATTTAATTTAATTTATTTCATTTAGATAATATATAATATGTATACGCATATAAAAACATACATATATTTCTGTTGTCCGTCCAAATTGTCAAAAGTCGTCACACTTCAATTTTTGTACATCATAGAGGGCTGTTCTGTCTGGGGCATTAACACTTGAAATATTATTTAGGACTCAATCTACTAAAAGCATTGTAGAAGATTCTCCAACCAAAACCGCACCATCTAATAATATATATACAATTCCTTTATATTTTCTTCTTCAACAACATAAAAATAATAGTTAACATGGAACCCAGCGGAACTGAGGACAATCAAAATATCGAGGACGAGGAGCTGCCACAAGCTCCCGGGCCACTTACATCGGGCTTGCCCATTCCTATTGCGGAGCATCCTCAATCCGGGTCAGAGCTTACGCCCTGTCCCAATTGTAGTCGCACTTTCAATGTGAATGCACTGCGAAAGCACATAGTCGTTTGCGAGAAGATGTCCAAGAAGCGAAAGGTCTTTGATTCGTCTCGCCAGCGGCGCGAGGGCACCCCACTCTCCACCTATGTGTTGCCCAAGAATTTTGGGCTGCCCAATGCGGAGAAAGCAGCTGGAGTGCATACGCCGCCAGCCCCAATCAGTCGCGAGTCCACCACAGTCTTGCCGGGATCCAAACAGCAAGCACGAGAGGTTAGTAAGCGAAAAGAATCGAAACACTGACTAAAAATTCTTATTCAACACGACAGGATGGTCCCAGCACTTCTGCTGCAGCCAAGGCAAAGAAGCCGGTCTTAAGTCGCACAACGGCACGTGCCTCAATGCGAAATGCCGCAGGTGCCGGTCAAGCAGCCGAGTGTCCACCCGACGATACAACAGTAACTGCAGCTGCTCCATCGAATCTCAATCGGGAACGCAAGCGCTCTTCTGACCGTTCATTGGCCAGGCGCATAAAGGATGCGGCTTCTAATCGATGTCCCCACTGCGACCGCAGCTTCAACCCCAAGGCATTTGATCGCCATGTGGAGTGGTGCAAGGAGAAGGCTATTCAGAACAGCATCAAGTCTGCTAATACCACGGAGACCACCAAAGCAAAGGAGCGCATGGAGGCACGCAAACAATATCGGCCACCAAATCTCAAGTAAGTTGGGGAGGGTGCTAACATTTCTTAATATGCTGAGGGGTTGAAAATGGTCAAAAAAGGGTATACTAACTGTGTGCAAGTGTATGTAACAGGCAGAAGGAGACGTGGGAGACCCCATAAAGTATTTATATTCTTGCTCAGGATAACAAGCCGAGTCGATTGAGCCATGTCTGTCTGTCTGTCCGTCTGTCTGTCTATCTGTCTATCTGTCTGTCTCTCTGTCCGTCTGTCCGGCTGTCTGTCTGTCCGTCTGTCTGTGTGAACGCACAGATCTCAGCTATTATAAAAGCTACAGTTACCAAGGAAGACTCCTGTGTACTATAAGCTGATCAAGTTTATTTCAAATGTTAAGTACCACGCCCACCGCCCCCGTAAATCAAAAATTTAATTTTTGAACTCAATTTGTAAGTGCTGTATAAAAGCTACAACTTTCTGACTTTAGCATATACTAAGCTGAATGAATTATCTACGTATTCTCCAAATTGCAATCCGATCGGACAATAATCGCAGAAGTTATTTAAGAAAGTATGAGCATAAAACCAAATGCTTCTGTCAGCTATCAAGAGAGGTGGGCGAGCGCCATCTGTCGGGAATAATTGTAAAGCATGTGCATATGCATATGCGTATGAATTTAACAAATTAAACTACACCGAAACATAGGTCGAAGGTTATCCCACTGTCGCGTGCTGTGCGACTGTTGCTTTTCTTACTGGTTTAATGTGTGTCATCTACTAAGAGAGAACTCTGTCAATGTCAGTAACATTTACATTATTTATTCTATATGTTATACAATTTATTCTTTTGATTTGCTTTCATTTTGTGTTGAAGAACCAAACGCTCGATTAACCGCGACAAATACTCCGGCACTCCCGAGGAACAACAGTACGAAGACGAAATGATCGCCCAGAAGCAGCAGTATAATCCACACCAGAGCCAGATGACTCTCTCCTCGATGACATCGTCCGTGCACAGTGATAAGTAAGTAACCTTAGATGATTAGTATTAGTTTGGTATGAGTAGATTTAGTGTTAGGCCTTGCATTGGCCCATCTGGTTGCTATGGCTGTCGTTGCTGTTGTTGTTGTTTGTTCCCCAAGTAGACTTTGTGTACCACGAAATTGTAGAAAATCATCGCATCATCATTTCAACTCAGCTCACAAAGGAAGCGCCCGGGAACACCTAAACCGAAGACTGCAGTTGAAGTAGTAACTCAAAAAACATACAGACTCGCCACGGAAGATGAAGTTAGCAACTCCAACGGCAACCTCGACCAGATTCAGAGAGCCATTGGTAGTGCTCGTCGCAAGCCACATATCGATGGCGTCGTAGAACGGCTACGACGTACTGCCACCTCGGAGAGCCTGCAGATAGCCAAATTGGATTGCCAAGATGCGCCGCTTTTACAGCCCTTGAAGCCAAAGAGGGCCTTGGCACCACGACAGAAATCTGGTTCAGAACATTGCCTTCCTACTCCTCGTGCTGCAATGACGTTCGAGGAACTCAACGGGTTGTTCAAGCAGTCCACAAAACAACAAGGTATGGACAAGAGTAATTGTAGATCTTCAGATAGCGTCCCGTATCGCAGAATCTTCATGTCGTGCTCCAGTTGGCAGAGGTCGACGAGGCATAAAGCTAGTTCTCGATAGTAATCAGTGCGTAGAGGGTGTAGAGTAGATTTCATAGTGATCGAGGCTTGTTCCCTCTTTGGGGTTTTCTATTGTCGCAATTTGTAATCTATATAATGTCAACTACACACACACGCAGCTGGATCGAAAGTATGCAACATTAAAATGAACTTGCCGGAGACTCAGGAAGTTAATCCGCGCTCATCCACTTCGATAGTGCGTCAAGCGAGAAATCGCATTCGTACTCGGGAAAATCCCAGCGGTGATTTGCACTCCTTAATACCTTACCCAAATACTGATGAGGCTATTAAAGACGAGGAGCAACATAACTCGCGCCTTTTGAAAAAACAACCTATTAACCTACCTCAAATAGAGCCTAAGCCGTTGTCGGAAACTCTGGCAATGCCACACAATGTGGCAATGCTGTCACATCAACAGCGAAGCCAAACACCCAACGACGATTACATGGAAGACTGTGAGGACGAGGAGGACTATCAGGAAGAGTACGACGATGCTGACTTGGAAGTAAGTCAGTTACTGGGAAACGCACAGCTAATCAATGAGGATTCCGATGAGTTCTTGGATACCATTGAGTACGAGGATGAAGCAGAACAGCAGCAGGCAGCGCCAAAAACGTCCCAGCAGAAGCATCCAACCAATGTTAGCCAACATCTTGTGGCACCATCAAAGAACGAGCAAGGCACCAAGTACATAAAGGCTTCATCTTCCATTAAAGAACAGCCAGCAACTCCTCAGCTCGTCAATAGGTTTGTAATGCTGCAGTTCTACCAAAAACTAATCACCTTTCAGACAACAGACGACAGCCAGGCGACTCGTATATACTCTTATATTCCCCTACATTATATATATATAAATATATTTGTCTTGCAGCGGACTCGGTTCATATACTAGCGAGAAATACGATCCGTTTTTGTCCGCCAAGCGTCAGCTGGAGGAGCTCTGCTCACCCAACACACCACCGGACAACAAACCCGACCAACCGACCACACCGTCGACATTCATGTCCAGCTCGCTGACTATGGCACTAGAGGCACAGCACAAACCCGCAACGCCAAGCACAGGCAATCAGTCCAAGGCCATAAATCCAGCAACATCCAACTTCCGACGTACCGCATCCCTGCGTGGCCCGCGTCGTTCGCCCTTGCTGCCAAGTCGTCCACTCTTTGTCACCAACTACCGTCCCACCATTCAACGTGGCCTCTCCGACGAAGGACCCATCTCCAGCAGTTTCCTCAAGCCAGAGGAGTACGACGAGATGCCTGTCCGCGCCGTCTGTAGCAACGATTTTCACAGTCCGCTTGTCGTGCGTCGCGATACGAGCGCATCGAACCGTAAGCAGCAACAGCAGCAGCTTAAACTGCCTGTAGGTGGAACCAAACCAACCACCCGGCAAGTGGCTAATACAGACTCACTTGCCGTATTCCTAAAGTACGAGCATGAGCTGGAGCAGCCTTCAAATGCCGAGGTGGTAACTGTTGGCAGCAAGGAGCTGAACAGCAAGGAGCTCAAGGACAAGAGCAACATTCTCAGTAAACAGAATTCGGCCAAGAACCTTGTGGCGATGACGGGCAACACTCCAACACTGCTGCCGCCTTTAACCACAACCACATCCATGTCTTCTGCTTCGCCAGTCATAGCTAACGATAATTTGATGGCACCTCCGCCTCGCCTGGCTCCCATCAGGCTGGAGAGCATCTTCGGCGGCGGCAATCAGATGGATGGCAGAGACTATATTGATCCAAACCTCATCAATCCCTGTGATAATCTGCATGTGCATCAGCCCTCGCCAAGCTCCTCATCCAATGCCAGCTCTACGCCACAGCAGCAGCAGCAGCAGCAGAAGAGTTCACAGAACCGTGAGAGCTCTGAGTCAATCATGACGCTATTCCAGGATCAGCCAAAGCAGCAGCAGCGTCGCAACTCTGGTATTAGTTTAAAGCGCAAAATGCGCTTAGGTCGCAATCAGTTTCTGTACGACGCCTCACCAGAGGATCAGGAGCAGTTGGCGCCTGAACCGCTGCTGCAGCATCAACAACAGGTTAGCGCTGCGGACGATGAGCCCAAGCGCTTGTCCTTGAAGTCGGATGAGCAGTGTTGGCAGCAGCAACAGAAGCTGCTATCGATGACACCACCGACTGCGATGCCCACGCTGCCTGTGCTGCCCTCCTTTGATGACTTCGACTTCGATGAGTTTCTCAGCTCATTTGAAAACGATAATGACGATGGGGACTTTCCATTGTTTCGTGACTGTCGCGAGTTCCTGCTGAACCGTGCGACAAACAGACACCGCTCTTTGCTGAAAATGACTTCGACGCCACTGACCCCACTCTCATCTCAGTCACAGCTGCAGATGCAGATGGGGATGGGGATGGGAATGGGAGTCAAGCCGACGACAGCTACACTTAGACCTTCTACGACTGGTAACGCCAGTTCGCAGCTTTCAACTTCGCTCTCAACTAAAGAAAGTCACGCCCACAGATCCGACTCGAATGTGTCAAGCAGTGGGGGCTCCTTCAAGTTGCCTTCAAGCAGCAACGGTTCCTATGTGACGCCTCAAACCAGCGGAAGCTCCTACAAAACGCCTCAGACAAGTAGTGACGAAAAGGTGCAGAAACAACAACAACATCAGCAGCAGCAACAACAACAACAACGGAAACCTTTAGAGGATACACAGAAACGAGAGATATTCATAAGCATTGAAACTGAAGCAAATGCCCAAGGACGATCTCCCATCTCGCCAGACACGCTTCGCAATATGGTGGGCAACATGCAGACGCCGCTTGATGTTGTGCACATCGAGAACGGAAATGAGAACGGAAATGATGCCATGTTCAGCAAGATACTCGACACCGATCAGGATCATCTCGGTGCTGAGCTCGTCGATGAGGCTAGCCACAATTTGATTTATAAGAAGCGGCTAACCACAACAGCGAACCCAGCAGCGACATACCCCGATGTGGAGGCCAATAATGAGAAGAATGCCAACGAGAAGCTGCGACGCAGAGAGCAAATGCAGCAGACAAGGCAGGGCCAGCATAAGCAGGATGAAATCAAGGCCAGTTCACCATCTGGAGACTCCGATGAACTCAGCAGCTTGGATGGCTATCCCATGTCCTCGTCATATTCATCCCGTCGTGGTGCTGGTGCCAAACTTAGCTCCGATTCGGCCTACGGCAGGTAAGTCCCCTTGAGATTCCATTGCTATGCAGACTACAAATTACTCTCCCTTTCTCTCTCTCTCTCTCCTCTCTCTCCCTCTTTCAATATTCCAGCAACACACCATATAGTCTGTCACGTCAGCGCTCCGATGAGATGCAACAGTTGCACAACAGTCAGCGGTCCCAGAACCAGCAGGATATGCTTGGCTGCACCAAGATGGACGCATCGACGCAGGCTCAAAGCAAGTACGGATCCTTGAAGGCACGACAGAGATTATTTCCAGGCCCTGGCGAGGGTTGCATCGAACAGTCCAGTAGCGATTCGGAGCCAGTTGCAATTGCGCAGAACCAACAACAACAACAACAGCAACTACAACAACAGGGCAGCAATTACAATAACAACTTCATACAGCAGCAACAGCAATCTAAGCATAACAACAACAACAACAACAACAACTACGAACAACACACCAAGAACGTCATTAACAACAGCAATAGTATCAACAACAACCACAACAATAACAACAACAACATGGTAGGTATCACGCCAACAACATCGCAGCACTCGTTGCTGAGCAACACCTCGAATGCATCGTCGGGAATGAGCGCGAGTTCAAAAATGTCCAAATTTTGTCACGAATGCGGTGGAAAATTCATTCTTGAACACGCCAAATTCTGCATGGAGTGTGGCGTAAGACGCGTAGTGCTGTAAGCTAACCTAAAGCCTTTAATAGTTAACACACACACAGACATACACTAACACATAGGCACTCAAACGCACACTTCAAATGGCCGGACAGTCGAACTAGATGAGGAATTGGTAGTGGAGTTGAAGAGTGAAGGTATTATACCAAATGTAGGCTTACGATGCGAACAATTAACGAAAGCATTATAGTACATGATGCACATATATATTTTAATGATAAAAAATAAAAAAAAATATTTTTAAACCCGTTTTAAAAAGAGTTATTTTTTGATTAGAAGCTTATAATAATGAAGGCACCTAACATTTAATTAAAGTTTACAATCGTATGATAAACAGAAACCTTTCTGCTAAATGACAACTGTTTGTTCATGCAGACATACTTTATGATGATAAAGTGCATAGTAAAAAAAGTGTGAAAAGTTGTATAAGGAAAGTTTTTATTAAGTTCTACGAGTGAAACTTTCAACTCAACTTAGAAAACTAAACAAAATTGATAGTAAATTGAATAAGTTATAAGTTAGTTTTTTACAATATTTGTGTCTTACTCTATAAGCTTTGGCAATATTCTAAATTCTTACACAATCCCTACATTGCAACGAGTTCCCTGTGGCAAAGAAAGTAGAATTGATAAAACTGAATTGATAGCTGAGACTCTACTTACTAAAGTTGCTACTCAAGGAAAGAAAGGTAGAAGATACGAGTTTTGAGGGCATAAAACAATCAAGGGATCTGGTAGCGGGCGCCAATGATTCATTGCCATCTGAACTGCTGTAAAGAAAAAACAAATTAAGAACTTTCGCTTTTCATTTGCCGTAAATCATTTACCAGATTGGGGGCCTATTCTCATTTCTGCCAAAAGCCTGACATACCAGGACAGTGGATCATTAGGGACCAGAGCTCGCTCGTTCCCTCCTGCTTCGTTATCTTCCATATTGCTCAGGAAGTATGGTTGCTTTACTGCGTTGCTTTTCCTCTTGAACAGGTAGTTACCTTGTGCCTTACACTCATTGATGATGAACTCGATGTCCCGATGATAACGCAGCGTGACTGGATTTCCAATGAGTATCATCAACGACTTGGCACGCGAGAGAAGCACATTTATCCGTCGAGAACTTCTCATAAAGCCCATGCCGGCAAAGGATCGCACCAAAGTGGCGATTATAATGGTTTTCTCTCGTCCCTGGTAGTTTTCCACACTGCCCACTTCCACGTTGAAGTAGCCCGACTGGTGCAGCAGTTCTTTCACGTGCTTACATTGCGCCACATATGGAGCAATGATTCCTATGTCCTCCTCTTGCACTTTGACGCCCCCACCGAGCCCGTTGCGCAGTAATTGCTTTACGTACCAGCAGAGCACTCGCACCTCTAGCACATTGTATGAGCTTGTCGAGTCAACCTCCCGCTCTGTCACGCCATGCGTGGCCTGAAAAACAATGGGAAACTTGCCATTGGGAAGCATATGCCAGTTAGCAGCCAGATTAACTTGATCTGGCGGCGCCAGCGCAATTAGCTCGCCATTATAATAGAGGCTATTGTAGAGTCTAACAATTTCCGGATGAGATCTGTAGTTGCAACGAAGTCGCGTTTGCAATGTATGATCATAATTTCCATTCTCGTCTACGGCATACGGTTCGGACAGCAGCAGACGCTCCATCAGAGAATGCCCCAAGCCGAGATTGGAAGCACGGTTGCTTTTAATGACCGCACCCAGTTGCTTGTGATCACCAGAGAGAATCACATGACAGTCATCTTGCTGCTTAATGCCCATAATGCCAATCAGGGACTCGGGCTCCGTTGATGCGCCCGCTTCGTCGATGAAAATGTGCGTGAAGAAATTACACTTTCCTAAATTATCAGTCACCAGGCGACCAACTGTGCACAAAGTGGCCACTATAATACCGTACTGTCGCAAAGCATCCACGGCAAGATTCTCATATTGTAGATTGGCACAATTCGAATGTTTTAGCAGAAGCGGATTCACTGTATTTAATCCTTTGAAGTAAATGGAATGCGAATAGAGACGCATCAGCTGATGATCCGGCATCACATCCAGTGTAACTAGCTGAGATCCTATAGCCCGTATGTACTCACATATCCTTAATGCAATTGTATCACAGGCTGAGTTCGAGGAGGCAGTTACTAGAATACGACTTCGCGGCTGCAGTAAGCGCAATTGTAGAATGGCCTCCACAATGGTTGTGGTCTTGCCAGTACCTGCCAGGCAAAGGAAAGACAAAGATATTACTTGTAGTTCAGTGAATCAGATTGCACATCAACTCAACCTGGGGGCCCGAATACAATGTAGGGTGCCTGACTGTTGGTTCCTTGAAGAATCTGCCCCACTGCCTGAAACTGCTCCGAGTTTGATTCGATGTCTTTGTTGAGTAGTGTTACTACAGGTAGACTGATCACGCACGATGATAATACTGCAAGAGGCGTTTTCACGGGAAACAAATAGCGACGCAACTTTGGACTCTCCGCCAGCAGCTGCATGGCCCGATACATATAACGAAAGGATGTACGACGCGAACGCAAGATGACAAGAAAACGCTGGCCAAGTATTTCTTCTCCTGGAAAACAGTTTCGTTTAAATTTGAGCTGTACGTTGGAGCGTGTCACCTTCTGAACGCTGGCTACATGACGCCGTATGGGATCCTTCAATGGGAGCTGCTCGTGGCCGTGTGGCAGCAGTGCCTGTATAAGCTGCTTTGACAGTGGTGAAACAACCAAACTAGCTTTGGGTATTAGCACGACGTCATCTAGAAATGGTGCCAGCACTTCTTCTGGATTATGTTCAGTCTTGGACAAAGTAAAGCTATAGCATAGCTTGCTAACCCGTGTAAGCGTAACTTCCGACTGCATGAACTGAACATAAATTTGCATGGTAGACAAATCCTCGATGCTGAGCAGCGTACTAAGCACCGAGCATGCGTTATCGTAGTTCAGTCGTTGGTTCTTAAGGTAGGCCCTAAAGATGTCATCATCCGTGGATAGACTTTCATTGGTAAACTTTGATTCCAGAGCCGCGAGCAATGCTTCATTGGGTTCGTACTGCGGCAGGCTGCGCATGATTCCTAGAAATCTAAAAAACGAACAATTGAAATAAATATCATATGTATATTTTATTCTTTCGTAAACTAACTTTTTCTGTTGTGTTTGATCTCCAGGTTCCATGTCCACCTACAATATAAACACAAACATTTAATCTGAGCGAGATAATATTGCATGGATTTCTTTTACCGATTTCATTGATTTTCCTGCGTTCATTTCGTAATATTAATACACTGAACATTAAACACACATATGTATGTACATACATTGAACAATTATGTGGAGAAAATTTAGTTCCAGTGCTAATGCCGTTTTGAAAGTACCGTTACAAGTGTCAGCTGATATCACACTTTGGGCGCGTATCGCAGTTAATGGTATTTTTTACTTTTACCAAAATTACAAAACTGCATTAAGACAAATAAAATTAAAAAATAATTGTTAATATAATTATTCAATTTCAATTTTTTAAAACAAAAATATTGATTCGCGATTGTTGTGATCATGCATTCTACTGACATTTTTCGACACTGTAAAAGAAAAAAGGTATCGATACTTTCAATGATGCGATAGTATCATACTTATTAACATCACTAACTTACATTGTTTTGAGTTATTTTTATTTTATTTATTATGATTTTAGAAAAGCTTGCGATAAACCAGCGTGCGCAATCCCAAAACCTTGTGCATATGCTTCAAAACAGAGAGTCCGGATATACACGTAGCAAAGCTAGTCAAATTCCCAGCCTTTCATACGAACGTCAGTTCTACAAGGCAATAACGCCTTGCTTGACAATAGGAATTTCTATACCGCCTATTTACCTGCGCAAGTTTACACCGGATGGTAAAAAATTGTTAGCTTTCAGCCATGATCAGCGGTCGTGCATTGGTATTGCCCAAGTTGTTTATTTCTTGTGGTTAGAATAATTCATTGGTGTTATTTCAGTGTACTCATACAAAGGCATCGGATCATCTGGAGCTTACGAGCTGCTCAGCAAAGCTGGAGTTGGTACCGCAGAGACGTACAATAGCACAGAAGACGTTCTTCTAAGATCGAATCTATTTAGAACACTCTTTGAAACGAAGTTTATGCTGCGTGTTTGCCAGGGTGACTCCCAACGGTATTTTTTGCATCGGGAGTTCAGCATCTTTCTAGAGAACGGGCGATATGTTTTGCTGGCCGGGATGTGTAACCTCAACGTTTGTAACCTAACTGTCTCGGACTGTGAGCTCTATCCAGATCTCTTTGACAAGCTGGATCAATTTTGGTATATATTCTTTGTTGTGGACCTAGAGCTGGGCATCGTTACTGACGAAATGCAGCTGCCCAAAGACGCAGTTTGTTTATCACATAATCATGGCATCTCTGTATACGGACACACAATAGCGATCCTATCGAGACTACGTCAAGCTATTTACCTATACGAACTAGTCGACGGAAAACTGGTAAAACAGGAACACGAAATCGGTCCAAGGCCCCGCAATTGTACCTTTAATGTCGTCTCATCTGGGTCTATGTTGGACGTCAACACATTATTACCCATAACACATATTAAGCAGCGGGTTTTGAGTTTTCTCTACCGTCAAATACAACCAGACGAGCCTCACGCTAGACAAAAGTATAAGAGTTTCTACAAATATTTTAGTTTTGTAAGTTGCAGTTAACAAACAAGTTGTAAACAATTTACTAACCTTGAGAATTTCTTCAGATAGAGCATATGATAATCGAAAAGATGCAGCTGGTTGACAACGATCTGCTTCTATTGCGGTACGAAGAGCGGCCAGTCGATAGTGATGTTACCTCCTTGCTGACATCGGGAGAACCACAGGCTCCACGACGTCTTTATGTCTTCTACTGCATAACAAGCGAGGATGTGGCTGGCGTCTACGAGGATGATTCTGTGGATCTACAGCAAATTGTGATGCATTTCTATGAAAAAATGTGCAATGTGCGGTCCCAACAGACGGGCGATGCCGCCTCCACACCCACACATTTCTACATGCAACAGAGTTTGTTGAACTACATCAAAACCACGCCGCTTATGCGGCAGGCTGCACTGCGCTTCAATCCCAGCGTTCCTGTAAGCACACAGAGCTTTTCTACATCGCCATATCTTAACTATAGTGTATTCAGCTATGACGATAGACTCGTGTCACCATTGGAACGGCCAAAGGCCTGCTCCACGGAACCCATTGTATTTCGCGATCGAGCCACCAATCTAGTCAAGTTTCGTTTGAATACTACAGCATACCGGCCTCCCAATGCAAAAGCTCCTCGCGAATTATGTGCATTCATTTTTCATCCCTTTGAGCCTCTCGTACTCAGCATACAGAAGTGCATGCACCTCTATACCTACAAATTACATATTTATAACCACAGCACAATTGTTGAGCCTTAAATCGAATGTGATAATACAAATGTGAAAGATGTACTTGTACTAACTGTTATAACTATCAGCATTAACTCATAAAAACTGTTTGAAAGAAAAAAAAACCGTACGTAATTTCCAGTTGCAGATGTTTCCTTTTGTATGTTGCAAGAATATGGAAATGTTTCTGAAACAACATTCGAATAAATTTCAATAAGTTCAAAAGCGGCGCCTTGAAAAACATACAATATCGATATATGACAAAATTAAAATTGATATACCAAATTTAAATCGATATAGTACTAAATAGAAATCGATAAAAATACTAGATTGTAGCGCACATTTTGTTGCTGTGAACATATGATTTTGTGTTGTCTTAACAAATGTTGATAAAAATACAATAATAATGGATAAGCAGAAAAACACAGTAAATAAAGACTGTAATAGTGACAGTAATGAAGTTCTCATTGAGGAAGTTAATAGCAATGAAGTCCCAGAGAATGAATTGGCTCAATTCGAAGAGACAGAACCGCTGCGAATCATCGAAATAATTGATTGTGATGAGGACGCTGAAGCGGCTGAAGAGGAAGGTGCACTAATTAGACGATATGTTGAGGGCGTAAAATGTTTGGAGTTTCCCGATTTCTGTACCAAACTCGAGCCTAGCGATGAGGAAGACGACGAGGAAGAAGCACTGACCTCTGTTGCAAAAAAGGAGGATCATTCAGTGGCAGCCTCCAGCTCAGCATCTGTCAAGGAACCTCAGCCTAGAAAAGCACAAGCGGATCGTTCTGCAAGTGGGCGTGTATCTACTGGCGGTGGAGGTGGAGGCAGCTTTGGTCGCCGCAGTCAACTGAGCGCCGCTTTGCTGGGTCTGATGGGAGAGGCGAATCTCTCTTTTGCCTATGGACGCTACGATACTGCTGAGCGCATCTGCATGGAAATCATCCGACAAAATCCGCTGGCAAGCGAGCCATTCTACACTCTAGCGGAGATATATGAAAACCGCGACGATGTAAAGTTTCTGCACTTCTCCACAATTGCCGCTCATCTGAACCCGCAAGATCGCGATATGTGGATACGTATATCGGATTTGCTAATCCAGCAGGGTCACCTAGCACGTGCACGTGTTTGCTATACGAAGGCAATCAAAGTGCTTCACAAGGATTACTTGTTGCGACTACGCAAGGCGCAACTCTTGGAGCGGATGGGTGAAACAAACGGAGCCATGTTCGGATATCTAAAAATGCTGCACTTGATGCCACCGAATGAGTGGAGTATGTGCCTCAGTACAGCTAAGAACGTAGCACGATATTTCCACGAGTTGGAGAAACATGCGTTCGCACTGGAGGCCATGGAGGGTGCCTACGGCGTTTGCGCGGCACGCTTTGGCCTTGAGGAGATAAACATGTATCTGGAGTTGTTGATTCTAAACAAACAGTACGTCAAGGTGTTGCGCTGTTTGCGAGAACGAACCAAGCTAGAGCTGGAGACTGAACAGGACAGCCTGGAGATTATCTACTTCTGCCACATACCCGAAGATTATGTACCCGAGTTGCGTGTCAAGCTCTGTGTCAGCCTGATACACATGAAGGCCCATCATTTACTTGGCTATCTCGTCCAGAACGTTCAGGAGCACATCAGCCCCACATCAGACCGCGTCGAGCTGTACATGGACATTACTGAAGCTCTGATGCAGGAGCACAAGTATGCTGAAGCGATAGCCCTTATGCAACCCATTACCGATGGCGACTCCTTCGAGTGTCCAGCCTTTGTTTGGCTGCGCCAGGCCGAGTGTCTGCGACAACTCAATCGCACCAGTGAGGCCATACAGAGCTATAGTCGAGTTATTCAGCTGGCGCCGTACTGTTACGAAGCTAAGTTTACGCTTTCTGCACTGCTGAAGCAACAGGGCAGACACGAGGAGGCAATAAAGGCGCTGGAACAGTCCAGTGAGCAGGAGGGGCAGCCACTGCATGCCCGCCTTCTCTATGAGCGATGCATTATGCTAAAGCAGATGGATCGCATCGATGAATTCATTGATGTAGGCTACATGCTTCTCTCTCGCCATTCGATAAAACTCAAGAATCGTGAGGAGATGTTGGCTGCAGCCAATGGAGGCAGTGCCTATAATAGCGAGGGTCTCAAAGCTATCATGCAGATGCGCAGTCTCGCCGGCAATGTCGATCAGGAGTCGCAGGTAAGTCTCAAAAACACAAAAGAAAATACATCAGACTAATGTTTCCCATGCTGTACAGGACGCTCCTAGGAACACAGCTGAGTCTTCCGATCTGACCATTAAAAATGAGTATGAGCTGTTTCTTGATCTTATACGCACCGCCCACGAGCATGGAAAGTATAGTGCTGTGGAGCGCATCTGCTTTGCTATGGTCACGACAAGGCGTTTTACTTATTACCACTACGAGACCGAACGTATAATAAGCCTAGCCTGCTACTTCAATCGGGATTGTGCCATCGGATTCTCGTATCTACGCGAACTGATCGCCAAGCGACCGGACAATGTGAATGTATGGAATTTGTTGTCACTGACAGTGCAGCAGGGAGACGACATGCGCTATTATCGTTACGTGCGCCGGCTGTTGCAGCGTCATCCGGCAGTAACTCAGCAAATGCACATCTTTCTGGGTCATTATCATCTCAACTGCAGTTCATACAAGTATGCCCTGAACGTGTATGTGCCCATTTTGCGAAAGAATCCACATCCCTTGATAGCTCTCTCCATTGCTGTCGTCTTCAGTCAGCTGGCGCTGCAAAAGAAGGTACTCCGCAAATCAGCAGCAGTTGCACAGGCTGTGGCTTTTGCCCATCAATATGCGGAATTGCGTTCTCGTGCTACCATCGGCGATGACGGCTTCAAAGAGGTTCCCGCATCATGTGCCGCTCAGCAGGAGATCTACTACAATATTGGCCGCATCTATCACCAGGCGAACATACTTCACCTGGCCACAGAGTACTATGAGCGGGCTCTTGCTGTCCAGCATCCGTTGCTTAAAGATTTGGAGTCTACCCTAGGACTCCAACAAGAGATCGCTTTCAATTTGCACCTAATTTATCGTGTAAATGGCAACAAGTGGAAGGCACGACAGTGTTTGATGCGTTATATTGTAGTCTGATAATTCTGATTAAGATACTCCTAGGTTTTCAAATTGAATTTACATTTTATATGTATATAATTAAAAATGTTTATCAAGTTTTTATTTATTGATGACAACAATAAACAATATTTTAATTTGTTGTGATATTTCGATATAAATATTCCACTTCGATTTGTCGTCACATTAATCGATTTACTGTCAACTGAGTACGAAAATAACTTCTCATCGATACTTGATGTCAGAATCGATACCACCACACATCGATACAGTAATTTGTAGGAGTGGGAGAAAAGCGAAGTTTATTTCGCGTAATTTTCTAGTTTTCATGGCTGCACAATGCAGAACTCCAAGGCCAAAATGGATGAGTTTAGGACAAGGTTTATGGACATGCTCCACATACAGGTGAGTACCGTGTACAGCAGTACAGCAGCTTAATTAACTAACGTTCAAATATTCGATGTGCAGACGAATCGTCAAATGAAAATTCCAGCAATGGGATTTTCCGATTATTTTATCCAAACGGTCACAACAGACTCATTATCCCCAACTGTATTATCTGCGGGGACTAGGACAGCGACAGCTGCAGATATGGATTCCACAGATACTGCAGTAAGCGCACAAAAATCTGATCAGGAAATTCTGGAGAGCATCGAAGATTGTTACTACAATGCGGATATAAACGCAGATCTATACGAGCTAAAGGTCAGACAGATTATCCAAACCAAACTTTTTTCCTAATTGTTTTTATACTTTGCTGTGTAGAAAGTACTCTGTGCTGGCATTGACAACCGTCTAATAGAGGACACCATCATTCAGCTCCGTACTCAGCATAAAGTTCTTACCAAGCAGGTTCTGCAGAATATATTGGAGCAACGAAATGCATGTAGCAATGAGTTCCATGCTATTAATGAAACCCAGAAAAAACTAGAGAAATCCCTGTGGACCTGTCAGAAGGCACGATCCTATTTGAATTATGCGCGCACAAATCTAACAACGAATAGTTTGGAAATCTTGGCTAGCTATCGAAAGCGGGAGGTGCTAAAGGAAGTCTTAGACACACTGATGGCAATTAAAAATTTGGTAAGTAAAGCGACAAATTTGTCCACATCAGATTTATGCAATCTTCCTCCTTATTCTTAGCGCACGACAGACGAGGAACTGCAAAAGCTATTGGCGGATCATAATTATTCGGGCGCAATAGCTTTGCTGCTGAAATGCCAAAGTTCTATCGCTGCATATATGGAATATAAGTGCGTGCAATCTCTACACAAGAAGCTTCAGGAAACTATGATCTTAATGGAATATCAGCTGGACACAGTGCTCAATGAGATGGTCCTTAACTTTGATGTGCGCAAGTATGCAAAGTTACAGGAGGCATACAAGTTAGCCAACAAGTCCCTGATTGCCATGGATCAGCTGCACATTAACTACATTTCGGCAGTACATTCCACGGTGAATGCCGTAGTCCGTGGCTACAGTGAACCCACGCCGGATGACCAACCCAAGTTACTGTATGAGCAACTATGCGAACAGCTCAACCCAGACAAGATAATGCCTTGTTTGGTCAACCTGTGTAAGACCTTCTGGACAATACTGGCCTCCTACTACCAGGTGGTCATGTGGCACAATAACTACAAGCTTTATGGGCAGCAACAGCAGAAGGATGAAGTCAACGATCTTGGCGAAAGCGAATCTCCCGACAATTACATGCAACAGAAACTCAAGAAGGGACAGTCGCGAGTCTGGAACGATATACTAAACAAAGTGTGTCTATTCCTGCAGAGCGCTAAGCTGACGACACTGAAATACGATCAGTTCATTCAAGTGTTGTCTATCGTACAGCGGCTAAAGAAAGTGGGCTTGGAGTTCTGTGGAGAGCAATCAGAGAAACTTATTTCAACAATGCAACAACAAAGTGAAGAGTTCTTCAGGCGCTATCACATTTGCTGCGTTGAGGAGATTTGTTTGTTTCTGGACAACGAGTCGTGGACGTCACTGGACTCATTTTCCCATATTCTTCAATTGCCGGTAAGACATATGTTGAAAATAGAAATATTACTATTCTTATGTGTAATTGTTATTCGACAGGAATTCCGTTCGGTGCAGCACACGCTGAGGCGCCACAAGTCACCGACAACTGCGCTTATTGCTTCCAGTAATAACTCGCCCATCAACAACAACAATTGCGACGAGCTGGTCTCTGTGAATTCCCAGGACGGCGGATGCAGTTCTATCTATGGTTCCTACGGCTACTTTTTGCGATTCTCAGAGAAGAGTTCACCCTTTGATGGCGGCCTCGATGCAGCCATGTTGGAGGAGGACATTTTGTCGGGTATTGTTGATGAAGCCTCCTGCTACTTCAGCGAAGAAAGCGACGACGAACAAAAGAGTCTTCAGGGCAAAGAATTTTCCGATGATATCCACAAGTATGCGTTTTATGCACTGTTCAAAATCCAATGCTTATTCCACTTTCTTTTCAATTCCAGCCAGTTGATTGTTAACAATACTGCTCTGAATGTACTACGATGTATTGGACGCTATCTACAAATGTGCAAGCTGCTCCACTGCATCTCACCCAAGATTGTATCATGCATGCTAGAGCTAATTGACTTCTATGCCTATGCAGTGCACGAGATATTTTCCGGAGATGCTGTAAGCTAAATAATTTATTTAATTCGTAATAATCTACATTCAACTCTCTTCTCTGTAGGTGGTGGTCATGGACAATCTCTTTACGCCGCGTCTAGAGCATCGTCTGCGTGCCGTGGAATCCAAATTGGTTACTCAGATTAAAATTTGGCCTCTTAACTTTTCATCTCTGGTAATATTGCTTTTATTACTAAGCGTACAGCAATACACCAAGTTTGATTTCAAACAAAAAGACAGTCACGCACATAGCTTAAGCCGTAGATTTCATTTGACATTGTTTAGTATGCCAGCAACGCGCTTGTAACCCCACAATGCAGTAACGACACACGTGACAATGAGCAATGAACAAGTACACACATGAGCTCATATGCATACACAATCAAGCAAGTTCCGTGGTAAAAAAAAATCGATCGTGATGATTGCATTCAAACAGAAACCATGTATTGTGTATGCTTGTTATTCAAAAGACTCGATAAACAACTTTCTCTGTTGCAGAAAAACAATGAACTGGCCAATCCGGACACGCTTTACGGTTTACCACAGCGTATAGTGGCCGTTGAAGCGGGAAATAGTATTCTGCAACAGTTTCAGATATTGCAGCATTATTTGAATCACCTATTGCCCGCCGGGCAGCGGCACATTCTGAGCGAATATCTGGAATATTCAGAGTTTATGACCGATCTTGCCAAACCGGTCTACACATGCGTCACTTCTCGCGTCATCGAACTAAGCGCGATACTTGGTCAGATGTCCAAGGTTAAGTGGGATGTGAATCATGTGACACACCAACATAGCGGCTACACTGACGTTTTGAATCGAGTAAGTTCATCCAAAAAAAAGTACAGGCTTTGAATTTAAAGTTATTTCCTTTTTACAGAACATACAGAGCTTTGCCATGTGCCTAGAGGAAATATCCAAGGAAGTTTCGATACCCAGTAAAAATGTGTGGAATTCAATGGCCCACGTAACAACACATCTGTTAGTTGAGGGGTGAGTAGATCAGACCATTAAGTACCCAATAGATACACTCAATATATATTTCAATGTTTTTTTTTTATTAGTTTTTCCAATGTAAAGAAATGTTCTGCCGGCGGTCGCGCACTTATGCAACTGGACTTTGCAAACTTTATGTCATTTCTTGAACTAATCTCAAATCATAAGTTTCCTCAGCATCGATCTTATGTGGATATATTTATCAAATCGTACTATTTCTCTCCGGAACAATTGGAAGAATGGATCGAAAAACAAAGAAACGAGGATGACTATTCCAGCAAACAGCTGACTAATTTAATACAATGTATTTGTGTTTCGGATAAGCGAACACGTCAGAGATTGCTTCAACTCTTGGAGAGTGTGGCAACTAGTGATGTGCCCAACAAGTCGCCGCACAGAGATAACACAAATTCCGGCTCAAATCTGAGTAATGTTATCTGAATGCGTATCCCAACTGCTTGCATCTCGCTCTCTATTTGTCTATTTATTATTTACGTGATTTATGTGCAATTAAATATCGTACATTCCGTTTAAGTGCAACTTTATTGGCAATTTGATATAAGTTGTATTATATATTTACATTAGCAATCTCCGTTATGTTATTCGTTTCGAATTTTGAATTCTGTCTCTCTCTTTACACCTTCTATTTATTCGTTTTCAATGCCTAATCTCGAATTGTTGAGTAAGTTTTGAAATCTCATGATCACATTACTGTAAAACAAGGCACAAATTATTTGATTTTTTTCTTGTTAATATAATTTAGCATTCACATGACTTAAATAACCACAAAATGAATATAGTATATATGTAATCTAATGTAATATTTTTCAATACGAATCGGACAAATGGTGTATAACAGGTCGCGATTATATATTTATACATTAAAACCAAACAGATTAATACACACACAATACCTAGTGCTATAATGTAACTAATGTAACAACAACTAATAAAGGGTACATATTTTGAGATATACATACATAAATATTAACTTGACTCTTTATTACATTTGCATTGCATTCAGACATTCAAGTATAAAGTTTAAGATTAGACTGTGTGTCAGGCTACATTCATCAATGTTGGATACCACAAAATCAGTTGTCCCGAGCAGCGTGCTCATTGTTGCAGATCTGCAGTCCAACGAGCTGATGCTCCTTTGAATCAAATGCTACATTGTCTGCTTACATAGGTATAAAATAATATGCATTATATAACAGCATTTCAAAGGTAAGTGTATAACAATTATAAAAAAATATAAAAAATAGTTGTAATAATACAATAATTGTAGACTTCATCGTATCATAATGTGTAAGTGCGTATACTATCGACCTGAACCTGCCCCAATAACACACCCAATGGTGAAGAACACACACACACACTAAGCTCGCATTGTTACATATCCTTTACATACCGTTCGATGCCTTAAGAGTACGACTAGGATACATTTTTTGTATATTTAAAAATGGAGGAGGCTTAGAAAATTCCGTAACATTATGAAATCTTTTGCCAAACTTTGCTTCCAAGTCGATGACCAAACGACTTACGGAAGCCCCCGTTCCGTTTCCACCTCCAGTGCTGTCGGTATTGTGCATTGAATTTGCTATATGTGCGGGCGGTGTGACCGACGGGTTGCACCGTATGGACGAGTGCCGCTGTGGCGGCACAGGAGCATTTTGTTGCAGAGATGCAGCCTGTATAAAAGTACGATATGATTTAAGTTTGGATCCTCAGCAGTTGACTTATACTAGGCTACTCACATTGCTCGACTGTCTCTGCGGTGGCGGAGGCGGTGGACAGCTGCGATGTGGTGGCAACGCAGGCGGATTTATGGGACCTCCATTCAGAATAATTGGGTTGATTCTCTCTCTTGTCATTGTTGATCTCGGGCTGTCGGTAACGGAATTCGTTGGTGCCGATGGGACTCCTCCACCCGCACCCACTCGGAATTGCTCACGCATTGTAGAGACCATGCTAGACGACGGCGGCGGCGGTGGTGGTGTTGCCTCAGGCGTATTTATGGCTGCACTCTGCACAAGAGCCGTATTAACAACGCCAAAGGTCGATGCGATGTTTAGGTTGCTGTTCGAAATACTGCGAGCCGGCGTTGGCGGTGGCGGTGGCTTCACCGAGGGACGAGCTACGACGGAGAGTGGAGAAAAGTGTTAAGAGAAATATGTTCATATTATGTATTCGAGCACTGTCTATATAGTCTGTATGCCTGTAAAGTATAGACAGTATTTGTAGACAGGACAAGACCGTATATACTGGTGCTTTGCATTTGGACTCGCAATGATCTCAGATACTCACTCTTTGGCGGGTTAGGTGCACATCGATTGATGCCGCTGATACTGTTCGTGCTTCCACCGATGCTCTCATTATTCTGAAGAATCAGCGGCTGCTGCATGTGGGCACGTATGGTGCCAAAATGTTGTTGAGTTGGGAAAACGGGACCATTGACCGCATCTACAGCTGGCGGAGATCTGAATGGAAGTGGACGAGAGTTCATTATCATTAACGGCAAACAAATGAGGGGCAGATTCAGTTAAGCATGCTGTCGTAGCGATATTTGAATGGGGAGTGGAGGTATAACCAGCGTAGCAAGCGTTAGCAAAGCGGTGCATGTCTTAGTTGAATGCATAGTTGGACGAGAAGTACTGAGTGGATGGGTGTTCTATACCTGGTTGTCTTCATACTGTGGTGCCGCACAACCACTGGACGCTGGTGTCCATTGGCAAGTGCCAGTTGTTGCAAGCCTGGCGGCTTTGGCGCAAAGTTTGGCTTCCCAAAACTGATTGCCTGCTTCTGCGATTGCTGCTGTTGCTGCTGCTGCGGAAGTTGTGAGGGGGGTAAGACCGGGACAATACCACCACCAGTTGCTGCACCACCACCTGAACCACCACTGCTTCCAAACAGCGTTGACTTATTTGGTGCCACATTCCGTAGCGTTCCCGATGACGTTGTTCGGTTTAAACTTGTTGTTGCTGTTGCTGATGTGGTTGTTTTTGCGCTTGTTGTTGTTGTTGTTTTTGTAATTGAACTATTTACAAAACTATTACCTAAAGAGATACTGTGGACATGTTGGTTTGTGGAAGGGGTTCAACCGAATGCCGAATGTCAAAGTATCCAAAAACAAAAACGTTTGAAAATTATGCAAAAATTAGGATAGATAAATAAAAGCTCAAAATACAAAGTTCAATTAAACAAAATGTACAAAAATAAAGCAATTTTACCAATAAGAAAATAAAAAGTACTCCGCCAATTGTTCAAACTAAATAGACGTACCTTAGGTTCACAGCTTTACTCCTTACACTGCCGCTGGTGCTGGTCTCCGAGAGCGTGGGTGAGGTATCTTTCGGCTTGGGACTCGCAGTCGGTGTGGATGAAGACAGAATGGGTGTAGACGGTGCCGGTGTGCGGGCGATATTCATGCGATCCAATATCGAATCACTTGAGTTTTGCTGCAAAGAAAAGAAAAGCAAGAAACAATATACAAGTCAGAATAGAACGCAATCAAATACGATTATTATTTAACGGAAGGGGGATCGTGTACGCCACACATGACATCAGCCTATATACATGACTCATTCTATATTCATTCCTACGAACATTTGCATATTAAGTTTACTCAATAAAAGCTCTTGAGACTGTTAGCTACATATCTTACTAGTGAATAGTCATGTACTGTTTCTAAATACTCATTTAATCAATTCAAAATAATTTTAAGTAATTACCAGATTCGGGCATGAGTTGCGAAGGAGTTTTTTTTTTAAAACTGCAAATTTAAAATGCTTCATTTTGAATAAATATATTTCCAATTTGCGAATTAACTACAACAATAACTATACACATGAGATTAATTTATTTATTACAATTTCGACAGCATTTTCGAACAGCTACAATGTTATATTTAACAAAGTTCGGGGGTGCTGTATTTGAAAGAGAGTCAAAGTTTACTTTGTAGACAGTAAACACAACTCAAATGAAACAAGGAAGTTTACTTCCGTAATGCCGATTGTTGCTATTCTAATTGCATGAAGTATTACTCAGTTCTTATAAATATTATTAAGTAACACTATTAATATAAATAAAATACTGAGAATAGCATAGAATATACATACACTCGTGGTCGGCTAAATGGGTGTGTTTTCGAGTTATAAGTATACAAAAGTATTTTTAAGTTTTTCCCAGTTGTATTATTATTTCCATGTTATAGCAATCTACAGATTAAGCGAAAAAAGAACGGGATTTTGAATGAACAAATCAAATAATTGTATTGGAATATTTCCTATGAATCTGACCATGAGTGATATACTCGTATGTTGAAGTAAACATAATTTTATAATATATTCATATCGCATTATGAATGAATAAATCAAACAATTGTATTGGGATATTTCCTATGAATCTGACCATTCGTTATTTATGTTGAAGTATACAGCATTTTATAATATGTTCATATCGCATTATGAACATTAAAAACAAACTGAGAAGTCATAATTTCGTTGACGATAGTTTCTATTAAAAGAAACAACATACATTGCACTTGCAGAGACCCCCCTTTGTGCTCCTATTTATAGAGATCTCTCTTAAGCCTCTTACCTTTGGCGGCTGCGGTGGAGGTCCGCGATTTGTTCTTAAATTTGCTTCGGTTGCATTAAAAAGTGTGCTCTTGTTGCTGTTTATTTTTGGCTGTTGCTGTTGCTGCTGTGGTTGCTGCTGCTGTGGTTGTTGTTGCTGTGGTTGCTGTTGTTGTTGTTGCTTCTGACGCTTCAGTGTCAAATGCTTGGTTAGCTCTGTATTGAAGTCCATGGGTTCTTTGCTGGCTGCGATGGTGGGGGGACTGTTGTTGCGCGCTTCGTTCGTTGTTTGTTTTGCTGCTGCTGGTGTTGGTGTTGTTGTTGTTGTCGCTGTTTATGATAGTGTTGTTATTTTTTGTTTCACTATTGTGAATGGTCGTGCGTGGGCGTGCATCCAATTTGTTGTGTGCAACGCGGAATCAATTCAGAAACCACGCACACACACACACACACATACGTCGAAATATTTTACTATAACTCACCACGAACACCGTTTACGGGCTTCAGTTTTGGCATCTGTGAGAGACCTTCGAAAAGGCCACTCAATTTGGGGGTCCCATTACTTGAATTGCCTCCACTGCTGCTGCTGCTGTTGTTGTTGTTGCTTGTGCTGGTATTGTTGTTGTTGAGCACACGCTTCGCGCTCGAGTTTGAGCTGGCAGCGCTGTCGCTGCCATCACAGACACGCCCCGATAATGCCGGACCACTTTTGTCTACAGTAGCTGTTTTACGCAGTTTGGTTCCCTTCTGTATGGAGCTGAGCAACGCGGAACGTGCATCTGCTCTGCCTCCTCCTCTGGCTGCTCCTCCACTGCTGCCCAGCTTTAGGCCGCCCATTGCCGGCGGCGGTGGCGGCCCTGGGGGTGGCGGTGGCCCTGGCGGAATGGCCATCTGTAAAAAATGCAAGGAAACTATTAGCGCAAGGCATTTTTCAAATTACTGAACGTTACAGACACTTTTTATTATGCATATGTCAAATATAACAAACATTGGCCGATAGTTTCAAAAGTATATCGGTATAATTTTGGACTGATTTATAGAAACAAATGCAATGAAACTATATTAGCACAAGCCATTTAAGTTTACAGGTGCCTCAAACTAAGCATCTCTGGTCAGCTGAGAGTTGACAAACATCAGCCGATAGTTTTACGATTTATCAGTGTTGCAAGGGGACAGAGATGTCTACGCAAATGAAACCTCGGCAAGGTGTATATAGAAGGGGTATATATTAAAACAGCAATGATTCCTTATACAGATAACTTTTAACCGATTGATTAGAGCAGCGACTGATAAGGAAACTAAAATCTATGTCAAATACAATCGATCGAGCAAAATTCAAGATCAGTTAGTTCACAACATTTGTTACGACCTGCAGGATTGTTGATCCACACTTATTCACGATGAAGCCAGTTGATACTCTGATCATTTTGTGCATTTGCTCCGCTGCAGTAAATAAAGTGGAAGTAATTAAGAAATGTAGATTGAAATAAACCTGGTAAATATCTCTGTTTATTTGTTTGTAGGGCCAAGAACTTGAAACGATGCACGACACGGGATACAAGCTACTTATGAGGTAGGAAGAATAAGCTAAGCCAGACATGGTATTCAATTTGAATGCTTTACAGATTCAAGGATCATTTGATAGAACTTACGGACTACATACGCGTTGTTCAATCCAATTCGTTTAAAGAAAGTATGGTAACCTCAATTTGTTAAATATGCTGTATATTAAAATGTTAATAGGGCAAACCTTTCCCTCATCTTGTTTGACGAGCACCTTCAATGCAAGTGGAGTCTACAGTATACAAGTACCGGGAGTGAGCCCCTTCCCTGTGTACTGCGACAACGATGCCGCCGGATTGGGCTGGCTCGTCATTCAGAGACGATTCAACGGCAGTTTGAGTTTCTATCGCAATTGGCAGGAGTACAAGGATGGATTCGGGGACCTCAACGGCGAGTTCTTTATAGGTCTCGAGAAACTACGTGCCATAACTGCATTAGAGCCTTTCGAATTGTATATCAAGTTGGAGGACTTCGATAATGAGACACGCCATGCCAAGTTTGATGAGTTCGCTATAGGGAGAGAGGAAGATGCTTATCCTCTGATTGTGCTAGGCACCTATTCGGGAAACGCTGGAGATTCGCTGAGGAGTCATTACAAAATGAAGTTCTCGACCTATGATCGCGATAACGATAAGAAATTCGGCAAAAATTGTGCATTTCTTCATGTGGGTGCATGGTGGTACAATGAGTGTGTGGATAGGTACGCTACGACAATAAAGCTTTACAGTTGTAATAATTTAACTCTTTTTCCCAGCAACCTCAACGGGCAATACATCGCCGGAGGACACTACGAGGAGAAGCTCTTTGCCCGCGGCATGTGCTGGAGAGCCTGGCGAGGACACAACTATGGCTATAAGTTTACCCAAATGATGATACGGCCCAAGTGCCGAACACCAAGCAAAGCTACTCACAGTAGCTTGCCATTAAAGTGTAACATATTTTCTGATTTATAGTAATTTATATAATATCCCTTTCTGATCTGTTAACACTTATAAAGAGAGATGTACTCTACATATATATATATGTATGCTATAATCTGCGCATCATCATTCGGAATGAAATTGATAGAAGATTAAATTATAGATTATAATTATAATCTACCCTTCATATACTTATTGTAAATGTGAGAGCTGTTTAGTCTAGATCAAGACATCACTGTTGTAGTACATGGAGGCGAACGCTTTGATGGATCTGAAAGTTCTATTTATTTTGCTTTTGTGCACTTTTATAAGGTTAAATAATGTTGAAAACACTTCAAGCACAACGGGACTGCGAGTGGAAAACATATACAACAGAGCTGAATTTCTTATATCAAAGTAAGGTTAGGTGTAAGTTTTTTTTAGCTGAATTTAGATCGAAATTCAATTCAATTTCCTAGCTTAAAAAAGGAACTGGACCAATTGAGACACAGTTTGGATTTAACAAGCATCAATCAAGCTGAACGCCAAGGTAAAGCTCAATTAATTTTCATATTCACAACTTGACGATCTGTTTACTTAGGTTATCCATCCTCTTGTCTGGCCGCCTTGATCAATTCAAATGGTGTACAAACAATTGAGGTGGCAGGATTAAAGCCCTTTGCTGTGTTCTGTGACACCTCCACAGTTGGCGCTGGTTGGACAGTGATTCAACGGCGCCAGGATGGAAGTGAAAACTTTTACCGAAGCTGGTCGGAGTATCAGATGGGATTTGGCAAACTAAGCGGAGAATTCTTTATTGGTCTCGATAAGTTGCACGCAATGACCAACAATATGCCTCACGAGTTATATGTACACTTGGAAGACTTTGAAGGTGTGTCCCACTATGCGAAGTACGACAATTTTGTAGTGGGCAACGAATCCGATGCATACACTCTCCGTAAGCTGGGAAAGTACGTGGGTGATGCCGGCGATTCGTTGAGGTACCATGAGGGAATGCCGTTCTCCACATTTGACAACGATAGAAAAGGCAATCGTTGCGCTATAATGTACGTGGGGGCGTGGTGGTACAATAGCTGTCAGCATAGGTGGGTACTTTTGTTGGATTTCGGGTTCTGTTCTATTTTCAATACACTGTTTGTTGTTTACTTCTTGCACAGCAATCTGAACGGTCAGTATATTGAGGGCGGTCGATATGAAGCGAAACTATCGGGTCGTGGCATATGCTGGAAGAGCTGGCGCGGCTACGATTATGGCTACAAGTTAACCCAAATGATGATAAGACCAAGGTGTTTAAAGGTTTCATCATCATCCTAAAGAGATATCTATGTACTATATCATTGCAGAGATGTAGCTAATAAATATGATGATGATCAATGATAAATTAACACACCGAAATACAATATCCTCAACTGATACGGAACGATTTGTTGTTCTTTAGTTTATTTAGCACTTAGTTCTTAGTTTTTTGTTTTTACAAGATTGATCAACTTGCTGCTGAATTATCCAAAGTTTGTTTTTTTCAACGCACTTAAAAGGGAAGCTTTCGTTGCTTTCGTTATCTACCACACATATAAATGATTAATTGACGTTTTGATTATACATTTTTTGTGTGTTTGTTGCTTTAATTTGGAATTTTTCATATTGAGTACATTTGAACAATACAACACAAGCACAAAATTTGTACCGTAAACTTGCGCTGTGCTCAGCTCGCTAGTCCAAAGTCAACTGAGTAATGAGCGACGCGCCAGAGACCCCAAAGCAGAGACAGAGAGGTAGAGATAGGGAGAGAGAGAGAGCTCTTAAGCACTGCGCTGTGGGAGTCAAGTGTGAGAGAGAGAAGAGAATGGAAATGCAGAGGCGTGTGGGATCGTGGTAGGCAATTCATTATATCAATCCGGTCATAGATGGAATCTAAGTCGGAAACACACTCGAACGACACTATCGTGACGTCACTCGTTGTCCTCTATATAAAGCGAGGGATAATCGAAAGGAATGGGAAAGGTCGAAGATATATTCTGTAATATTCTTGCAATTTATTGCATAAGTTTATATTAACATTTGTACTATTGTAAACATAATAAATAGTAATGTGCAGCCTTCATATTTGTATGCCCGCGTAACCTTAGCGTAGATGGTTATTGTAATTATTTTATGACAAGCGACAATTTATATGGTATGTAACAGAGAGAAGGAAGCATCTTTTACTTTACAAGGTATACATATTCTTTATTTTCAAGTATGAAAACCTAGATATCAGACATCAGGGGACAACATGTCTTATTAGTGCAAGCATTGACACTATCCCCATGATTACTATAAACTTTTTTGCAGAAAGATAAGCAGCTAATTATCAGCAGTAGGTATATAACAGTCGAGCAGACTCTTACTTGTTTCATTCATAGTTGTGCCTTGCAGTCTGTGCAGTCTGCCTTGCCCCCCTTGTACTTGTTGAATTTATTTGCACTGAATAAGAATACCCTTTTTTGCAATAAACACATCGAAAGGCAGCAGCTTTTCCGAGGCTGACACAAGCAAATATTGATGAGCAGCGAGTAAAACATTAAGCATTTAACTGTAACTCTTGCTTTGTGTGTGTACGTGTGTGTATGTGTGCATAATGCAAAATGTCTGTTAAACGTACGAAATATTTGCATTATTGCTTCAGACTTGAGTCATTTACAGCACAGTGGAACGAGCATGTAAATGTCGGGGGTGCCGCTGTGTAATATAAACTGTAAATAATAAACCGGGCTGCTGGATGATGCCGATGATTCATGTTCTACCTTGATGTCTATAGAGACACAGACGGAAAGACGAAATTGACTAGTTACATTTCTACAATGAAAGTCATATTAATATATTCAACCATTACTCACACATTGTAAGTGTTTGCATATTTTAAAGATTTAATAGCGCTATATGGAAAGAATCTAAATGTGTTTTGATGTGAAAGAGAAACCTACAGAAGCTGCAAAACTAACGTACAACAAATACTTAATGGATTTCAAAGTGGTTTCGAAAGAAAGCTACTTTCAATTACTTTCAGACCCTAAATACCCTGCCTCTAAAAGAAATATTCTTTGTAAGTGTAATACTCAAAACATAACCACAATTTGTTACTACTTTGATGACACCATTGTGGGTAATGTAATACCTATCTATAAACAATTATGGCCAAGGCGGAAGTTTGCATTTCAATCATCTCCTATCCTATAATAAAAATACTCTTCACCAGCTTTAACAGTCCAGTTAAATTTGGTGGTGTTATTCTGTTAGAAAGCTGTCTTTTTTGAAACATAATACATGAATATTTAATACCTGTTTTAAGTTAAAAATTACCAAAAGAGTGTATACTAACTTTGTGCAAATAGGTAAAATGTGGCGCGCCTGACACCATAAAGTATATATATTCCTGATCAGCATCTATGACCGGTTAGATTTGCTTTCATTGTCTGTCGATCAAGCAACTGTGACGTTTTTTATTGCACAATGAAGGGTATCTAACGACCGATCGCAACCCACTGTATCTATCTTTACTTGTTTAACGCTGGGGATGTTGCGGCTTTGTAGTTACGTAATATTTGTGGCGTATTGTCTTACATGTTGGTCACAGCCATAGGGCGAGCCGTACATTTGTAATGGGCGTCTTTATATTCACTATCTATTTGACTTGGATATTAATTTTTGACAATACACGCGCTACCGTTTCGAAGAAGAACCACGAAAGGTGAGCTAAAACAAGCCAAAAACGATGGTAAACAAACGCGTGATGTAATGATTAGTTAAATTGAATTTGATTTTATGGCAACACACGCCCAATTCACAATAATAATAATAATAGCAAATGAACAGAGTCACAATCCTGCAAGGTTGACTGCCAGATATCCTTTACATAATTTACTTACAACTTTCTTAAGTACTACATTGTGAAATAAACAGACTATGCTATAAACTTCAAGTATAAAAAACCTTCGGAGTGCTGAAGGTATCCTTCTTTCCACTTCTTAATCTGTGTTGAGTGTAAACTCACACGCCCTGTGCTTTTTAGGACAATTAACTTGATGACAGTTTAGGCCAATAAAGAAATTGGAAGGAATAATGTGAAACAACTTGCCATCAACATTGTTGGCAACCGGAGTACCACACCTTAATTACTTTCATTGGACAAGAAGCAACTTAAATAGAAGAAGATTCGCCCAATGTTCGCCTTTGACCCAATTTCTTTATATTTCTTGGGTGACTCATACAGACAATGACCACCAACATTATGCGATTGTAACTAGAAACTATCAGCCGGTGCTGTTAATATGTGATTTTTATAACCTTGCAGAGGGTTTATTTGTTTTGCCCAGAAGTTTACAATGCACAGAAGAAGACATCTTCGACATCGGAATGTGTCAACATTTATTATCAGCATTGGCGGGAGATACCCTAACGTATTTAAAATAAACATAAAGGCGTGTTTGGATAAACGAAAACTTAATAAACAATTTCATTAACAAGGATCTTATTTATATTTCATGCATATTGACAAATTGTTATAAAATAACAAGTAATTTTATCAGGGTAAAACAGTGGAACCTATTTAGTTGGGCAGAGTTGTTCGAAGAGTATTAAACACACTGCGATTTTGGTGTAAACAGAAGCGGGGCACTACCCTACTTCTTGTCAGTCTTTCAGTGTCTGAAATCTTGGAACTGGTCAGATAAGTAAATTTGTATGTTCCCATGCAAATACATATGTATGTTTGAGTAAAGTGGAGTTACTGACACGAGGGTATGATTCACTTATGTATAAACAATGGAGGTATGTAGGTATGCATGCATGTAAGTGTGTGTGTACATTTAAAAAACTCTCGAACGGATTCAGTGAGTTATGAATTGGTATGAAAATTATTAGGTGCAAATAATTCGCAGATAAGATAAAGATGGCCCCGAAGCAGAAACAATTCAATACAGAGACACATGTACATATCAGTGGGCATTTCTTTGAGCTATGCCTATGTTAATGTACAAATATATGTACATACATATGTATGTAGTTATTTACGCATAGAATAGTGTTTTCATATTATGGCGGGCTAAGTATCACTGCAACAAACATGAGATGCGGGTGTAGCAAATAAAATGTGATATTTATAATACATTGTATTATAATAATATTCCTATGAAAAATCAGACTGAACAGTGATTTCTACACTCACATAAGGGGTTAATTTACACACAAACTTACCTTGAAGAGATTGACAGCTGACTCGTTGGTGCAGCAAGTGAGTTGTTGTTTTGTTATTTAAGGTGATGTTGTAAACACAAATGCCTTGCAAAATATTGCAAATTGATCTTTCGTTACTTTTGTTCTTAGATTTCTACTTGGATAGACAAAGAATCTGAAAATGAAACAATTGCGGTGCCATCAACAATCAATGCCGTAAACACAAGTATTGCCAAAATGCTTTTGGTAATGTACGGGCAAAGTTGGGCTGGCCAGACGGTACATTTGGCGTTTGAGATATATATTTTGTCCAAGTCGTATTGCAACAAGGTTCCATATACGATAATATAACTAAAAAAACAAGCAGAAACTAAATCTGACTAATAAACACACACAAACACAAGACGCACACATACACGAACGATTCCGATATTCCGTTGCAATAATATCTAAGCGCTCATTGTATTAGGCTGTTTAATGTTCACATTTTATGCTTTAAGTGCGTACATTTAATTATCAATTGCTGGAAACAGCAATCTGATATGTTTTATTCTTTCTCATTTGTTTCGCTGGAAAGCCGTAAAATATCACTAAATGATAGTTGAGAAAACACAACCATGTTACAATCATTGGGTTAACATACTTTATATCGATAACATGTGGCGGTGAAACGATCAGAAAATTATTTTGAGCTAATAAGAAAAAATGGGCATACAAATAATTGGTAAAAGTTATTAATTATATTTTTTTCGTTGGTATAATCTTTATTTGATTTACTCTGAAATTTGTTGCTTCTTAAATTTTTAAATAAAATAATATATGTTGCCACTACTTTTGTATATTGCTTTCTCTCAGAAGTTAATATCGATAACAATATACATTTTCAGTGTGAAAATATTATCGATGCCAATTAAAGCATCGACGCCAAATTTCAATTTGTATTCGTATTCTGTGAATTTGTTTAAATAAAATATGGAACAATATAGAAGAATCAATACCGAGTTAATAGAGCAGGTGCAAAGTCAGCGGAAAATTATAAGTGAAATGAAGGCCGAAGCAAACGAACTTAAAAAACAGTGGATGGAAGAGCGCGAAATGCGGCTGACTGATGTTAAACATCACGAAATCAAAGTGAAATCTGCAGTTATGAGACTGATACAGACTTTAGAGCTTGATTTGGATGTAAACATAACTTTAGAAGTACCGCAGATGTCTGAAAATAGAATCAGTCGGTTGAGCACCCATCAGATTTGTTCAGATTTCCGCCGTTCTAGCACTCTACTGCAAAGGACGTTCACATTGTCACCGACTAAAATCACTCGCCGCTCCTGTTCTACAAGTAGGACGAGCCCCAAAAATGATTTAGAAGCAATGGTAAGTAGCTCAAAATACTTTACCTACTGTTATTCATGCTCATTTTTTATTACTCTAGAACGCAGACGCAGAATCCACTGCCAAAACTCCTGAACCTAGACGCTTAGCGGAGCTGCTAGACAACATAAGCTTGTCAGAACTAGAAGAAGAGTCGCCAATGCCTCAATCTAACATCCCTGGCGGCCTTATGTGTTCTATAATTGAAGAATCCGAAAGCGATGATACGTCTTCGGAACCTATCGCATTAGAGGAAACTCTTGAGCAGCTTACATTGTCCGAGTCAACGGAATTGGAAAATGTCCAAAGACAAGGTCACAGCAGAAAAGGATCTGTCTTTCCTATAAATACCATTCAACTATATTCTCCAGCTAAGTCACCGCGCTCTAGCAAAAATGATTCACACTACGAAATCCAGTCGTCGTCAAGAGGTGGTCTACGGAATTGCCCTTCAGAAAAAGGGCACACCAGTCCACTAATCCATCATTTGACCAATTGCGGGCAATATTCCTTAGAAATCGATAATGAAGAGCCAATCATTCATCCAGTTAGAACTGCACCTCTGATGTCCTCAGCCATGCACTTGGCAGTGCCGTGTACTTCTATTCACATGGATGCCAATCATACTAATCCTTCACCGCGCAAAAGTCTTGTTGATTTCAAGAAGTTCAATAATAATCTTATGCAACCGAAGAATACCAGCACTCCTCGAGGATCGCAAAGGGGTACAACGACTATGGACTATATGTCGCAGCAGTCCAGCAGCGATTTTACTACTTCTGGGCGTCCAACTCGCAGTTGTCGACCCAAGTCGCTAAAGGAAGCAAGTATCAAAAAAAAATTGCGTAATGAGAATTCTGTCAAATTATAAAATATTAAAATTATTATTATACTGAAAGTGATAAGAGAAATTAGGAAATATTTAAAAAAACACCTTTTCATTAAAATTTATACAATTTATATTTGGTAATCCATAAAAAGCACGAACATTGAAAAAAAACGTCGAAAACATCGACTTACAATTAATTTCGACTGTTTTACGGGGTAGATTTAGTACATTTGTAGATATCTGCATACTTTTTGATAAATATGTGTAAACATATAAATACATTTAAGGCCTGCTGCAGAATCTACAGAGACAAGGGCCAAGCGAAATTTACGAAATTGTAATCTTAGTTATGTATTTTGTAAAGACTCGTAAGCTGACAAATAATTGCACTTTAAATACAAAACTTGTAGATTCGTTTCCTATGGGTTCAGACAACCTCAAACTTTCCGAGACAACAGTTTAAATGATCCACAGCACCGTCTGAACTAGCGGCATTGGATAATGTTGTGGGCGACTCTTCGGTATTTACTTTAATTTCGGTTATTATATCCTGTATCTTGTGTAAAATCTGTTGAGAATTTCCATTCTCTTTCTGATTATCTTTACTCGAAATCAACTGCTGCTGCTGCTCTACGATGTTGTTATCAGTCGCCGCATGCTGATCTACCGGAAGTTCTAGGCCAAGACTGCCGACTAACGTATTAAGCGCATTGATCTTCTCACGCAGCTGCTCACGTTCTGCCTTCAGCAAACGCATCTGGGTAGCCTTCTCGTACTCCCGTTGCTTCAGCATACGTCGCTGAGTCTGATAGAGCGCAATGTACTCGCCAATGGTTTCTGTTTCGCCCTGCAACTGTAGCACAAGGTGCTCTAAGTTGTGCTTCTCCTCTGTTAGATCCGCTACTTGGCTAATGAGTGTCGTGAAACGAGACTGTAACTTTTCAACGGCCTTCTCAGTGGCAAGCGAAGGAGTCTCGGAACTCGAGCAATTATCTGTATGGGAATGTTTTTCGTTGTTGTTATCGTGCGAATGTTCGCTCCCATGACAGTCGTCATGTTTATGGTCGTGCCCGTGGCCATGGTAAAGGTCGTGGGAGTGGCCATGGTCATGGTCGTGCCCGTGGCCATGGTCATGGTTGTGGCCATGGTCGTGGCCATGGTCGTGCCCGTGGCCATGTTTATGGTCATGGTTGTGGCCATGGTCGTGGTCGTGCAGGTGAATATTCTCTTGTGCTACCACTGCATCCTTAGTAATTGGATGCTCTGAAGATTCTGCAGGCTCTGTGTCAGCTTCAGACGATATTTGTGACTCCTGATTGTGGTATAGTTTGGCCTGCAAGAATATCAGTTAGAATTGGCTATAAAGCATGTCCCTAAAGTTCACCAAGTCACCTCGTAATGCTGCAGACGATCCAACTGCTGCTGAAGCATGAGCTGCGCTCTCTGCAGCTCGACATTTTCATGAGATAATCTAATCATCTCCTCGTCTTTAAACTTAAAGCGCTCCTTGTTGGTCTGCAGATCCTCCTCAAGCTTTCCATAATTAAGGCGCATCTCACGATTGGCAAACTCCTCGGCGTCAAGCTTATTGACCAAGTCAGCTTTGTCGTTAGTGAGCTGCACGATATGTTGCTGCAGCTCATCCAGTTGCTTTTTCATTTCAACGTTTTGGCTAAGAGCTCGCGATGCAGCCACCTTGTCGGACTCTATTGTGGCCATTAGCTTCACCAGATCGGGCTGCTCAGTTTGCATACGTTGCAATTCTTGCTGTAGTTCGTTAAGTGAATCCTCTTTCAATTGTAGTTGATCATCTTGTGACTTAATCTTCAGCTGAAACTCATGTCGTTCGAATTCAAAATCGCTTACACGCTCCTGCAAGGAAGCCAGCTCCGCCTTTAAAGCAGCCTATAAAAAGAATCAGTGAGTGACTACGTAGTCTCTAAATCTGGGAATAACTTACATCTGGCTCCGACTGCACCTCTGTCTGTGCCTTTTCATTCACAGCCTGCTGACTGGCTGATTCCTTGTATTGTGCCTGTAGTGCCAAGTTCTTTTGGATTTCGCGTTCCAGCCCGCTCACATGCTCAATCAATTGACCCTCACGTTCCTTCAGTTGGCCACACTCAGAGCTCAGTTCGGCGTTGCGCTCATTTAAATTGGACACGTAATTTTGGTACTGAATGGCTGCTTGTTCCTTGTCCTGCGTCAGTTGGCTGACCATTTGCTGAAGATCGCGTATTTGCTGTTCGTACATGTATTGAGTTTGAGTCAGCGATTCAATGCGGTTGTCAGCATTCACATTGGACTCGTCCGAAAGTTGGCGTAAGCGCAGCTGGGCCATATCAAGTTCGTTGCACTTATTGGAATACTGCTGTTGCAAGTCTTCCTGATGCGCATGTAATTGTTTCACTTGAGCTTCGAGCTCCTCAAGATGTGTCTGCCGATCCTTAATATGGGTTTGCGATTCTTCTAGAGTATGTTGCAGTTCGACAATTTGATTGAGCTGCTGTTCGCTGCTGTGTTGTTGTTTTTGGCAACGCTGTTGCATCTGCTCCAATCGTTGTGTAGTTTGTGTGTGCTCTGTGCGCAGCTCCTCAAGCTCCAATTCCCTTTCGCGGTAAGCATGGCGAGACTTAGTCAACTCTGTGTTCAACTGAGCTTTTTCTCCAATTAGTACTTGGATGATTTGTACATTTGAATCGCTCTGGTCATGGCCTGGCCAAACTGATGGAGGTATCTGATCCACTTCGCGTTCCACCAGCGGCAAAGAAGATGAAGAAGCTGTGAAGTATGCAGCTACATCTGATGAAGCTACCGCCGGTAATTTCGGTTCTAGCACTTGGTGACCTTCTCCGCCGTTGTTGAGAGTTAATTCACAGTCCGATTGTTCAGACAAATTGCTGGCAATGCTTACTGTTGATGAATTCGTATTTGTACCAGCCGTCTCGTCTACGTTGTTGTTGCAACGTTGCTGGTATTCTTTTAACTGAAACAATTATCAAAATCAATAAGGAGCCAGTGTACAAGTGTCCACGTCACGAAGATTTTTATTTTGCTCTACCTTCTTCCGTGCAGCGGCTAACTTCTGTGCCTTGGCATCCTGTGTGTCGTCCGGCATGGCCAATAAGTCAGCTGATCCAGTCGGCACCCGCGGTGGTCACTTTTCAAATAAAATAACAATTCGGTCCTGAATTTAAGTAAAGCAAGATGAAAGGTAGTGTTGGTTTATGGGAATGTTAGCGATAACAAAGTATCGATACTTTAACAATTCCAGAGTTGTTTCGCGTGGAACTTAGAACTAGTTAATTTTCTTAAAAACAAAAGCGCGAATTTTTTTAACCAGTAATGTGTTCTAATTGATATTAAAAAAAAAGAAAAAAAATATATCTACTTCGGGCAATTCAAAAAAACTGTTTTTAACACTTATTCATACGCATTATTTTGGTTCCCCAAGAATTCTCAAAAAGTAAAGCCAGGAAAAGTGTGAACAAACGAAGTGTATATATTGTTGATTAGTAAATTTATTAATTTCAAAATTCGTAGTTAAACATTAAATTCAATTGGAAATTTGACAGACATTAAGAATTAGAAAACAAATGTTTATCGCTATGAAGCTGCCGTTGTTCAGTATCTTCGAAAGTTGGCGCCATGGCTGTTGTTGAATTTTGCAATACTCCGTCGCCTGTAGATAAGAAAATTTATATTATATGCTCTATAATTATGTATAAACTTGGGTAAATATCGTACATCTGTAAATCGCATTCCCAGTACAAAGCGAAGAGGGGGCGAGGTTACCAATTTCAACAGGAAGGGGCTATTGGCACGAGGGGGATTCCGATCCAGCCACATGATGACGATGTGCAGCAAGTAGCAGAAGACGCATATGCGCATGGTGTGCTGATATGCTGACACTGCAGGGAGACAATGACCATAGTATGTAGTAATGAGACTCTGAATTCTCAATAGATCATATGATACTTACTAAGAGGCGGTACGTAGTGGGGTGAGGCGTGACGGGTGAGGTACATAAGACCTGAACATGTTAGCATGAGAACAATGAGAATAAGTGCGCCTCGTCTATAGCCTTGCAGCAGGAACGAGAGCACTATAATAATTTGGCAAGCTGCCAATGATGTTGGGTCCGTTAAAGCAGGGAAACTTGAAAGTCGACAACTGCAACTTACCGACCAGAGGCATAACAAACACGTAGCCGAAGAATGAGCTATTTCGCTGCAGCTTAAACCCGATAGTCACATCTCCAGAGATTGTCTGCAATAGGCCTTTGGGTGAGTAACGCATGCTAGTGGCGTTCTCAACGTGATCCACTTGGATTTCCTTGAATGTCCAACCGGAGGGAGTGTTGACATGATCGTTGGGCTCCAGCGGCTGACTGTCGCGATCGTAGGTCAATGCTATAAGCGCTTGATTCTGTTCAATGCCCATTTCAATGTCGCACTCAATGCGCTCATTGGGCCAATTGCGAGCCGTATCCACGCACCAGGTAGTCAGCTCGAGGTTACTTGCCATCAGAGTCACATTGCCATCGTGGTACACACGCAGTTCAAAGTTTCTAAACACGTTTCCTAGAGAGTCCAGGGCACCACTGCAACGACATTGATATAATATGATAAACGACATTTAATTGTTGAGAACCTTTATCCAAAACCCATTTTGCAACATGCATTCTTACTGTATAATATACTGTTATAGAAAAAGTATATATATCTCTTAAATATGATCGGACAATCAAAGCAGCGGAAATTTCCTGTGACTCATTTAGAGGAATAGACGAACAAACTGATTACTTGCTCTTGAATATTGAAGCTGATAAACAACTCGAAGAAATATACATGCAGAATTGATGTATGACAAGAAGGAAAAGTGAACTTAACTTGCTTACATAGGAAGAATAAATTAATTGTTACCAAAGTAAAACTTTCCCTTTAGTTTTCCCATTGCCCAATACTCACTTAAGCACCACAAGTTGAGGAGTCCAGACTTCCAATCGCGGATGCGTCAAAGACGTTAGTTCACCATATTTCTTGGCATCCCATTTCAAGCGATTGTCTTGCCAGTGCATCAAAAGATGAATACGCGTGCGCAACAGAGCGGCTGCGTGGTCGTAGGCTAGAGATCGCATTTGAAAACTGAACTGAATTTCATTAAGATTGAGAGGCAGGCTGCTGTTCTGGGCGTTGAAGTTAAGTTCTAAGAGCAGCTCTTCTGCCTTCGACTTTTTTTGCTGCTTCTGCTCTAGTTCGTTGGCTGTGAAAGATAAGATGCAAATGTATTTCAAGGAGACCCGATCCAGAGCTGCGAAAGGGCTTACAGTATTCATCGAAGCTGCAGTCGTAGAACCAACGTGCACTGTTCTGTCCAAATGTGCTGAAGGAAATGTAGTTTATGTTGAGAGGAGACTCGTCGTGATATTGCAGTAAAGCCTCTTTCTTGAAGCCAGGAATGTAAACAGACAAGTCGCCATCTGATAATATTTTCATCTTGTAGTTCAATGTTAACAATCACAGGAGGATAATAATCTGCCTCACCTTTTGTTTGCACTATTTCAATGGGCGTCGGATCGTACACCGACAGCAAGTGTGGGTCCTGATTTGTGGATACGCGATTTATTCCCTTCCCCGTGCGGATGCAAGAGAATGTGTTTGAGCCAGCTCCTATAACTGTGATAGTCATATTATTAGATAACCGAAGGCTACACAACAATAACGTCATCTCGCAAATGTAGCCTTACCGATCTCATATACCCGATCGTAGTTACTCGGGTTGTTCGTAACGGAAAGTAATATATGCGCATCCATGGTGGTGAGCACATAGAACTTCAGATGGATTCGCTCGTTCGTCTGTACTTTGTTGTTGTCCAAGTTGTGTACCCTGTAGAAATATTTATATGCATACTGGGATGATGTGGGAATGTCAAGGCTTTCGCAGGCATCTAGCTGTTCCAAGCTGATATTAAAGCGATTCCGTGCAGCCACCGGATGCTGCATCAGAATTAGACACAAAAGAGTGCTGATAAGTCGAGTGGGCGTAAACATGCCTCGTCAATGATGTTTATTCGTTGAAAGCCTGAAGAGAACTGAATTGAGCTTTGATAATCATGGAGCGCTGGTGCAATTCGTATATTAATCGCATCGAGCAACCCTGCGATTTTTGAAGAGTCGTTCGGATTCTCATGCTATGCATGAGTTGGCCTCGCAGGCACCCGAAACTTTCTAGTTAGTAACCTTATTGTTAGTGCTTACTCACTCACTCACCATGCGAAATCCCTTTAACTCGCATAATAAAGACACGTTTTTTCCAGGCGATATTACATTTTTACAAATACACAAAGAAGTTCTTGAAGATATGATC
This sequence comes from Zaprionus davidi, assembly GCA_018903715.1. Taxonomy (NCBI): domain Eukaryota; kingdom Metazoa; phylum Arthropoda; class Insecta; order Diptera; family Drosophilidae; genus Zaprionus; species Zaprionus davidi. The sequence goes on along the minus strand of JAEIGL010000004.1, from coordinate 16,081,212 downwards.
AGTAATTGATAAAAATGTCTGTTTGACTGCCGATAATTTTGAAGTGTGGCCATCTACTGACATATATTTTAATCATGCATTACTTTAAAAAATACCGAAAAATACCAAACCCAACATGTAATAAAGTTGAAGATCAATTGAAAAGTTGAATTTTCTTTATTTGCAGTGATTGAACCTTAAATAAATACAGAATGGTCTAAAAGGTCGAAGGTTGCTAGGGTAATGTATGGGATAACGTGCCGCCGTCAACCCTTTTCACTCCTTATCCTGTCTGCTCTTCAGACCCTCCTCAACATCCCTGGCCGCATCCGATGCTGGAGAAGTCGCGGTACACTTAGTGGTAGCCATAGTGACCGTCGTATCCGCCCAATTCCAAAGCAGGTGCTGCGGCATAAGACTTTAGCAAAGTTGGCTGGTAACTGATAGCTGGCGCGGCATAAGACTTGACAACCGTTGGAGCTGCATAACTAATAGCTGGTGCATAAGACTTAACAATGGGCGCCGCTGCGTATGACTTGATGATTGGCGTGGCATGCGAAATGACCTGTATGGAAGAGTTAGTTTGATTAATGTAAACTTTAGTTAAGAATTGCATAAAAGTTTAGCTAAATTTAAGATTCGATATCTGCAAAAGACCAGCTGAAATATGTGCGCACGGTTTCCATTTTAAACAGACAGACAAACAATCGGAAAAATCGACACTATTCTGATTGGAAAAGTAAATTCTATGCGTGGCAAACTTCTAATATGTGCTTAAGTGTGCAATGATTTCAGTTTGGAAATATCACCTCTATGCGTGGCAAACTTCTTACTATGTTATAACTATTATGTGCTTAGGTAATCATTGATTAAATCATTATTTTACTTCACTACAACTGGCCCACTTCAGCAAATTGTGCAAAGAAACAACTAGAAAAGAACTGGTTAGCTGACTTGGTTGACAATTCAATCTGAGTTAAGTGATTCACTCGAGGAGCTCATGTGGTTCAAGGATTCCCTGTAAAGACAGCATCTTACCGAGCTGAAGTGTGAGTAGCTGGTGGCTGGAGCGGCTGCCTTGATGACAGGCGCAGCAACGGCAATGGGTGCGGCATAGGACTTGACGACCGTCGGAGCTGCATAGCTGATGGCTGGCGCATAAGACTTGATCACTGGCGCTGGAGCTGCATAGCTGACAGCTGGCTCATAGGATTTGAGCACCGTCGGAGCTGCATAGCTGATAGTGGGTGCATAGGACTTTATCACAGGAGCTGGTGCCGCATAGCTGATAGTGGGTGCATAGGACTTTATCACAGGAGCTGGTGCCGCATAGCTGATGGCTGGCGCTGCATGGGCAATGCTGATGGCAGGCGCCGCATGAGCAATGCTGTAGGAGGGCGCGACAGATCCGTAATCGAGCAAGCCGGGTGCAGCAGTCGCAGCGACTATCCAAGTGCAAAGAATCTATCAAAACCAGTGTTAAGATGTTCTCCAGGTCGTAAGTGTCCTCGGACATACCAAAAGTTTCATGACGAAGCGTCTCGCGTACTCAATATGTTCTGGCCTCGCTAAACTGAGATTGGCAACTGTAAATGCTGTGCGTACACTGCGTTGCTTTATAGTACAGCAGACGAGTGGACAGTGGGCTGTGGACGATGGACAGTATACAGTGCACAGTGGACAGATGTCTAGCAGCAAAGTGGGGCCCGGCTTGCAAGCGATTTTCATTTTCAATTCGACTCCAATCTCGACGCTGAACGTCAACAAAGCGGGCCAAATAGTAACAATTTGTGAAGTATCTGTGAACTATGCAACAACAACAAGAACAACAACAACAGCAGCTACAGCTGAAGCCAGAGCCAGAGCAACTGCAACTATTTTGTTATGGCTGATTTCGCAATAGATGCGAGTATGCTGTGAAACTCGACTGCGATTGGTCAACAAGGCAGACCACTTGTCGTCGCAGGCGTCATCCCGATGTGCACCACTGGGAGACTTAAGATTCCGATCAGCCGTATAACCAATTGGAATTTCAAATTTGAAAGCAGCATTAAGCATGCGATGCCACCTGTCAAATTGCCCACCTTTTAAATAACCTTGCTGCGAACGATTTATTTATAATTTTTATATTTAGTATATGGTGAGCTATCCTGACCAGAATGACGCTGCTTTTCTATATATCGTCCAAAGGGACAAAGCCATTCATTAATTGTTTATACCTTGTATTAATCTGTAATGCTCTTTTAATTGCTCAATTCATTCGAAATATTACACAAAACTGACTTTGGTTGCAGGCATGTTCCATGTTCCCACTCCCATGTGTGCCTTTTGTGTTGTTTTGCAGCCCCTTTTAGTGAGTAGTACTCTCTCAAAGATAACCGGCTCTGGCTGACCAGAGAAGGGTTGTGCCTCGAACTGATGCTTGGTGGGTTGGCTGCAACATGCCACATTTGGCAATCAAAGAGCGCGCGCTCCAAATTAGTGGCTGAATGTTTTGCACCCAGATGAAACTAAAATGCAGCGTAGCCGACTGCAGCAGCTAATTAAACAGCGCACGACAAGTTTTAGACCGAGTGTCTAAGTTTGGCTTTCATTGCCCAATGCTAAGAATTTCAGACAGCAAATGCCGCAAATGCTTGTGGATGCAGCGTATGCGCCCGTTCCACGCGGCGAATGCGTGTTGCCGACTCTTCAGCCTTCAATTAGTTAACAGTGCCAAAATACTCTTGCTTTTGATCAAACGGTGCTCATGAACATTGATTACTCAGTAAGTGTTCCACAACTTATACAGAAGAATAACTGATATTAATTATAATTTTGTCCATAAGTTTGCAACACACAAAAGTAGATATCTGCCATCTCATAAAGTGTGTACAGTGGTTGTCAGAATAAGATGAACAGCAGGCAACTTTGTCTATTGAATGCATTTCATATTTCATGTTTAAACTATATAGTGCAATCGTTAGACTTTTTTAACTTTCTATATTGGTTTAAAATTATGCATTCCTTTTTACCCTCTGTCTGTTATTATCTGTCCATTTCTATGTGGCTGTAACTCGTGCATCTGCCTTTCATCTAATTTTAAACTGGAATCCCCTAGCCGACAATCGATTTATTGAAATACGTGTAAAACAGGCTTCGCTTTTTCATGTATGTATATATTTGTTATATTTGTTTGTTAACTTGTAGTTTACTTTTTGGCGCGAATTTGTATTCGACAGTTGGCATTTTAGATTCAGCCTGAAGGCTTGCAGCATTTAACACCTCACACTTCGTGTTGGATGTACATATATATTCATAAACATACACACACAGAAGGATATACAAGAGCGCTCCCCTTGTGACCTACTATAATTCGTCATTAAAATTAGATCAAAGCCCACAGGTAACACACACTTGAACACACACAGGCGAGCAACCTGGTGAATCGGAGCATTGCCACGGCGGACGCTGACAACCCCTAAAGTTACTGCTCACTGACCTTAAACACGAAGAAATATAAATTGTTGAGGTCGCATCCCAACACCCCAGTTATGGTTTAATTTCCAATTAAAATGTTTAAGAACACTTAAAGCTCCATGCAGCTTTATTGTGTCTTACTTGCGAATTATAACTAGGTTATATTTAGACCTCAGTGCTTAGAATAAGAGTTACAATAAGTACTTACAAAGAGTACTCCTCTTGCAATGAACCCTGTTTAAATGCCGATTATTATATTATTAGAGAAAATGTATCGAAGAGAGTTGATTTTATTTACTTAATATCGATTTGAGTTCGATCTCCTTTTTTATCATTCCCAGTTCACCGCAGTGTTAGATCTTTCCGTTAAATGTTAACAGTTGATACAGATTTGCAGCATCCACCTTTTGTCTGGCACCAATCCACCAATGACTCGATAAAGAGAAAAATGTTAAGTCAACAGTTGGTTTTTACAGTGCGAGTCAACTGTTTTCATATACAATGTTGTTGACTATTGAATTCTAATAAGAAAATGTAAATAAATATTTTACAATTTTACAACTTCTTTAATACACATAAATATATAATTTAATAAAAGAAATAATTAATTATAGCTGAGAAGAAATATATATGTAAAAACATGAAAATTAGCTAGCAAATTGTTTAGCGTGAATTGTAATGAATTGTGTAACCGTTTTGCCAATTTAACAATTATATGTTTGCGTCACATCTGACCGTATTAAAATATTAAATATTAACTATATTGGAGACGCTGATCTATTTTGAGATACCTGTAATAATTTAGCTTTAAAAACTGACTGAATGTGACGTGGAAACATCTAAATAAGCAACACTGGCCGTAGCATTCATTTGGCTCTCTCCAATGTTTCACGCTCATTTGTTTCATTCCAGCAGCGAACGTGAAAGAAGTTGGTTGTGTCGCGCGTCGCATTCGGTATTTTTCGTGTTCTCTTTTAGCTGATTTTTTGTGTTTGTTGTTTGTCTGCGGTGAAGACAGTCTTTGAAGGTATCAGCTACACGGCAAGTTCTGATTCAAAGTCGTGATCGCTAATTCCGATTATCTGTGTTCGTGTGCACGTGTCTTCAACAAGTGTTTCACTTACAGAGTGAACAACATAACAAAGAATCATACCAACAGGTGCAACAATTATATACAACAAAAACAAAATTGTGTTTGGCAACATGAGTTTGCTTGCAAATTAAATTTAAAGAAAAAACAAGACAAGATAAAAGTTTACAATCGACATACCGAAGTTTTAATTCCCTTTCAGTGTTGTGTATGTATTGAAGTTATGAATAAATATTTGAATACTGTTACGAAAGCTATTGTGAAATCGATTTAAGTGAAATGAAAATGGAATGCAAAAAATACAGATTTTAATTAAAAGCCCATATAGTTTCAATAGCAGCTTTTTTGTATAAGCTTTCTTTTTTTTCCATGACTGACCTGTTGATGCAGATTAAGAGTATGCATATGTACATAATACCTTTAATAACCTGTGTAAGAGTATAACAAGGTACAATATTAAATAATTCAAAGACCTTGAGAATGTCAAAGGCCTCATGTGCACTCTATATCCCAAAAATTTAAAAAAAATAATCAAGCGAAAATGATGATTTGTATAAACCACTGTTTTATAACGATTAACGAAGTTATATCAAATTGTATTATTATTATTATTATATAAACTTATTTACATATAAAACCCTAGAAGGGTATAAAACCTTCGGACTTAAAAAAAAAAATATTTTACTTGTTTTCGTTTTACGTCTGACTGTATATGTATTTACCTGTTCGAGCAAGAAAGCAACTAGTCCATAACAATTTGTGTTGGTAGTACTTTGTGTTGGGTAAAGTGCTTGGAACGGTTTTTAAAATTGAGCGCAACCTTAAAATTTTTACTTTTAGTTTGATATTTGATGTGTGAGAATTGAAAGTTTGGTAATTACTTGTAGTGTTATTGTGCCAATCTCTTATTCAATTGTGTTTTACCAAACAACAGCTCCTGAAGCAACCTATGCTCAATGCATAACATAAAATTCCAGCACGGATGTTATAATAAAAACGTTACAAAAACGAAATTCGGTACCCTTAGTCCAATGTTTATATTGGATTCTAAAGGAAACTAACAGACATTCATCTAGAAGGTGAGTTGTTAAACATATTATATCAAGTACTATATTTTCTTATATTATAGTAGTATATATTCAAATCAGAGAGTTAAACGATTTTTGTGGCATCCAAAATTGTAAATAAACTTGTTTGAAGTATTATTTATAGCGGGTATGGCTAAATCAATGCTGCTTTTGATATTGACGAAGAATATACATTCGTATGCATAATATATGTGGCATCGCAGTTTCCTTATGTGCTTTGCACACTTATCGCTGATTGGTCTACAACTACTTTATGTTTTATGTATATATACATAAATATATTTTAAAATAATTAGTGCCGGTGAGGGAATCTGGTTAGATAGATCTTATGTCATTAAGTTCACGCAAGGTGAACTTGAGCTTTTTACTGTTGCGATCGATAAAACTGTATATTTCATGTAGGCAGCGCAGCACTTTTGACAGTGCTGCTTTGCATTAGCCGTCGAATTTGAATAATATGTCAAAACAAACTCTAGTGAGTCAAGTACGTACATTAAACAACAAACGATACACAAGTTGCAAGTGTGTTCACAATGGTCTACTCCTGCAGCCGAAAATGTTCGGTGTTTTGTCTGGTCATGAGCATCTGGGGAATTATACAATGTCTATTGATGGGCATTTTTTACCAAGTAAAATCCCTCGGCTTAGTGGAATACTTACCCTTGCAAGAACATTACAAAAGTCTGGATGAATTTCAAAAGGATGCCGATGACCTCTTTCAGAAGACTGCTATCCGCTGTTATGTGAGTGCCATAGTTTATGGTTTGTTCGTGGTTATTTGCTTACTATGTATCCGATCAAAGAACAGAAAAGTGCAAATCAAACACAATAAGATGAGTATGATTGTAACAAGTGACTAATACTCGATGCTCTACCAGAGTGTTTCTTTAAAGTCAAGTTCATTTATGTGTAATTATTAATTAAAAATATCTCGGACTCCTAAAAATACAATAAATTTGATAAAAGTATAATATTATTATTGCATTTTTCAAACAAGTGTTACTAAGTAATTGTGAAGTAAAAATAAGATGTACATTGTTTGTTTGCGAAACATTGAAAGATAATAATAACTAAATGGTTTGGTAGATGTATGATATATTGATACAATAATACAGCGTAGGACCAACAAACAGCTCTAACTTTATGCTAGAATCGGTGATATTTAACATAAGTATTGTCTCGCGGACCGACAGACATGAAAAGAACGACTACTCTGTTGATGCTGATTCTGAATATACATATATATGAATATACTGAATATACATATAAACTTTATAGAGTCGAAAATATCTTCGATGGTTCTTCGGGCCAATAATAATATACCCTCTGCATGGGTATACAAAGCTAATTGAACGAGCATGTTGTGTAGAAGATTTATGAAATGTAAGAAGACTAAGATTATGATTAGAGAATCATATTTGAGATAGCAACTAATTCTTGTTCAATATTAGCTTAGATTACGTTAACAGCAGGTAAGATCTGGTTCTATAATGCAGGGCAATCCAGAGTAAGAAGTGTCTTAATGTATTTGTTAAATTTGAGACAGTAAACATAATGTTAAGCTACATTTATGTTAAGTTTACATTAAAAGTGGTACAATAATTTCGGTACCTGCAACTCTGTTTAAGCTTATGTACACATGTATATCGTACCCGTATAAGCACACGCCTCTACCTTTACACACCCACGTCCACTTCTTCTGCTTCTTCTTTACCTTCTTCTACTGATAATACAAGTGCAGCGGTAAACAAGTTTGTGTCGAATTTTGGACTCTTTTGTTGTTGCTACTGTTGTTGTTGTTGTTGGTGCTGCAAAGTGCAACCGTCTTCTCTTCTGGTTGTTTATTGTTGGTACAGACCTTTTGCTCGTCCCTTCGTCTGTTGCCGTTATTTTATTATGCATTCGTCTCGACGTATAGTTTGACATATTTTCTTGGGTTTGTTGTTGGTAGTGCACGTGACACCTTTTTAGATTTGAGCTTCATAAATAGCCATGACATATTTGATGTGCTCTAATATGTTAATGTGTTGTCGGCCGGTCGTTCACCTACTTTGTCCGGTGGTGGTACCAAAGCTTTTCTTCTTTGCCTCAAAACTGTTCCTATTGTATATGATATCACGGCGAAGTTTCTTTTTGTAAGTGAAATTCATGTTTGTTTTTATAATTTTCACCTTGGGTGTAAGATACTATTCATAGGAACGCACGTGTCTACATAAATACGTTTATATGTTTAATCTTTTCATTTTCCATGTTTTCTCATGTTTTTGAAACTAAATTGAAATTAGATTATCGTATGGCATCGCAGCAGCTCTTGCAAAACAACTGTCACACATGACAATTCCATTATTTTTACTAGTAACACAATCAACGATTATAAAATTCTAGGCTCGTCAGTCAAAAGACAAATTCAAAAAATGTCAAGACTTTTGATGGCCACCCCTTCGCGGGTTAATCGTAACAGTGAGTATAGTTCAAGAGCCACTTCCAGACCACAACAACAGTTTCGGTTTATTGATCTAGTACGCAGCAGTGGTTTGAATACATTTTTCATAGTAACACGACAGTTTGCGGCAAACCCGCCAACCAAGAAGGTGGCTGATAAGTGCGCTATGTCGAGTAAAATTAAACCGAAACCAGGTTATTTCCCTAGCGGGGGAACCCATGCTATAATGAATGATCTGCCCCTGCCGAAGGGTGACTTTAATGCGAACTTTAAAGCCAAGAACTTCAAATATAATATGGTCCTACTGAGTGGCTTATTGGCTGCGATTGGCAGTATTGGCCTATGCTTAAAAAACTCACTATTAAACTACAGTGTGCCAGAGTATCCTTACACCGATGAAGAACTGAATGAATTCGAACAGGAGAAGGAGCGCATCAAGCAAGAGAAGGAGGAGAAGGAGCAGGAAAAACAAGATTTGCGCAATGAAAGAGACATGAAGGTGCGCCGTCGCAAGGCCAAAGAAGCCATGGTCCGTGAAATGGAACTCATGCAGAAGGACATCGACGAGGGTATCTCTGATAAAGAAATGAAGGAGCTGCTTAAGTTGACGCAGGAGCGCGAAGAGTACGAAGCTTGGGAAAAGAATGAGGCAGCCCATTATTTGAAGAAAAAACTACATGAGAAGTAATGCCCGATGATGAAAGCTTTCACATCCAGTTCTGTATTGCTAACTAACACACACAAACATCATCTTTCCGCAAAACATTGTCAGCAGCTTCCAGAGAAGCACAAATAATATAAATACAATATTTAGTAGCTTTAAATACGTTAGAATGAACGAGACAGTATGAAGTCTCATTTGCACCCAAAAATTTATAACAAAATATAAAATTTGTACTACACATACTTGAGTGGATGTTTAAGAGTCGAGAACGTTATTGATAGAACTATACATCCATACCAATAATCAGAATAAGAAACCAGCTACTGTTCCGCTTTGCTTTGAATAAAGGGGCCAACTATCTACTTCTTATATGTGATTCGATTGTAAGTGGTATAGCGGAATGGCCGAGGCAGCAACGTTCTGTCTTATGGTCTTCGGATACAAGAGTAGAGGCTCATTGCATGTAATCAGTGCACTGCGCAATTTACAAAGTGAATGGTTATTAAGGAATCTATATCTCATAGAAACTGAAAGCCCGATCGCCAGTCGGAGTATGTACTTCAAGTCGAGCTCAATTAGCAGCAGTCTATGATCTAGCGTCCTCGTTTCTAATGCGTATTTGTGTGTATCTGTACGCATCTTCAGATACATATGTATCGTCACTGCATTGTGTACTGCACATAGTGTGCACATACGAATCACAATCGTCAGCTGTTAAGCTTGGCTTATCATTAATCAAATTAGTTACAGTCCAACGATTCTTGCCTTCCTGCTGCTGCAGCTGCTGCACAGTGGGCAACGCAGTGCAATAATTCCTAACTTTGTACGGTTTATAAAGGTAGTTTCTATGAGTGCCCAAATTCACCTTCTATTTACTAGTGCAGCCTGCGTGCTATAAAACACATCTTTATGTCATAATGTTTATCAAAACCAGAACTATTGAAAATTGTGTATAAGCAAACGGGATTTTCAGGGCGATTCTTCAGGGTTTCAATCGAATCAGAAGCCTTCTTTGACTTTCTCCTGTGTATATTAGAAGCAGCTCAGTGTAATCATTGACTCATTTAAACGTGATTCCGAACCGTTATGGTTACATTTCAATATGCACATTGCTCAGATCGAGAGGAATTATGTAAATTGGTAGACAGCAAACAGTAAAGAGAGAAAGAAAGAAACCGATTGGATGTCTTGCGATCTACTCTGATTTCTGCAGCGCTGTCGCAAAGAGAAAGAAAGAAATGTGCTTAGAAAATGTTCTATTGATATTGGGGCTCTTACCATAGTAAGCCAGTTAGCCACGCAGTTATAATAAGTTCTCCGCTTTGTGTCTGCCTCTGACTCGAACATCAGTTGAAGATCGCATTCGATGTGCTCCACAATCGTTCGAGATCAATTTGTTAACAGCCGTCGGCAGGCCAACGGTTTATGGGAGCTGGATAGATTCCAGCAGTTGTTCTACTTTAGCCAACGTAGCTCATCTGACTATGAATGGCGTCAAAAGCCACTCAAAGTAAAAACAAGAAAGAGATGTGTATACATGTGTATACATATGTATACATGTATTGTATACATTGTGTAAATTGATTATTGGGTAACTCATAGTCGAGGCTACTCAACTGCATGCAGTTCTGCCTGGTTAGTATCTTACAGTGACTCAGGTTTTCACAGTTAGTCGAATTGGATCAGCAGAACGATGACGATGAAATGTTTTAATGATTGTCAGCCGAGTAATTAACAAGTCGTTTTCGCTTACGCTGACAATGTGGACCGCATGCCAAGAACGGCAGGCATACGTAAATGCCATGAATTTATATGTACGATATATGTACATATATGTGTATGTGTGTGTGTGTCTGTATACACAGTTACCCATTTGTATACCCATTGCCCATGTGGTAGAAGGGTATTATAACTTTAAGCTAACCGAAAATAACCGAATAATCGATTCGTCTATAAAAATTGATCAACAATACACCAAACAAACTTTGTGGGATCTTAAACTTCTTGAAGTTGACTTTTTTTTACCTATTTCCAAGTGTCGAATGCATTACACACAGATATAAAACAATGTTTCTTTTGCTACCATATAATCGTTGAACAATTAAAAAGTTATCAAGTTAGTGTAAAACTACATTCAAAGTGTATGTGGAGGCGTGATCGTCTGTAATACTTTTAGTCATGCAACAAGAATTTGTATGCCTCAGTCAGCTTATAAATCGAATAAACCTAAGACATCCCCCTTTACCGGCTACAGTTTTCCGGAGTTCAGATGGAGTCTTCCTACTGTATGGTGAATAACTACGACAACTCTAAGTGAAATCGATGCTGCTTCCGCTGCGCAGTCCCAATAAGGCAATCGACAATTACTGTAGTGGTTTCGACAAACAAAAACAGCGACGACAGTCGGCAGTCGACAGTAGAGAGTGGAGAGTGGAGAGTGAAGAGTGGAGAGTCGCGAGTCTACAGTAACAGACAGTCAACAACACTAATAGCCAAGCCCCAGTATGGAGTCGCGTGAAAGGTAATGACCGGTCAATAAACGCAGCAACAAACAGAAACTAAAAATTGTCAACACTGCGGCAAGTGTAGAATGATTGCGTGGCAAGACTCGCGGCACACCGACACACAACTGTGATGTCAGATAGGCTGAAAGAGGCACGCGGCATGGGCACGCACGGACGGACGGACAGACGAACGGACAGTGGGACAGACAGACGAACGGTTCTGGTAGTCAGATGAGTAGTAGACAATGCGTTGCACTGTTTTGAGTACTCGAAAATGGTCTATGGTTAAACATACTACACATGTTACATGCTTGGCGATCTCTGCAACTGCTTCTTGCAGGGAAATAGACGGGGAATACCGAGTTAGACTACCATTTGCATGGCTGTAAAAGTAGTTGCGACTTGCGGTTTTTGTTCGTTGTTTTTTTTGGCGTGAAAAACGAAATGAAAAGTTGTCGATGTTGCTGTTAATGCTGCGGTTGCTGTACGAGTTGTTGATGTTGCCGATGTTGCTGCTGCTGCTGTTGCCATTGCCGTTTCTGTTACCAGTTGCCGGCGCAACGCTCCGCATGCAGCAAAAACATTTGAAAATGGAAAGTCGTCGACGTCAATTTGCAGTTTTGTTGTTTTGCGATTCGTTGGTTTTTCGGCTGAGCAGCAACCGGTTGTTTTTTATCAACATCACATATAACATGTTGGTAATGCACTGGTACATACATACATACATACATATAATACTATATACCTCACTGTACCCGCTAGGAAAGCGGAAAACGTTTCCAAGATTCGTGACAGGTGTATGAATAGGTATATGAATATATACAAATAAGTTTGTATAAATGTGTCTACATATATCCATGTTCTCGATTCTTGAAGTTAAAGTGACAGACTCAATGCAATTGAATGGGTATAATAACTTTGTGCCAACCGAAATGTGAACTATCGTATATATATTCTGAATCAGCATCAACAGTCGAGTCGATATAGGCGTGTCCGTATGAAAACCTAGACCTCCAAAATTAAAATAGCTATAGCTACCAAAGTTTGCAGCAATATGTCTACTATTTTAGATTTTGGCCATACCCACTTCCGCCCCTGTAATTCGATAATTCTACGCGTAATTTTAGCGCTAGACAGTTTAGTTTAAGTAAACACAATAACTACGAACTCCCAAATGATTTCTTAAAATATGGTTGCTATCGGATAATTAACATAAAAGTTATTTAAGAAATAATTAAGTACTGATTTCGAAAACGCTTCCTGAAAGTATGTAATACAAAATACGCAAAAGAAGTTATATTTTTTTTAACAAATCGTGTTGGTCAGCTGGGTAGCGGGTACATCACAGTCGGGCGCGCTCGACTGCAAGTATTTTATTTCCAATGTGACATTATAACGAAAGTTATAAATAACGAGAGCAACAGTCGCGCAAAACGCGACAGTGGGATACCCTTCGACCTATGTTCCCGTGTAGTTTAATTTCTTAAATTCATACACATATGCATATGCACATGCTTTGAAATGAATCCCGATAGATGGCGCTCGCGCTCGGCCGCCGCCCTTGTTATCTGACAGAAGCACTTGGTTTTATCCTCATACTTTCTTAAATAACTTCTGTGTTTATTGTTGGATTGGATTGTGATTTGGACACTACGTAGATATTTTGTTCAGCTTAGTATATGTTAAAGTCAGAAAGTTGTATCTTTTATACAGCGCTTACAAATTAAGTTCAAAAATTAAATTATTGATTTGTGGGGGCGGTGGGCGTGGCACCTAACATTTGAAATAAACTTCATCTGCTTATACTACACAGGAGTTTTCCTGCCAAATTTGGTAACTCTAGCTTTTATAATAGCTGAGATCTGTGCGTTCACACAGACAGACAGATAGACAGACAGACAGACAGACAGACATGGCTCAATCGACTCGGCTTGTGATCCTGAGCAAGAATATATATACTTTATGGGGTCTCCCACGCCTCCTTATGCCTGTTACATACATTTGCACAAAGTTAGTATACCCTCTTTTGACCATTTTCAATGGTCGAAGGGTATAAAAATGTTGTACTATCTTTCTATATACGAGTGCCATATACTATGGTATTGACAGCAGGCAGTCAAGAGGAAAATTTATGTTTGCGCTTTGCTGAACACTTGTGAACAGTGTTAAATACTGAATTCGTAATAATGTTTCTCATATTAGTCAAGTGTGCTAACAGCTATTTTCATCATAATCTGATGTTCTACTTAATATGTGTGGTATATCGTATGTTCTCTAGGCACAGGGCTTATTAATTTTTGGGTAGTCATTTGCAACACTTACAAGGAAAAATGTTGGTTTTATCAGTATTATAATTAGCGTTTCTGTCATACAAATCTAAACAATATAATTTTTATTTGCTGTATCTCTTCTTACTGTTCTTTCTTTCGTTCAATATCTTTGTAGTGTAGATTATTATGAAATTTACATTTTTCATGAGTCTGTATAACTGTTGATATTTCACTTATTAAATTTTTATGAATAGTGGTAAATAATAATCTTATAATATTGATAATAGACATAAAGAGCTGCCATTGGCAATGAGGGTTTCGTGCAGGAAATCGTACCTAGCTTTATCAATTTGAATCATGCATATAACAAGTTAACATCTCATTTACTTAAAACAAGTATCATTATTGAATTAATCGAGTGCTTCAGGTATTTCTCTTTCATTGCAAATACCGTTAAGTGTTTATAACTTTCACTGCCAACGTGTCTCTGCTGCAGCCTCATCATCAATGCAAGACATTAATTTAAACATTAAATGCACATAATTAGCTGAGTTGATTTTTCTGTTTCTGTTACGCGGCGGCATCTTTCCCATTCAATGGTGTGAATATTTCGCAACTGTAAACTATCATTAGTTTCAATTTTCACCGTTTTTCTCTTGACGCCATTTGGATACCCTTGCCGAGGGTATGTTTATTTTGGCCATAAGGTCGCAACGTACAGAACATACGATTTTCATCAATCTGAATACTAAATAGAATATTTGTTAACGGCCTAGATCATTGAGCACTTACTGCCAACACGAATCAAGGTGCTAGAAGGTGCTCATTGTAGAACACTCTTTGGATTCAAGCTTTCACTAACAATTCTTGTATAGGTAACTTGCTGTTGAGTCATTATTGTGCTCCTCCGCTGGACAGCTTTCGCCTAAGCCCTCAATTTGACGCATCATCGTGCCGCTTCTGTGTATAGAACTAAATTTGGCCAGTCATGCTTAATTGTTATAATTATTAATGGTTTATTCTCCAAAACTTCCGTTGCCGGTCGGCACCAAATTGATTCTTTATCTGGGGTTACTTTTGGGACCAGTTCCCATGCAGCGAACTCTTAATTAGTTTCATTACAAAGGTATTATAAATACGTCAGTCCCAGCTGGGTATACAAATCGACAGTTAAATAAACATACATACTCACGAGGGGAGTGTTCAATCCAGTTAAATCAAAATATACTCTCAATTTAATCTGCGGACAGAGACAGACGCAAATTGCAAATATCTCGTACGGCAACAACATCATCGCATAACAGACACCTGACACAAAAAACGGAACGAGAAAAAGTAAAGAAAACAACAACAGTCGAGTTCGTTCGTTTATACCATGTACTCAATTTAAAATAAGAAAGAAGAGTTACACTCTGTAGCCGAAGATTGTCTACCCTTTCACAGGTCTTGAACAGCTATTTAAAAAACTCTTTATGCTTAACTGATTGTACCTTTTAAATCTATTGATTATAATTATACAAAGTAAATAGAGTACAGTATAGGTTATCATTGAAAAATCTTAACTGAACACGATCAGCTATGTATGCTTCAAAGATCTTCTCTTCTATGCTTTACAAACACCAAAAACTCTCAACACAACGATACATCAACAAAGGTTTTAACAATTTGAGGCCACACGCAGCGAATGAGCTCGGTAAAGGGTACAAAAATACTATTTATATGGTGAGTGATTTCAATACCCAGGAAAAACGCTGGCAAAGCTCTGAACACCTGCACAGTAGTAGTAGAAGTAGTAGAAGTAGTAGAAGCAGCAGCAGCACGTCGACAGTAATATGCAACAAAAAGTAGTGCAGCAAACAGAAGGCCAATGGACTCGGCAGGCATTGCATCAACCTTAGTCGCTGCGAAACATCACAACGGTCACAATTGTGTCTGTAAATGGCAGGTTGTTGGTCTGCCACCTTGGGCACGGGCCTGGGCCCGTCCAGGGGCTTACCAATGGAAAACATCTGGTAGGAAAAGATGCTGCTCCTGCTTTGTTTTTGCAGTTTGCTGCTGCTGCCTCCATTTGCGCTAGTAGGAAGTGGCAATATGTATATTGTGGCAAATCAGTGCGCTCTCTTTGCACTGAATGGATGTAAATATGTTCGTAGTACTTATGTATGTTGGGTATAGTATGAAATAAAAGAAACGGCCGTGAGATACCGCGGGCCAAGGTGATACATTGGGTAAGGTACTACAATATATGCTAGTTTGCTGGAATTCATTTTGGTTTCGATTGTATTTTAAACAAGAAAAAAAAGAACAAAGTTACCCTTTCAGTTTAATGAATTAGTCTTAACATATAGTACATATCTGTATTGGCATCTAAAATCGGATATACTCAGGCAAACTTGGTATTATACTTCGTTATACTACACTACCTGATGTTGCCTTCATTCTAAAATTCAATTTCGTTAGCCAACACTACTAAAGACTACCAAACCAACAACTACAACTGTTAATTGACATCGCTGGGTTTACCCAACACAAAATTAAGCTATAAGCTCTTCAGACTTATGCACATAGTATGTTCCTACATTATCCATTCGCTCAGATCTATAATGCACTCGTACCTACGGTGTTGGATAAGAGTAAACTTAAATTTCACTGTCGTATCAGTATGCATCGCACACTCGCATGTCCACAAACAACACTGAAGACAGCAGCAGCAGTACGCTGTAGAAGGCGCGGTCTTGGCTGCCGCAAGAACAGCAGAAACAGCAACAACAACAGCAACAACAACAATGCTTAGAATTCAAGATTCCACTTGCCAAGTTTGGCCTAAACGGTCGAAATAGCCTACACAGCGACAGTACCTCGATAGTGGTACAGGAACTTTTACGGCAAGAACATCCTCATAGCGTGCATTGCAACACGTGCGAAGAACTGGGTATTTTTCTTGCGAAATTCGCTAACGCCAACAATCTAAGTAACAAAAGTGGTATTAACAGTAACAAGAAAATAAAGAAATAAATAAAAAAAACAACAGCAACTAACACGCGTGCTAAAATTTGCCACAAAGGCAGTTATCCAACATGTGGGTCTTCATCGATAAAAATTAATGAAGCCCTTAAGCTACACAGAACTCGATCCATCGATGACGTCAGCTGTTAATGATGGCTACGATTGCATTGATCGGCGGCAACAATTTTCCAAGGAAATTGCTTTCGCCTCAAGTGGTAAACAGCCGATGTGAGCCCCAGAAAGGCAAATACGTTTCCCTGTCTGTTCTTTTAATACGTTTCTATCATTGGGAATGATTAAAAACAGGTATACTTGTTTTGTGCAGACGGAAAGAGACAAAGTATAGATATATATTCTTTGTCAGTATCGGCTATTGAGCAGAGTCTGTCTTTCTGTTTGTTCGTATGAGCGTTAAGATCTCAGCTATTATAAGTGCTAGCAACACCAAATCTGGCATGAAGATTCATGTATGCCATGTGCAGATAAAGTTTATTTCTAATTTTGGATGCCACGCCCATTTCTCAGGCAAACAAGCAAGGTCACAACTGTTTGCTTTTACATACGTAAAGATCAATCAGATTGGTTAATCAAAGTCTTGCCTAGTTCCGTGTGTTTCTGTAGTTATTGGATGATAATAATTTGTCTTTTGCTCTTTCTGAAATTGTTAGAAGACATTTTTGCCAAACTGTTTTCAACATTTCTTCAAACGGATACGCACATTAGATTAGATTGCAGGTAAGGCTACCTAGTCTTATCTCTTTCAACCCTTTTTGCCAAACTGTTTTCACCATTTCTTCAAACGGATACGCACATTAGATTAGATTGCAGGTAAGGCTACGAGTACCTAGTCTTATCTCTTTCAACTTCTACTATTAACGATCAACGTAAACGATCAGTGCTGAACGGCAGTGATCAGCGAACAACAATTAACGATCCGGGATCAATGATTGCGAATCACGACAGCGCACCAATGGGAGAATGTCTTTAAGGTTGTATAGGCCCAGTGATTACCAGACCGGAGTCTCTATAGTAGTTGGGCCACGTTCGAGGCCATGCATTAGCTAATAACAACTCATGAGACTATGGTCACATGGTGATGGTGATGGTGATGTCTGCTTTGCTTGTTGCCTGCCTGCTGTCAGAGTTGGAGTTGGAGTTGGAGTTGAACAACCTCAGCCTCAGCCTCAGCCGCAGCTGAGAAATGCCAACTTGAAATGAAATTGTCATTTGGGAGCGTGTTGCTGCTGTTGCGCAGTCAGAACAAGTTCACGGCATAATTGCTGCGAACGGCAGCAACAACACTGACAGCTTGCATGCAATTATCGTCGCAGATCAGACGCAACACCTGATTCAGTGAGGCATAAACAACAACAGCATCTGTAGCAGCAGCAGCTGCAGCTGTGCTTGGCCTCTTCTGCTGTGTTCTGTGCTGTGTCGTTGTTGGCGCACATGTTGTTGGTATTAAGTTACTGCCACAGGATGTTGTATCCCAAAAGTCAAGGCATATAGAGCAGCAGCTATACGGATAGTGCCACATCAATTAGTTACTTAGTGTGTGAGGACTTCACGCAACCAACTGAAATGATTGTCAACCTGTTGCAAGCAGTTGCTCACCTTGACTTTGAAATTGTCTTAGTCCAAGTTGAGAAGTACTTCTGCACAAGCCCAATAAGCCTCATCAGTTATTTGACCATTAGAATCAGCATTATCTTCACATTTGTGAGTCACTTCCCATGCACTGTGGGTGTGTAACTCTGCTTATCAGACGGTCTGCAACCCGATCGTACCCAGCAACATCTGCATTCCCCGTCTGGTGGCACAACCTGTTCCATGACTCATGCAGCGTCGTCGTAACATAATCACATTGATTTGCCTAATAAGCCGATTGGCGCTAACTGCTTAAATCTCTGCCGGACGACGACGACGACGACGGGCGACAACTATCGTGCTAGATCTGTGAAGGTCAGCAGCACTTCAAGTGGCGTCAGAGCGGGATAATTGAAACTGGAAAACTGCAGAACCTTAATCCGTAGTGTGCAACCTGTTTGCAAAAGACAGAATTATTCATTCATAACCTGCCGATAGCCACAGACTGTTGTATGTTATGTATGTTTGTATGTCCGTCTGTCTGCCTGTCTTTGTGTCTATTTGTCTGTTTATCTGTTACATCTCCAACTAGTCTCTCAGTATTAGATCTATCTTCATAAGCCTTGGCATAAAGTACGAGTATGTTTGTTCCTTAATGCTGCACGATGTGAATATGTCGGAATTAGTAGATTCGGATCATTATGTCTTATAACTGCAATGGAATCTAATGCGGATCTAGACTATAATTAGTAATTGCGTTCCTTGTTCTCTATTGTCAAAGTTTAGCCACATGTGAGATGAGTATATATTTAAATAGGTGGCACAAAACCTCATGATACCCTCTGGGAAACATGGTCTCAGCCTAACTGCTCGAACAGGTGTCTGCGCCGGGTTAAGCAGTGTCGCCATTTCAAAGGCAGTTCATAATTTGCCACAAGGCACCACAGCTGAGGCTGTCGTTACCACGACTGGTTTACAGGAATTTTATAACTATGCAGACTGGCGTATTTCTGACAACAGCGAGAGAAGCAAAAAAAAAAAACAAAAGCCATGCCATAAGAAAGCCGCTTAAAAAACGTTCAGCGATGCATGGAAATGGGAATAATTAAATAAAACAAGTAAGAAGGCTTATACTCGACACCTCGAAGGTTTTATACCCTTACAGTACCCTTTGCTGACTGTTTTTATACCCTTCGACCATTGAAAATGGTCAAAAAACGGTATACTAACTTTGTGCAAATGTATGTAACAGGCATAAGGAGGCGTGGGAGACCCCATATATTCTTGCTCAGGATCACAAGCCGAGTCGATTGAGCCATGTCTGTCTGTCTGTCCGTCTGTCTGTGTGAACGCACAGATCTCAGCTATTATAAAAGCTAGAGTTACCAAATTTGGCAGGAAGACTCCTGTGTACTATAAGCAGATCAAGTTTATTTCAAATGTTAGGTGCCACGCCCACCGCCTCCACAAATCAATAATTTAATTTTTGAACTCAATTTGTAAGCGCTGTATAAAAGATACAACTTTCTGACTTTAACATATACTAAGCTGAATGAAATATCTACGTAGTGTCCAAATCACAATCCGATCGAACAATCAACACAGAAGTTATTTAAGAAAGTATGAGCACTAAACCAAGTGCTTCTGTCAGCTTGGAGGCGGGCGAGCGCGAAGCGCGAGCGCCATCTGTCGGGATTAATTTTAAATCATGTGCATATGCATATGTGTATGAATTCAACAAATTAAACTACACGGGAACATAGGTCGAAGGGTATCCCACTGTCGCGTTTTGCGCGACTGTTGCTCTCGTTCTAATCTACTTTTATGCAATTGGTTATAAGCATCCTATTTGGCAAATAGGTTACGATTACAATAGGTTACTTAACTCCGACACGTATGAAATATATAAATAAATATATTCTTGATCGGCATCAACAACTGCATCTATTAAGCCATGTAAATCTACTGCAGATCTTTACTAATATAAAACCCAGAGACACTTAATATTGCAATTGGCAATAGGGTACTTGACTCCTATTCGTATAAAGTTTTACCAGTATTAAAATACTTAGATATGAAAGCGAGTATTTAACGATTAAAAGTGCTAAGAAGGCACTTTAAGCTATAATATTTTAAGTGTAAAGGGCTCAGAAAAGCTGCTACAAAATAATGTGACACTCCTCTAATTGCAGCACGCGACAAAGCACAAACTAAAGCAAAGACAAAGGCAGCAGCTGGCAGAATCACGTCACTCTACTGATATTACTGACCACACAGTATCTTCCATCCCAGCACAGCTGCACCAACAGTTGGGCAACAACAGCAACACTTGCCATAGCAGTAACATCTAGCAGCACAGCAGCAGCAGCTTGTGATACAGCAATATGTTGCTGCAAATCCTTGCTGACTGCAACTTATCCACGTCCTTGACTGATCTCCATCACAAATAGCCCGCTATGATACTCAGCTGCACCACCCTCACGAGCAATGGTGCTGCCGTAGCTGGAGCGGCATCAACAGCAGCAGCAGCAGCAACAGCCGAAGCAGCAAACGGCAACAATGCTCCGCAGCCGTTACTAACTTCCACGCCCACTCATCTCTTAAGTGAGCGTCAGACGACTGTGCACTCTCCACAGGAGGCCAGCTCTCTATACAGGCAGCAGCCAACTGCGAGCAACAGCGGCGCAGCAACATTGCATCTCAGCTACAGCAACAATGGCAACATTGCCATCGGGCACAAGCAGCAACAGCGACAGCAACAGCAGCAGCAGCGACAACAACTGCAGGAACACTTTCAGCACTACGTACCACATCGCAGTCACTCTGGTAGTGCTGCAGATTCAAAGTGCTCAGCAGGTGAAAAGGCTAACAGCAGCATCTCATTGACGCCTGGTAACTATATAGGATTCGAGCATATTATAATCTATAAAGAGAAGTAGAGTAGCACCCACTAATCATTGCACTAAACTGAAAACTCGCAAATTCAAACAATCGCCACAGTATGAACAAGAATATATTTACTTTGTGGGGTCTGTCGCGCACTCATAGTTAGTATTTTATTTTTTGACCACTTGTCCAAGGATATACAAATGTTACTCGGAAGTATGGAAAACAGTAGGTACGGCTATGTCCTGAATAAAATGTGCACCCTCTTGAAATTAAAGAGTGAAGGTCAGTCAGTGCAGGCAGAATCCTAGAATTCATTAGACAAACTGTAATTATAATGGAGCTCAAAACTAAGCAAGGTTACTTTAGATCTTATAGATGACAATACACATTCCCTTACCAATTAAGAGTATGGATAACAGTTAAATAGTTTATGAGTTAAATCTTAAATCAATGCTTACTTTTATGAGTTGTTTCATTGTGAAAAGAGCGACAAATTTAATAATTTAATCTCTCTAAACTCTGCAAGATGTAAACCTTCTCTATTCCTTTCCAAGGAGCATGCATCTTTATATCTTTTCTGTATACTTGCACAACCTAAGGATGTTTAAAGAGTTGCCTTAGGTAACCACAATCATTGAGCTGCCATTGGCAAATGTTTTCATTTTTGCTGCTGTTATCCTTGAAAAGAATTCCCATTCCATTCCGTAGACAGAAGAAGGTAGAGTTCTTCGTAGGCGCGCTCATCAATGTGTAGGTACTGGAGTGCGATTGCTGGAGATTGACAAACCAAAGTGCATCCTGGTCACAGGCATTTTCAAGACGTAGCCAATGTGATGCGTTGTCCATCAGCCTCACTCGCCACAAGCTACAGTTGCCAGTGGCACCCAGCTGTATTGATCTGCCTGGTAGAAGGTAGAGCTGATCCCTAGAGTGCTTTAGGCACAGCCAAGGACTATTCACTATGGTGCCTAAGTGAGACGGAAGACTCTGAAGCATGTTCTGCAAGTAGATGTTCCACTGCTGATCTGTTCGGAGCTGCAACAGTGTCAATGCAAATTGTGGCAACAGCACGTTCTCATTGTCAACCAATTGATGCGATCGGCGTAGCTGCCAGTAAAAGCTAATCCAGAGCCAGAGTTTGCAGGGATTACTTATGGCGTTTTCTCTCGGACTCAGTTGCTGCTGTATTTGTCTCAATTGTAACGCGCTCTTGGGTTCATCGAGAAAGCGAACATTCCAAGCCAGCCGCTGCTGATCCTCTGCGCTAAGGTGCTGACTTAGCTGCCTTGTCCATAAGTCGAACTGTTCGCTTGATTCCTCCAACTGCTGTAGCACCACTTGGGGTAGCCACAACTCAAAGCCACACACAAGTGTCTTAGCTGTCCATAAGGTTAGAAGTGGCAACCAGCAATACCAGCTCCACTGGCCTGCCATCTTGCGGCAGAGTTGCAGGCAAACTGACAAAAATTTGGCAGTGTTCATACATTTATAGGCAGCAGGGCATGACGACTTGCGGTTATGCTATCAGATGCAGTGCAGAATGTGTTTATTGAATGTATTTATTTATCAATGCTGACTAAGAATATACGAAAGTAGTCGAACAAGAAAAAGTGCCGAATTAAAACCGAACTTCACAAAACTTTTCGAGGCATCAGTTGATGAGTTGAGCCTTACAAAAAAATTATAAAACTTATTCAAAGAGGCTGTTTTCATGCCGAGGCCGACTACTTATCAGCCCGCCCTCGTATTATATATACCTTGTTGAGTATGTTACAAATGATGATAGACTTTAATGTTTAATAAAGGAAATTATGGAATCAATTACTCCAATAATATAATTAATTTTAATAAAGTTATTTACTTCAGAATGAAATCATACACGTATGTTTAAAAGGGGTAACTTTTTGGGCATTACTTGACGTTTGTTTCTTATCATGAAACTTTGTTGTGCTTCGTTGAGCTTATCAACGAGCTTATCAGGCGAATGCACCCATCTCAGATAATGATTATTTTTAAGCTTACGTTTCCTCTTCTGGTTTTCTCCTTAGGTCATGTACCCGACTACGCACTGGTCACAGCGATGCCGGTTGTTATCCTAGATGACGAACACAAACACGCCGCAAGAGTATCGGCCGACGAGATGAAGATGAACAGTCGAGATGAAACCTCTAGCAACAAGAGCGCGGGTACCTCAGCCACCATAACCAGTACGACGCGAAACGGTTAGTACCCCTAGCCCCCAATACTCATTCAAACGAGCAGAAATAGACGCACAGCCCATAATCTTTGTTATATTTTTAAACGGAGGTAGGTATTATAAATTTACAAGTGCGTGATTCACCTTTGTGCTATTTTTATTGAGTGGATTTAAAACGACTTATTTTAAATATAAAGAGAACTATATAGTAACAGTACTGTCATTACTGTACATTACTTAATTTCTTCACATTAGTTACTGTCAAGAGCTGCTAATATGGATTGCACAGTTATATTTTTGTCCGTTTCATATTTACCCATTATCTTTCGCCTTTATTCTTCACTCAGTTCTTCTTTACCCAGTCAAAAATATAAAAGTGTCATTGCATCTTCAAAGTTGTATTAATTGTTGTTAGAAAGCTAATAAGAGACTAGATAGAAACAGTGTATGATCCGTACGAGTGCTTCGCAATTAGCTCAACAAACAGAAAAAGTCGCTCGAGCTTGGAGCCATTTAAAGTATAATGTGGAAAAGCAGATTATCGAAGATTTTATACCCTTTCAAGACTACGCAAAGAATATATATTCTTGATCAGCATTAACAGTCAAGTCGATATAAGCATGTCCGTCCGTCCGTTCTACATCTCTAGGTAAAACAGATTACCACCAAATTGCCTAAAACTTGTCACCTTACCTGGAAATGCCCTTTCCAGGCAACTTTCAAATATCTTAAAAATCACATTACGTTATGGATCCGGTTATCCGGTTTTTAAAGTATTCATTTATTAATAATTAACATAGCCCCTGAGCAGTGGGCTACAAGTGTGGAGTAGACATATCTATAAGTTAATATTATACGACAAAACAGTGATTAAATAGAATTTAATTAGACGTATCTATGTTAACAATTGCATAGGTTCTTCAATCTGGTGATTAGCAGTTAAATAACAATTAAAGATATTAGCTTAACACAAGCCATCCCCTTCCTCCTCCTCCTCCAGCTTATTCTGGGATTCGTCAGTTTTCTTCTCCACTTCTAGACCCTTTGGTAATGGAATGTTCTTGGCCAGAATAGAGTATTCAACATCCATATGTCGAATGAATGGATGGGCAAGCATTCTTGCTGCCAACTCAGCATCTTCTTCGTCGAAAGCTTGAAGTAACGCCTGCAACGTGGATACTTCTTCGGCCTCACAGCAAGTGGCCCATTCTTTGAATGATTTTTCTGCTTCCACTGAGTCGCCTAGGGCCAACTGGACCAATACAAGTGCCACGACCAAACGACCAATTTGACCGTACGATTCAGTTTTCTGATTCAAGGCGATTTCTTTTTTCAACGCCTTCGTCGCCTCTTCAAAGCGCCGTAGCTTGACAAGAATTCTTGATACTTTTGAACAGAATTCGGCTGCCTGCCGAGTGGAGTCCTCAATGAGAATAACCTCCACGGCATGTTGATAGAAGCGTAAAGCTATTTCCGGATGCTTCTGTTCTGTCAGCTTAGCTGCTTTGTCCAACGCTGCTGCGGCAGCCTCGGGAGAGCCGTGCTGTTGATACAAACTGCAAGACTTGTTTGCATACTCCTCCACTTGCTCCAGTTTCCCGGTTTCCTTTGACAACAGTATAATTTGTTCATAGCACTTAGCTGCATGGAACCACGACTTATTGCTTTTATAGCAATCTATTGCCTTTAAGAAACACTCCTTGCTCTTATCGAATGACTTTGCAATTCGAAAAGCAGTCGCTGCCTTCGAGTATTCATCGGCTGCACTGTCATAGTCGGGCACCCACTTTACAAGAGATGTTTTTAAACTTTTTTCGGCAGTACGCACCAGTTCTTCTGCCTCGGCAATCTTTTTGGCAGCAAGCGACATTTTCAATCGCGAAAAATCAATCGTTGTTTATGTATGTTCATGGAAGTGTGACTGTGCGCAGCAAATAAAATACAACTTGGGCGATAAATACAAAATACTGCTACAGTGTTGTATCGGTATTTTTTGTTATCGATTGTTGGTGAGAATGTTGGGCGTATTTATCGAAAAGTAAAAAATACTGTCTGTGTGGCAGTGTTGCATCGATATATTGGTTAGCGTGGTTCCATAAATTACCAATAGATGGCGGTTTCAGCTTGTAATATGTTGAATAAATTCCAATAGGGGGTTTTTAAACGGGGAAAAACTGCTTGTTTTCTGGCTAACAGAGCTTTGTTCCCGAGACACATACCCATTCGTGTCATGGATGAGTCTGGCCCACTAAGCAGTGAACTGCCTGATCAAAGAGGACTGTCGCCAAAATTGCATTATTTTAAAATTTTCGCCAATTATATACAATACAAAAGTATTAATAAAAAAATTATAAAAAAGAAAACAAACGGTGGCGCTATCAGCACGTGAAGCCTTGTTTCCAAGTATCCCTAGGTTCTCAGTTTTTGGAATTCATTAAATCATTTTAATAGGGTTATCAATACCGTTCTGACCAAGTTCTCTTCCCGCAGTGTTCACCTGGGGCAAGCGCATGAGCCGCAAACTGGACTTCCTGAAGCGCAGCGAATCACCCGCCTCCAACACACACAAGTCACACACAGATCTGCGGAGTCTGTTCTACTCGCCGACGCATCACAAGGTCTGCAATGGCAAAGACACTCTGGAGGCAAATCAGCTCAGTACGCTGAAGAAATGTCGCTCTGGGTCCATCGAGATGATCAAGCAGCGGCAACAACAGCAGCAAAGCCAGCAGCAGATGGCAGAGGAAGTGGGATGCAGAGAGATTCAAAGCGCGCAGTCAACACCGACGCATCAGTCTGTGGCACGTCCCCAGAAGGCGCTCAAGAACTTCTTTCATCGCATCGGCTCCACTGGCATGCTCAACCATCGCTCCCACAATCTCCTCAAGGCTTCAGAGGCAGCACAGATGGCGACTCCGACAGCACAAACCTTGTACCGCAGCAGCTCCACCAGCCAACTCTCCAGCTGCTCCTACATCAAGTGCGACGATCCCAGTGATGGCTTAAGTCTACACGGCCACCAGCAACAGTTGCATCTGCAACATCAGCAACAGCAACATCAGAAGCAGCAGCAACAGCAGCAGCAGCACCTGCAGCGCATGTGCAGCCTCAAGTCGAGCAGCTGCGATGATATCGTCAAAGTGAGCAACTATCTCACAGCCAGCAGCAGCTCTGGCAGTGCTGGTGGAAAGGAAGTTGGATCGCCACCGAATGACAATACTGGAAACGGGGCCGGCCAGCAGGATGCCTCCCGTCGAGCAGCCTTCCCCTACGCATTCTTGCGCTCTCGACTTTCTGTGCTGCCCGAGGAGAACGGAGGTTCTGTCCTACACAAGCAGCACCTTCAGCAGCAGCAGCAGCAGCAGCAACATCCTAAGCACTTGGAGACTGTTGCACACACGCAATCGCCATTGCTGCACCGCCGCTCGCCAGAGGAGCTGCAGCTGGCAAACGTGTCGCGCAATGACAGCATCTCGTCCAAAGACTGGGAACCACTTTACCAAAGATTAAGTAGTTGTCTGAGTTCAAATGAGTCAGGTTACGATAGTGACGGCGGTGGCGGCGGTGCTGGCATGGCCCGACTGTGCAATAATCTGAGTATCTCTGGCGGAGATACAGAATCTATTGCATCGGGCATACTAAAACGAAACTCGCTAATCTCCCTCAGCTCCTCGGAGGGTGTCAGTATGGCCATGGGAACAGCCCCTACTGCCCCTAGGGGTTTATCAGATTCGATGCATAAAAACGTTTGCAGTGCCTCTCCTGCCTCTCGCGGTGGCTACAACTATGACTACGAGACGGAGACCATAAGACGACGCTTTCGCCATCTGATATTGGAGCGCAAGTGCCAGGAGGACTACATTGGTCTAGTGCTCTCGCCCAAAATGGTCGTCATCAACAACAATGAGCAGCAGTATCGTTATCTGATTGTCGAGCTGGAGCCATTCGGCATGGCACAGAAGTGAGTACTAAAGAAAGAGTATAGAGAGTAACCCCTTACAGATAATAATACCTAATAACTAAATTGATCTGCGTATGGTAGACAGAGGCAGCTTAGTCTCTCTACACGGGCACTTTACAAGGCCTGCCACGCCTACGTCTGCCAATGTATACATGTCAGACTTGTTCTCATCTTCTTCACATTTCAATTCTCTATTCGCAGGGACGGTCGTCTTCGCTTGGGCGACGAGATTGTGAATGTGAATGGCAAGAACTTGCGGGGAATTCAATCACATGCCGAGGTGAAGAGTCTGTTGAGCACCTTCGTGGAGAACTGCATCAATCTGGTAATAGCACATGATGAGGTTGCCTCTGTAACAGATTTCTATACAAAAATACGCATTGACGGGCTGAGCACCCAACGGCACAGGCTCAGCTATTCGCAACGCACGGATAGCCTAAGTAGTTTGCAGAGCGAACACCAGCAGGCAATGGAAAGAGAAAGGGAAAGGGAAAGGGTAGCTGATGAAGTGGGACGCATGGAATCCAAATTGGATGATCTGTACCACAATGAGCGTACACTGGCCAGCATGGAGGCCATACCCACGTCCCTGACTTCGATGCAGAGTAAGCGACATAGTTGCACCTTCCGGACTGGACTTGAATCACATGCAAAGGAACATGATTATGTGCGTAGGGCCCGCAGCTCCGTGGGTCTGCGTAGCTTGGCCCTAACACCCACTGAGCTCTTGGGCACTACCAGCCCAGCAGCTTGCTCTGTTAACAGCAATACAGTTAACAGTGACTCCTACACACCTGTGTACACGAATCGGGCGGCGAGTATTTGCGTGGCCTCGTCCCTTGCGGATGATGAGAAGTGGCAACTGCTGGCCCACAAACGCTGCTCGGAGGGTGCCGCGCTCTCGGCTGGCCACAGCCAACAGTTCGGTCAGCGTACCCACTATGCCCGCAACTCAATTAATGTGACTAATTCACATTATCGTTCTCTACGATTCGCGCATTCCCGGCTCAGTTCCTCCAGGCTGAGTCTGTTCATGCGCACGCCGCCTTCGCCGTGCCCTGGTATGACCTCTCTGACAGATGTTAATGCAACTGCCACATTACCAGATGCCACAGCAGCAAATGATCGCACCAACACAATGTCGCCACAGCTACAAAAGCAACAGCAGCAACACAATTCTTTATATATCAAGCACTCACAAAAGAATAATTCATTATTTTCGGATAATCCATATTATAACTCCTGCGCCACTGACTCATCCCCGTCTACAGAAACCAAAGTAGCCACTCCAGCAGCGGCGCCTCCGAACATTCCCCTAATGCATCATCGCCCGTCTCTGCCAGTCGTAAGTCTGACAATACGTGATGAAGATATGGCGGAGGTAATACGCAGTTCCATGAGCGAAGGTGAGTCAAACACGGCCTAGTCGTCTGCTATCTCTTTCAGTTGTTCTATCTTCAGGCACTGGACGAAGCGTGCAGAAGACAATTGCCTTCTTCAAGGGTCCCGGCATGAAGTCCTTGGGTTTCAGCATTGTGGGTGGACGGGACTCGCCCAAGGGGAACATGGGTATCTTTGTGAAAACCGTCTTTCCCTCAGGGCAAGCAGCTGATGACGGTACACTCCAAGCGGGTAAGTATTCTCCAATTCGAATAATAACTGTGTTTATACCCTTCGACCATTGAAAATTTTCAAAAAAGGGTATACTAACTTTGTGCAAATGTATGTAACAGGCAGAAGGAGGCGTGGCAGACCCGATAAAGTATATATATTCTTGCTCAGGGTCACAAGCCGAGTCGATTGTCTGTCTGTCTGTCTGTGTGAACGCACAGATCTCAGCTATTATAAAAGCTAGAGTTACCAAATTTGGCAGGAAGACTCCTGTGTACTATAAGCAGATCTAGTTTATTTCAAATGTTAGGTGCCACGCCCACCGCCTCCACAAATCAATAATTTAATTTTTGAACTTAATTTGTAAGCGCTGTATAAAAGATACAACTTTCTGACTTTAACATATACTAAGCTGAACAAAATATCTACGTAGTGTCCAATGCACAATCCGAACAATAAACACAGAAGTTATTTAAGAAAGTATGAGCACAAAACCAAGTGCTTCTGTCAGCTAACAAGGGAGGGGGACGAGCGCGAGCGCCATCTGTCGGGATTAATTTCAAAGCATGTGCATATGCATTTAACAAATTAAACTACACGGGAACATAGGTCGAAGGGTATCCCACTGTCGCGTTTTGCGCGACTGTTGCTCTCGTTTTTAATTCGAAATATTCCACAGGCGACGAAATTGTCGAAATGAACGGACACTCTGTGAGCGGCTTGAGTCATGCCGAGACGATTGGACTGTTCAAGAATGTGCGAGAAGGCACAATTGTCCTTAAAGTCTTGAGGAGAAAGTAAGAAAGCAGTAAATCAATAAAAACATACAAGTAATATATATTTTATAAACCTTTTCAGACTCCAAAAGGCAAAATCAATGGGCACATGAAACTGCAGCTCGGGATATTTGAATATAGTATAAATTAGTAAAGTAATATTTGCATATATCTTTTATGTAAACTTCAACATTATTTAATTTCTTCCGGGCACACCTGCTGGCATGTAAAATTATAATTAATTATTACTTATAATACTTATATATAAAGTTGTACACACAATTCACTTACCAAAATCAAATGCATGTACTAAGTTAAGGTTTTGTAAATCCTTATAATAAATCAAATGCACAATATACGAGTAAATTTAGCAGCAATCGTAATCATTATAAGCAATATTACAGTAGGAATGATTATATTCTGATTTCTAGTGCTTTTCTTTAGTGCTCATGATAATTTTTGAGTGCGTAAGTAAAACCAAAATCATTTAGTTATGACCAAATAAATAACGCGGCTCAACATATAACTCTAACAAAATTTGCAGGTCTTTTTATTAATAATATTTTATTTCCTCGTGGAAGGATCATAAAGGAAGCTAGGGATGATTAACTATCATTAACCTATTCAATATTTATGGCATTAAACGAATCCAGCGAAATAAACCTATTATTCATATGAGTTAGATGTATTTTTAACAGTGCTAAGTTCAAGTAAGCAAATAACATTTCTAGCATAATCCGATACCCTTTATACCAAGTTTATTGCTTGTCGATATCAAATGCATCCATCAATTGAGGCATTAAAGTCCTGCCTTCTTCTGCGCCTTTTTTCTTGACAGTTGTGCGAGATAAGTAAGTTGAACACATGGAATCTAATAAATTCCAGATTTCAGAAGAATTCCTTAAGAAAATAATGGAAACTCTTAAGGAGATCTAAAAAGAACTTTATTTTCATTATGAATATCTGCATTTAGTTATTTTCACTTCAAAGCTGAGCTTTCTAGCTTTGTTCAGGCAGCATACCTGCTGTATGTTCACGCAAAGCTTCACAGTACAGACAGCTTTTGGAGCTGAAAGCTTAATGTTTTATGGTTCACAACATTGCTGGAAAGGGAAATTGTGAGGAAATGTTTGGCAAACTCTCTGCAAAGCTTTAAGGTTGTATGAGCAGTTTTCTCAAGCAGTTGCTTAAAATTAAAAATAATTATTATGGAAAGGAACACCGGCAAGGGAATATGTCATTTCATTATCTGGTAATTAGCTCAAAGCCATTAGCGTGTGCTTCCAGGTATCCTCGCGCGCTAAGTCGAAAAACTTTCAATGGATAAACTAAAAACTTTCGGCAATGAAACTGATAAGACTTTCCAGGCGATAGCAAAGTAGCAACTTAATGCGCACTGCACATAATAATGAGCATAACTATCGACTGAAAGAGTTTGCTCCTCAAGCAAGTTGAAGCTGCTGAAGCTTCTCTTTAAGACAGCGACAACAATTAAGGCCAAAGAAGAACCTGGAATTGTTTTAATTAGAACGTTCCTCGTCGATCCATTGGCAATTCGAGTTAGGCATGAAATGCGGCTTTCATCTTAATTATAGCACAGTACAAATTGCTCTACAGCATGCAGCCGGATTTAGTGTGCACGCAGAAGCGAATGTAGGAGGCGGAGCTGGGGCATGGGCGACATGGAGCTCGGGGGGCGCCACCTTGGGCCTGTCGGGCGGATGCTCCAGGCTGACACTCGTGATGCCAGCGTTGCCACAACCATAACAATCGGTATTGATTACATGCACAACCAAAATGCGACTCGCACCCAGACATTGAAAATAGGCATTACAAGAGCCAGTGTGGAGTATTGACTGCCAGCATACCCTGTAATCGAATGGGTTGCCAAGAATTTGAACACTTTGTGGAGACTGTGAACTGTTCAACTTCAAGTTGTGCATATTTTATAGGGTATCAATGTGCAACGAAAGTTATTTACTGCTAACATAGTCTGTAATCTAATCGGTTGCTTGGAATTCATCATGTGGAATATCCTTCTTCTACAGGGTATCAATGTGCAATGGCAGGGATAGCCTGTAATTATAGAGAGTAGCTGCACATTGCTCAGTTATGACTGCGAGTGACTGCCAACTGTTCAACTCGAAGTTCGGCAAGCTGCTTGCTGTTGTTTTCTATTCTACAGGGTATCCATATGCTAGCTATAAGCACAGCTCGTGCAGCAGCGTGCTATGGTCACACTCATAAGCGTAATTTCTGCTCTAATTCTGTTGCAGTTTCCATTACAATGGCAACACGCTGGTAATGTGCGTGTCCTGCGAAGCGCACAGGGCGACCAGTTGCCCTTGTACTTGGCCTGATCTGCGTGGGAGAGGGGGGGGGGAGGAGGGTGTAGTAAGAGGGAGTGTGAGGTAAAGTTTTGTATTACATTCTCCCTCCCTCTCTCTGTGTGTGTGTGTGTGTGTGTTTAATTGTGCCTCATTTCACATTTGAAGGCGCGCACGCTGCACAGCTGCAGCTGCTCTTGTTGCTAATAGTCATCGACAGCAGGAGGCAGGACAGTGGGAGGCAGGCCAGGGGGGTGCCACGGCAGTGGGAGGCAGGGCATTTATGGTTCCAGCTTCTGAGGATGTGCTTCAACTTTTATTCGATTCCATTCTCGCTTATTACGAATTTACGACGCCACTAGACATCAATTGGCAGGCAACAACAACAAGTGGTACAACAGCAACAACAACAGCAGCAACAACAACAAATGTGCTGCAATAATTTCTAATCTATATTAAGTAAGAGGCTTCACCCCAGCAAACTTTGCCGCAATAAAGCCAAAGGAATTCACTGTGAAGTGCAGAAAGTTTTTCGCTGAAATTCAATTGAAATGCCCGAGCAGGATGTGCTACGGGGGGAGAGGGGGAGGTGGCGTAGGAGGCAGGGCTAGTCAGGCTGTCAGCTGGACAAGGACTAGACAGCAGCTAAGGTCCTTTTGCAGTCGCTTTGTGCGCATTAAACGCGCTTCGGCTTGAAATGGCAATAAGTCAGCGCCGCCTGCGCCACCCGCATATCCGTCCCCACCCCCACCTCACCATGCTGCACTAATGTGCGGTTCATTAGACAAAGTTGACCGCACACGCCTCCCTCAAAAAGGCATGTCACTGCAGTCATGCCCAGTCAGGGGAGTGCAGTCAGGGGCTGTCAGGCTGTCTGTAAGTCAGCCTCGCTCGATGCGCGTAATCGTATTAAAAGGATTCAAGGGACTAATTAGCACAGCGCAGTTACAAGTGTGCCGTGTCTGCCTGTTGTTCCCTCCCTCTTGTCCTGCTGTCCACTTGGCCCCATGTCCTGCCTCAAATCGCCAATTGCCCGTTGCCAGTTGCAACTCGTGTCAGCTTGAACATTTGATTAGTCTAATGCACTTCTGCTCTAATTGCCAATTGCGCTTAGCTCTATCTCCCTCTTTCCTCACTCCAGATCTCTCTCTCTCTGTCCTGCCACAAAAAAACTTCGCTCATATATTTGATAAAGGAAAAAAAGTCGTAAAAAAATGTCTCAATTGCCCGGCAACATGAAGCAGGTAACAAAGAAGCTGCACTTTTTGCAACTTTGGCGGCAACTCTGGCAACTTTTGCAACGTTTGTGGTAACTTTCAGTCAAGCAGCTCTCTCACTCACTTCCCTTCCCCCCGTACTGCTCCTCCCTCGACTGTTGTTGCCCCTTTTACTTGTGGCTCAACAATTTTTATATAAGCTGCAAAAGTTGCGATTTATTTCAAGAACTCGTTGCGTCTCTGCCCCTCTCCCTCTCTCTCCATCCCTCTGTCTCCTGCCTCTCACTCTCTCCTTTCTCTCTCTCTGCTTTCTCTTAGCGCTTTATGCTCGGCATTCACAAAGCATTTGGTTAATGCGTACTTAATAGTCAAGTCATAAATTTTAAATACTGCTAAATGGCTGCCTCAAGATATGTTCGAGTGTGCTTATATGCCAGATACTCGCACGAGTATGTAAATCAACGCGACCATATATCATTCGCAGTCCGATCGAGCGCGCCTACACTCTGGCCAAAATATTAGTAACCTTTGCTCGACCGGATAATGTAAGATTCAAAAGGAAATTTATGAGTTCCTTCACTTTGGCCTGCAGCAAGAGAATTCTATTACTCTAGGCATGCTGAGGGGTAGTTTGATGAAGTAGTTGTAGAGCTGATTTACTTATATCATTCATCTTTCAATTTCTGTTTCCCTTCACATACTCTTTGAAACAGTTTCTATAGTTGGATTTATCTATACATTTTTATATATTTCAGGTATGTTCAGTGGTAGTTCGATGAGGTTGAAGAATTGCTTGGAAATTAGAAAAGTTTTCAAGGCGATCCTTTTCCCTCTTTAAACTCTTTAAGATAGTTTCAATATATATATCTATATATATATAACTCCAGCGATGTTTAGTGATACTCGAAGGATTGCTTTTAATCAAATCACATTTCACGATTTCCATTCAATTTGTGTTTTGCGTACGCAACAGTTTCTATAGTTAAATTTTTATCTATATAATTATAATTCACTAGCAATGTTAAATGTTATTGCTGAGGTTAAAGGACTTACTGAGAATTTATATTATATATTGTATATATCTCAAGGATTTCCTTTCATTTTCTTTTTCCCTATTCACACAACTTAAACCAGTTTGTCTAGTTAGATTTCTCTTGTTTCTCTTCATAAGTTCTTGAAATAAATTTAAAGCCTTAACAGTTTCTTTGTCTTCACATATTTTCATTTTCACTTTTTTTATATGTATATTCGTTCTATTCACTCTTTTGATTCTATCCGTTGGTTGAGCTTATTAACTTTTTGATCTTTCGATTAGATTTTCTATTGTGAATCACTTTGCAGCTTTGGCGAAACTTTCTTTCGCTTATGTTTTACGAGTTTGTCTAGAAACTTTGTGCTTTTTTGCACGAGTGTATTTATGTGTTATGTGTCACCCACAATGCATGCCACGCACACACACACACACAGATACACACGCACTTGAAGCGCTTCGACGAGCGCATAAAAATGATGAGTTATTTGTTTTTTAGTGCATAATTTATGAGTTAAATGAGTTTTTCATATGCGAGTGCGTGTATGCTCAAGTTCGTTATGGGCGCAGGGCGTTGCTTTACAGATTTGTCAGCCACACACACGCACACACACACACACACGCACACACACACAGAAGCATACACACGCATACGTCGCTTGGTTGGCTTTTTATTTATGACTTTTACGCGTGAAACTTCATTCGAAAGCGTTTAACTGGAAGCACACACAAAAAGATTTTCCCAGCCACAATATTCCCCAAGACTTGTAAAACTTTTGTAGCTCTGCTGCTAAACGTTTAACGCACACACACACACGCATATGGGGACACTTAAGCATGCTCTTTGTGGCCTGGTTTGATGGCTGCACACGCACGTTTGTCATGCAAATTGCGCCTAATTGTCTGGAACGGGATTTACTTGTGGCTGCGACTTCGACTGCCACTACGCATATTCTCCTGACTATCCCTATACCTCCCTCTCTCTCTCTCTCTCCCTCCGCACTTGCCAAAAATTTCTCAAGGCATTTCAAGCAGCGCATTAAATTAAGCCCAACCACAGCGACGCCAACGTGGCGTATACTTATTCAGCACGCCGCTTAGCTGACATTGTGATTTAATTGTTTTGCCCAAAACGAGTCAAATAAAAAATTACCCCATTTTTTTGTGTTTTTTTCTGCTCTACTTTCTGCCTATTGTTCTTGTTGTTGTTGTAACCCCTCAAAGCATGTCCACGACTAAATGCATTGTTGCCCCCAGTCTGTTGTTCCCTGGCAACTTCAAACTTTTGTGCCCCAAACCCGCTTTTTTGCCCTTTCCTTATTTACCGAATTGAGTTGGCAACTCCACGGCCAAGTGGGGGCATTAATTTTTAACGGTAAATGCGCGAAAAGCGGCTCTGCTTTAAATGAATTGTTTGGCCATCCGAACGGGCCCCACACAGCAGCAAACAGTGCCATGTAAATTAGAAGTGGCCCCTTTTGTCTTTTGCCCCTTCCCCGAGTGCCTGTAGTTACATGCTGACTTGGTGGTTATTTGTATACCCTTTCTTTGAGGTTACAGCAGCTTTACGGTTTGGAAGAGTTAGAAATTGAAAATTGTAATTGCATATTAGACTTAGATATAAACTGTAAGTTTAAGGTTTAATTCGCAGTTGTTGTGTAAAATAGATATATGGTACATATATGTATGCAATGCATTTAATTATTTAATCAAACAAAATGTAGCGTAGTTTGTACCTTAAAAATGGTTTGTTTTTTAGTGAAATCTATAAATCGTCGTCGAGTTATATCTTTAATCGTTGAATTGATCGTCGTTTATCTATATTCAACACAAGAAAATGAATTCTGCTCTGTCTACATTTCGTGAGTGAAAGAATTAATTTTAAATGTTTCGTTCGCATGAACAGCTGATTTGAGTACCATCACCAAAAATTATCGATACATTAATTACGATATTTAGTCTCCTTCTTCCACGTCTTGGTTAACACGGCCATCTGACACGGCGTTGCCAGATCCTTCCCATAATATTTCCTTTTTGTTTTTGTTTCTATTCGCAATTTTTAAAATTGATTTTTCTTAATAAGCAAAAAATGGCAGCAGAAGAGCATGTGAGTTTCGTTCAGCCCTCGGCCATTTTAAGGAGTTTTCTGTTTTATTTTTTGATTTTGTTTTGTTTTCTTTTTTTTCTGCTTTCGGCTTTTGAGCCCTACTGCTTCTGCTGCTGCTGCTGCTTTGTCGATTGCTTTGGCCTTTGGCGTTCATTTGGCAACACTCGGTTACCGTTCTGTATCTGCGTATCTGCGCTTTGTGTTTATTTTTCGCCAATGCTTTTTGGTTTGCGTTCTTCTTCTTTTTTGCTGGTGTGTTCTGCGCTGGGTTGTGTTGTGTGGGGTACTTGGTACACAAAATATTTCCGGCTGGTGGCCGGCGTTTGTTCGCTGGTGTCAGAGCATGCCATCAATCTGTCCTCTGACCCGGGGCAGTGGTACCAGCAGCAGCACCACCAGGAGGAGGAGGAGTAGCAGTTACACTCTCAGCCTCTGGCCTTTAATTTAAAAACTCTTTTACGCCGTCTCGCCTCAAAGTGCGCCGTCGCAGCGCCCAATAATGTGAATTTTATGTAATTGAAGTGCCAGCTGTTCTACCAAAAAAACAGATAGAGAGAGAAAGATAGAGAGAGAGAGAGCAAAACAGAAAGAAACGGCAGAGCGCACAAGAGAAATGTAATAGCATAACTCTTTTGCGGCTTAGGTTGCTGCGGCATGCCTCCAGGACGTTTAAGGCAGAGCGACAAACTGCGGCAGCGAATTGATGAGTGTTGTGCAATGGCCCAATGACATTGGCTGAAAGTGGTAACTCCAAAGGGGGGTTAGTTTCAAAGATAGATTCTCTCTTTTAGATAGACTCTCTCTTCTAGATGTACTCTTTCTTTAATGTCTCTTCTAAATATAATCTCTCTTCTAGATAAACTCCCTCTTCTTAGCTCGGCCGAGCTTAGCTTCATATCTCGATAATGGATTTAGTAGTCGTAGATATATAAGAGAGTTGCTATTCTTCTTTATAACACTGTTCTTCTGTTTAATTCTATGCAATCAATCCCACTTTATAATAATAAATGTAGATCAATAATAACAAACATCCTACATGAATTTGACCCGCAGTCTTATAGTAATTAGTTGAAACAACACTCATTATATCTATCTTTCTTCCTCTCTCTCTCTCTCTCTTGTTCAGTTCCTTGAAATCATTTTGTCTTTCTCTATCTTTCCCCTTGTGCACTTTTTGCCTGATTCTATAAAGCGAACTTCATTACATTGCAATTAGCTGTTTTCTGTTTCATGTTTTCCATGTTTGACTGTTGCCTAAGCAAATATTTGCTAATTTTTGTAATTTTTGAGCCACGCGAAATAGACAAATTTGTTATTTTTTTAGGAATTGAACAAGGAAAATCTGCAGAGCAAACACCACGCTGC
Source organism: Zaprionus davidi (assembly GCA_018903715.1). NCBI lineage: Eukaryota > Metazoa > Arthropoda > Insecta > Diptera > Drosophilidae > Zaprionus > Zaprionus davidi. The sequence goes on along the minus strand of JAEIGL010000004.1, from coordinate 16,043,642 downwards.
AAATTGGAGCCTCGAACCCGTTCGCCGGCATCAACAGCAGAAGCAGCAGCAGCAGCAGCTGCAAGCAAACAAACCCAGCAGAGAAAAAATATTTGTTAAAAAACGCGAAGCGGGCAATATGCGTCTTTAATTAAGGTCAAAATAAATATACGAATCGTTCTTTTTGCATCAGCCTGTCTTTGAGATAAATGGCAGCAAAAAAGGGCAGTATGCAGCGAGAGGGTGAATACAAGTGGTAGACGGGGAGGGTGCACAGGCAGGGGCATGTTCGTTGGCCGATTTGATAAATAAGTGGGGAAACTCACCCACAATTGCTTTGGGCAAGTGGCGGCTGCTTTACATTTTGGCTTTTGTTGTGCATGATGTCAGCATGAAGGGTAGTTTGACTTGATGAGTGTGTTGGCGAAAAATTTATAATTTTCACTTGTTTATATACGATATTTGGAACTTACACAATACTAAATTTATAGATATAGTGAATGAGTTATCGAGGTGTGGCGGTAAGCCGATAGATATGATCGAGACAATCGAAACGAAGACACCAAGGCACAAAGCACACACAAGCTAAATGAATTTTTAAATTATTATTAAATAAATGTCAAACAGTTGCTTGCAAAGCACATCTACCCCTTATCTGCCCTGTGTTTTTTTATGCTTTGCATTGCGTTTGCTCTTCGGGTGTTTTTTTTAGCCCCAACCAGCTCGTTAATTGCCGAAGGACGAGCGTGTAATTGTGCCAATCCTGTCTGCATCCTCTTTTCGCTTTGCTCTCCCATTTGCTGTTTCCTTTTTCGCGCTCTGCTTTCGTTTTTGTTTGCGTTGGTTTATTTATTTGCGCTGGCATTAAAATAAAGTACATAAAATAAATAAATTAAATTTCGCAAGCTGCAAAGGTCATCGAATTGAACTGTGAACTGGCTACTACCATCACTTTGGCACAAGCCGAAGGACGCGACTCATTTTTATTTCATCGAGCCCAAGTTCGGCTCTGTCTGTCTGTCCGTTCATTTTGGCCGTCGATTTCGGCCATTTGCGGCAATGAATTTTTACGCCTTTTCCGTGCCCAACTGAGCCGCGCTTCATTTGCCAACCCTTTTTTTATATTTCATTTTTCTTGTCGTTTTTGTGGCACATTAAAAAATTACAACGCATTACGCAAATTAACCTCAGACTTAGCAGCGCCTTTTTATGATTATGTACGCATGTAAATCGCGCATACGCCGTGTGCGACAGCCGCGTGATTTTTACTGTTCACTGTTTCGCGCATATTGTTTATTCATTGTGTTTATATCGCAGGGCATATATTCAATTTTAATTTCCACGTTGGCCTTTTGTTGTTTGCGTAACTGTTTTTTAATTTAAATCTCCTTGTATCTTTGCCGCTTAAGACTTGTTCGCTCCAAATGCGATTAATTTTGAGCTGACATTTATTTAAATTACAAATCGAATGTTATTAATTGTTCGCTTTGTTCTCGCAACAATTGTTTAATTAACATGTTTTGTAACAATTCATTTAATTAAATTACAATTGAAAAAAAATTTGGTTTACTTTTTCGAGTGTTGCGCAAATGCATAGAAAAAATTTGTTGCTTGTTTGCGAAGTTGTCAATTAATTGCAAGCAATTAAACTAACCAAATGATTATTTAACTGATTTTCCAATAGAGCAGCTGCAACAACAGCAGACTAAACAGATACTCGTATCACGATTGTTGTTTTAATTCTGGGAAATATTGAATCATTAGGGCAACTGTCGGAGCAAATTTGAAAAATGCAAAGTGGGCAGAGGAAGCACAAATAAAGCAATTAGAGATACAAACCCGGTTAACCGGGCACACAAAACAAAACTGTCCACAGAAATCTGGGGAAAGCCCCCACCCCCCCCAAAAGAAAGGCCTGTGTCTGGCAGCTGAAGGTTAAGCAGGCGTGCCCTGGCACACAAAGAGCAACAGCTACAACATCTACAACTGCAACAACAAGAAGAACTGGCACAAGAGTCGAGCAAAAGAAACAATTACAAAACTGATTAGAAAATCTGGGCAAGGCGAGAGCAAACACGAGCAGGACATTGTTTTGCTTACGCCCACAGAGCAAAGTGGGCGGGGCCAGGGAATGGCAAAACAAAGCAGAAGATACGCAGCATTAAAAGAGACAAAAAAAAGGCAAGAGAGGAAGAAAAACAAAAAGCAACAAACCGCAATTTGCAAAAACAACAATGACCATGATTTTGGGGTCACAAAAAAGTTTGAGGGAAGCCAAAGCAGAGAAAGCAAAGACAAAGCCAACAACGGAACTATCTATTGTGCTTAATGTTCTGTGGGTGTATGCGGGGTGTATGTGTGTGTGTGTGTGTGTGTGTGTGGGCGTCTAACGGGAATCGAAATTGACACGCTCACTAATGCGTTGGGCTTGTGACAGAACGATTGAGCTGCAGAAGTACACAGGAATCCAAGTCGGATTCGGACTCACAAACAGAAAACTAATCGACTTAGTCGGCGACACCTTAAATATTCGTCGAGCCAGCAAGAAAGAGTCGAAATTCATGTAAAAAGGACAACTACAAAAGCCTAAAAGTATGCCACATTTTGCGGCTCTCCGCAGTCGATCTGAGACCTTTCTCTTTCCTACGCTCCCCCTTTAGAACGTTGCTCCATCGCCAACCAGTTCTACTCTACGTATATATGTATGGTATGTCTGTTCTCTTCGCTTCGGTCCTTTTGCAAATTGCAGCTGGACAGCTGAACAAAATGAGTTTTAGAACGTTTCAAATCGTTTCTATGCGAACCATGTAACATGTGTTTCGTTTCGCTCTTTTTGTTTTGTTTCCCTTTGCCACATGCTTTGCTTTGTGGATGTCGTCTCGGCGTTGCACTCAAACTGAAATAAATTTCAGTCAATCTTGTTCGATGCCAATAACGATAACAATAATTGCTGTCCAGGGACAAATATGTTCGCCGTTTTCCAATAGCGTCAACCGAATGTTCTCTCTAATAAAAAATGAGCGCAGTGTGCGCACAGCTGTATTGTACCGTAAAACCTTATTCCCCTCCCCATTCCAATCACATGTGTGACATCATGTGTGTGTGTGTGTGTGGTCTATGACCAGAGCAAAGTCCAATGTTTTGCTTGATTCCACATTTGTTTGTACAATGGATTTGCCTTTGCCTGCTTTTCGATTTCCACATTCGGTTTCTTTTTTTTTTTTTTGTCCCTTTTTAATGTTTTTGTTTCCTTTTTTGCTCTCCCTTCCTTCCTTCTGTTTCTCCATTTTGTTATTTTAAAGACCCCTCAAAATCGATTTGAGTTAAACGTTCGCCTTGCGCAATTATTTGTTGTAGTTTATTTGTTTGTTTTGCCAGTTCACGAAGCGGAGCGCAAAGCGTTCACTTTTGGCATGAGCGATTTTTACAATATATACGTATTTATATAGATACCCCAGCACACAAATATATGCCTCACTTTGTGCCTGTGTGTGCGTGTGTGTGTGTGAGTTCTGAGTGATTGCCAGGGATTTATTTGTGTGTGAGTGTGCATGATACGGACAGCTTACAAATTCGAGTAACTTTTCACTTGTGTTTGCCCGTGACCAAAGTGTTACTATTAACAGTGCCTGCACTGTAAGCGAACAAATTAGGGGCTCGACAGATTTAAGTATACATTGGTAAATGGCAGCATGGATTTGCATTAGGCTGGGCCTTAAATCGCAACTCAAATAGATTGTCAAAACAATTAATTGAAATATTAATTTCATTGGAAAATTTTCCAATTTGCCACAGCTGAAAAGTCAATTTGATAAGTTAATTAAGTTACAGGGATAATAGCTAGAGGGGAGTTGAAAACTAATAGAGAAATGATTTAGAAAATCCATTAGCAGTAATCCAAAACACAAGCTGCAAATTTGATGGAGTTTCCTTTCATTCTTTTCTTTGACTTATAGCTTAATAACATCTAATTGAAAAACAAAAAGATTTACATTTTATTTGCCGTTAATTATATTATATTTTCACACTTGATTTTATATCTTAATATTATTATTTATATATAGATTATTTTAAATCTCTTTTCTTTATTCACGTGTGTGCGAGCGTTAGCTTCGATTTATTCTTTTCAGCTTAATTATAATCGCCCTATCGCCACATTTCGATAAATTATTGATCAACTCTAACAATAAGTGTTAAGCAAGTTGCGAATATCGGTTATCTACAAGTGAACTACAGGTGTAGTTTACAAATTGATATCGTTTACATAATTAATAAATGCGTTACAATCAATTAAATAAATCAGTTATAAACAATGGCTTACTTGAGTGTCTGTCGATAAAGTCAGATTAAAGCTCTTTTCTATTTATTCTTGCCATCCAGCTGCTTTTCGCTGCTTAGTTTTCTTCTACTCAATCAAGCGGTGCTTCTTATTTATCCTGCTTTCATCGGCAGTTTTGAGGCCAATGCCAAGTAATAATTAACTGGAGAGAAGGAGCAGGAATAGGAGAGGAGCAAAGGCAGGCATCGATTCCAAAGAAGTCTAAAGCCATTTGGCAGCAGAAGGAATTGTGCGTCATTTGCTCATTCACTTGCAGTCGCTTTGAAAGACCCTGGACAACAACAAAGACTCTGGGTGGCAATATGGCAAATCCGAAATGCTTTGATAGAGGCATAAATAGCCCGAAAGGGTTGCCAGGTTGGCTACCAGGCTAGCCGCCTGTTGGTGCAGCTATTCGCACAAGCTGACAAAAACTTATGGGCCTGGCACTTGCTGCTGCACTGTGCACGGTGCACAGTGCTGCTGCCTGGCGTATCGGCTATGGGCAAAGTTTTCTAATTAAGTTACTCATACGCACCGGGTGCCCGAGCAGTGCATATGACTGACGTAAAAGTAATTTTCATAGCAGGGCACAAAAAGTGAAAGCCAAAACCAGCAACAACTTAAAGCCGGCAACAACACAAAAGCCAAACTGCAAACTCAGCTCGCCTTACAGGCGGGTTTATGGCCTGCTTGCGTAAGTGTGTGTGTTTGCGTGTGTCTGTGGGTTTCGAGTGCACCGCCAGAGGCATCAGTCGGTTGGCCTATTAAACGGACTAAAGGCAGTCAGCACATTTGATGCCAAGACAACCAAGTTGAAAGTTGCAAGTTGCACGTTGCAAACTGGCAGCGTAAATATGACAGCCGTGCGACGAGGCTAAGTAAGCTTGCAGCTGCAACATGCTTAACATAATTATAAAGTTGCCTCCCCAGTGTTGCCACCTTCACCTGCACCTTCACATTCCCTTCTCCTCTCCCCTGCTGTCTGCTGACTTTGTGTCGTCCTTGTTAATTTAGACACTTTGCACGTAAAATGTATGAAAAATCTGCAGCCTCTGCTTGCGCTCCTCTGCTCTTCTGCTGCTCTGCTGCTTTATCCCCAGCTGGCCACGCGGCGTCTTGGCAAGTTTTCCCTTTTATGCTTTCTTTATTTTCCCTTTTATAGAATATATTCTGGCAGCTGCCTTGCACTGCTGCCCTGTGACTGCGGCTTGTTGTGGCTGTTTGTTGCCGCTTGCTGCTTGTTTTACTTTTAATTGGAAATCTCAAAAGATTAGTTATGCTTCGGTGCCAAGCAGCAGCAGCAACAGCAGCAGCCGCCAAGCCCAGGCCTGCCCTGCCCTGCCCTGCCGAGCCGGGACAGGCTTGTAATTGGTGCGTTGCAATTGAAGTGTTTGCCATGCACGGTTGCCTGTGTCTTGAGGCCGTTTCAGCTTGAGTCTCAGCTCAAGTCGTTTCTGTGTGTGCGTGTGTCTGTTGAAATTGCATGCAAGCAGGTCAAATAATGGTAACGAAATTTATAGACAAAACTTTGCGCAGCGCCTATAGTTGCAAGTTATGTTCGTAGGCGACCTCAATAGCCACGTTACACATACACAATATTATATTGCAGACAGGCAAGCAATCGAGCGACTCCGGCAGTATAGCTTAGATAATTTCCCGCTGCCATTAGGTTTGCCGGAGCTTAACCGAAATTGATGAAGCTGCTAAGTGCAAGTGACAAGTTCGCAACGGCTTCGCAGCATCCGACGCATCTTTAAGATGATTTAGATACGACGCGCGTCGAAGATTCGGGCCTCGCCCCATCGTCGCCTGTTGTTACTTTGTTTTGCTTATCACACGACCCGCTGCCTGGCGAAATCCCCAGCCGAAAGCTGAAGAAATCTCAACTAATTGCTTTTATACACAAAGTTGCCTAATAGCTGAACCAGCCGAGGCTGAGACAGAGACAGCGACTGCGACTGAGGCGAGTAAAATGTCTGAAAAATAAACTGACAAACACAGGCGATGAGAGGGTCGACAACACAAAACGATGGCGGTCCTAGTTTTGGGGAGTTCTATACGGGTCAAAGGAGGGATTTGAAAAAGGGCTAGCCAAATTGCATTTGAGGGCGCAAAGTAAAAAAAAAAACAAGGGCAAACTGCAGTTGGGCCAAGTCGCAGAGTTGCCTTAGTTGCTCGAGTTGCCAAAGTTGTCAGCAGCATAAAACTTCAGCGACAAAGTGCAATCAATGGTAAATTATCACCCATTTCAATGAGTCGCGGTCGCTGGAGGCGTCAATAGGGGCACTGCCAGTAAAAGCGATCCCTAAAGTTGTGCCAAAAATAGATAACAAAAAAATCAAGCGAGAGAAAAAGAAAGAGGAAGAGAGGTCGTCAAATGGAAATGGAATAAATGTTAAGGCCATCGTTCGTAAAAGTTACTCAGAGTTTGAATTCCAACGGTGTCAGCGACACCACGAGAACTAAAAAAAAACTTACTTCTGCTCGAGTAGTATTAATCTTAATAGCAATTGGGGAAAATCGCAGCACAGAATTAACGCAAAGTCATCGGAGTTTTTCAAGTTAACATATTCAAGAATTCGAATTTTACTATTAAGATAATGATGATGCAGAGACAGTCGTGAAAAGGTTGCACTATTATGAAGAATGTTCATGCTATATACATTTATAAATGTACAACTAAACGATATTCAGCTTTCAGCAATAATATCTTCTTCCATTTGTCTGATTGCCATGTAAATGTGTATAATACAAATACATTTTACATACATATATAAAACCATTGGTGTCAATTAGGGAAAACAGGGCTTGTCGTTTCGTTTCAGTTATCATCATGTTGAGCTACGAGAGAGTCATTCTACGTCTATTATATTACCTCAGCAGAACTCTAGCGATTCTCGAATTTAAATATGATTTTGAAAAAAATAAGTTCATTAAATCACGCGTCGGTTTTTATTATATGTTAATGTGCTATTGGTTATTTAACGCGCCGCTTAATTTATATTTTCTGATTGGTTTAGCATATGTCATTATTTTAAGTACTTTAACTTTAAAAATATCTTCTTTTTTGGCAATCTGGTTTGGTCTTTCTTACGTTTTTATAAATTTCTTTACTAGGTGGAATTTACTTCGTAATCGTGAGGAACTTTTGAAGCTGCTAAACCTTTTTCTTCATCTCAGAAAATTGCATTACAAAGTTTTTGGAGAAACTTTTAAAGTAGTCAGAATAGATCTGTTACTACATTTCTTTCGAGTCTTTTGGCTACATTTGCGTGTTATGCCCAATCACAAATGGTACATGCAGCTGCTCCTATACCCAGGAATTTGCATGCATTGGCAAAATTATTTATTCGATATTGCCATGATTCTTCAGTTTGAACTCTTAAAACCGTTGAAACGACGCATGAGCTTTTTTCCTCCAACCATGGAAGAAAAGAGAGAACTCTACATCAACTATGTACTCCAGCTTATTAAACTACGCCAGAAGCTGCAGATATTTATATGGCCATTTTTTATATATCGATTCATAATGGAGATCAGTTGGTCTATTCAGGCTGTGTTACGGAATTACTGGGCTCCCCACAATCAAGATCTGTATCAATTTCTAATCCAAATGCTGTTTTTATCGACTGGGATTCGAATGTTGATGCTTGCTAGACATATCTACCAAGCCGAGGTTCAAATATTGAATCGTTTGTACGACCGGGAACTGTACGACTGTGTGGTAAAACTAAATCGTAGAGAAAACTTAAGTGTGATAAAGGTAAGCTCAATAGCACAAGCATATCTTCTCTAATTCTTTCCACTTGACAGTTGGAGCAAATTCATCTCAATCGGTGCACATCCAGGGAGAGAAGAGTTACCCTCTTCAACTTTATGTACCTCAGACAATTTTTAGTTACAGAGTACATTGATTTTATATTCCAAAATTTGTTTTTAGCATTAAGTTTTAGTCTGGGCTATAATTTAGTTGAAAAACGATACTCGACCAACAACAATTTTACCAATTTTACAACAGTAAATGTACAATAACTTTAATAAATGTCGTTTAAGCTTTGTATGATTGCTTTGTCAATGTGTGTACTTAATACAAATTATATATATACATATATTGGAGCATTGAAGTCAATTAGGATAATTGAGTTTCGCTTTTTAGTTTATTTTCATTAAATAAACTGGTAAACAGGCAAGTCATTGGTTTTATATCAACAAAGTACTGTGTGTTCAAACTAATATGCGTCTTAAAAAATATCATACCGTCGCAGTGGGTATCTTAGTTTTGGACAGGATCTTGCAACTCACCTTAGGAGACATCTCCGATCCTAAACTATATATATTCTGAATCAGCAACATCCGACTCGATATGGCCATGTCCGTTTGTCTGTCTGTCTGTCCGTATGAAAACCTAGATCTCAGAGATTATAATATGTAGAACTACCAAATTTGGTATCAATACGTGTAATTATTCAAGTATATTTCAGTTCAAGATCATTTTAATGGGGGTCGGAGATGTTTCCTAAGGTGCGTTGTAAACTCTTTTCCAAAATTAATAGACCCTCTGGAAGGGTATAATTGAAATGGAAATGGAATAAAATGTTAAGGCCATCGCTCACAAAAGATACTCAGATTTTGAATTGCAACGGTGTCAGTGACACCACGAGAACTCAATGAACTCAATTGGCGAAAATCGCAGCACAGAAAAATCGCAAACTCATCTGAGTTATCAAAGTAACTTATTCAAGAATTCGAATTTTATTATAATAATGATAATGATGATGCAGAGACGGTCTTATGAAGAACGTTCATGCTATATACATTAATAAATGTACAACAAAAGGATATTGAGGAACTTCTGAAGCTGCTAAACCTTTTCATTCATCTCAGAAAATTGCATTATAAAGTTTATGGAGAAACTCTTAAAGTAGTCAGAATAGACCAGTTTCTTCATTTCTGTCGAGTCTTTTGGGTATATTTGAGAGTAACATCGGATGTACACTGGGAGTTTTGCCCAGGAATTCGCATGTCTTGGCTAAATTATTTATTCGATATTGCCATGATTCTTCAGTTTGAACTCTTAAAACCGTTGAAACGACGCATGAGCTTATTTCTTCCAACTATGGAAGAAAAGAGAGAACTCTACATCAACTATGTGCTCCAGCTTATAAATCTACGCCAGAAGCTACTGATATTTATCTGGCCATTTTTTATATATCGATTCATAATGAAGATCAGTCTGCTTATAGAGGAGGTGTTATTTCATTACTGGGCTCCCCACTATAAACACCTGTATCAGTTTCTAATCCAAATGCTGTTTTTATCGTCTGGGATTCGAATGTTGATGCTTGCTTGACGTATCTACGAGTACCAAGCCGAGAATCAAATATTGAATCGTTTGTACGACCGGGAACTGTACGACTGTGTGGTAAAACAAAGAGAAAACTTAAGTGTGATAAAGGTAGAGAAAACTTAAGTGTGATAAAGGTAAGCTCAATAGCACAAGCATATCTTCTCTAATTCTTTCCACTTGACAGTTGGAGCAAATTCATCTCAATCGGTGCACATCCAGGGAGAGAAGTGTCACGCTCTTCAACTTTATGTACCTCAGACAATTTTTAGTTACAGAGTACATTGATTTTCTATTCCAAAATTTGTTTTTAGCATTAAGTTTTAGTTTGGGCTATAATTTATCTGAAACAAAATACATGAACAACAATTCTGAACGTACGAGTACAACACCAATTCCATAGACATATTTATGTATATTTTTTATTTCTACACTCCACTAAATAAACAATAACTTAAATAAATGTCTCTTGGGCTATGTATGAAATGATTGATTTGTAAATATGTGTACTTAATACATTTTATATATATACATATATTGCAGCATTGGAGTCAATTAGGGAAAATTGAGTTCCTCTTTTTAGTTCATTTAATAAACACTGACTTCGTCTGGTAAACAGAAAACTCCTAGGTTTTATAACAACTAAGTACTCTGTGTTCAAACGAAAATGCGTATAAAACGAAATCAAATTAATGTTGGCCCGGAGCTTACCTTTCCTATAAAGTATATATATTCTGAATCAGCAACACCCGAGTCGATATAGCCATTTCCGTCTGTCCGTTTGTCTGTGTGCCTGTCTGTCCGTCCGTATAAAAACCTAGATTTTAGAGATTATAATAGTTAGAAATACCAAATTTGTTATCAATTTGTGTTATTATTTAGGTTTTTTTTAGTTTCAGTTTTTTTTAGATTTTGGCTACGCCCACTTCTGCCCACGTACATCGATAAAATAAGAATTCTAAACGTAATTTTAATAGACAGTTCAGTTTTGAAAAACACAATACTTCCCAACCCCCCAATTGATTTCTTGAAATTTGGTTGTGATCGGATAATAAACATAAAAGTTATTGAAAAAATAATTAAAATGTATTGATTTTGAAGGCACTTCCTGAAAGTAGGCAACACAATTAATCATGTTGGTCAGTTGGGTAGCGGGTATATTACAGTCGGGCTCGTTCGAGTGAAGCTTTCCTACTATTTAGTTGTTATTTTTCTAGAGCAACCAAGTTTACCACTATATAGGAACGATCGGAGTAAGTATGAACCTGAGTGGGTATAGAAACTGTCGGCATTCCAAGAAAAAGCGTTTCTTTCTAGTTTGTTTTAAATTCTGAGTAAAATATATATATTTCTAAGTAAAATATATATATTTAATATATCCATTTCTTACTTGTTATATATTTCTTACCTATTGTATTCTTTATTCAATTTATTCAATTCGAGTGAAGTCCTTCAAGTGGAATAATTGCGTGAGATATTACATAAAGGAACTTCTCACTGTCCTTAGTTTGGCTTTGTTCAGAAAGACACACGTGTGCAGATGGAATGTGTCTGTGATGGTGTGTGTGTGTGTGTGTGTGTGTGTATGTGTGCGACACGTGCGAGACCACACGATGACCGTGAAAGGACTTAAATGAACATAAGCTTGAGCTGGGGAAATATACGCAGGTTTGCCCGCTTCAAGCCGGTGCGCTTCGTAATTAACACTTTAAATAATGCCGCGTTCCTGTTTCAATATTTGTATTTTCAATGCGTAGTTCCCCTCAGTCTCCCACTCTCCTCACTCCACTCGACTTGAGTTGAGCCCTGGGATTGTTCATTTTTAAGGATTCCAAGGGGGAAGCCACAGGGGAAGCAGACATAGCCACTTGCCACTTTTGTCTCTGGCTGCGATTGTGTGTGTGTGAATCTGTGTGTGTGTTCGTGGTGGCAAGGGAAAATATGGAAATTTTATTGCTCGCTTATGTTTGAGTTAATTTGGCAACAATTTTGTTGAATTTTAATGAGTGAGTGTGCGAAAACATAGGTCCCACGTCCACTCCAAGCCGCCAGAAAGTCCCTGAATAAAGCCGTTGACAGGCTACAGAGTGGGCCAGGGGAGGGGACGACATGACAAGCGTAACGTCGACGCGGATGATGACAACAGCACAGCACAGCACAACGACTTCGAGGAGGAGTTTCTAATTAAGCCAAAGCCTTGACAGTTACTGTCAATCTGCACGTCGAGCGGCCTTCAAATTATGCGAAATCTTAAGTAATTTACAAAATATTTATGAATCGAATTAGCAAAATCAACAGCAGACGCGATCGCAGCAGGGCAAATAAAAATCTTTAATGAACTTAATGTTGATTTTTAACTCGCCCATCTGTCTGTCTGCCCTGCTCCCGCTGCCAGTGATTCTTAATTGCTCTGGCAACGTACATATACCCTGTAAAAATATGCGCGATTTTAGTTTTTGGCATTTCGCCTCGTTGAACTCGTCGTCGTCGTCGTCGTCGTCGTCATCATGACCTGATGAATTAATTAAAACCGCCTCATTTGGCCGGCGCAATCAACTGTGTCTAATATGCTCAGCTTGCCAGACATCCGCAGACCCTTCCTCTTCCTTCTTCCTTCTCTTCCTCCTTCCCCCTTCCCCTTTTCATTTCACATTCCCTGTTGCTGTGCGGGACTTGCCACTGATTTGGGCTCGGGTTGCCGGGTTCGTCCAGGGTCAAAAGTTCAAATTATGCGCCACTTTTTGGCATTTTCATAATTTTGCGTACGAAACGTGACTTTAGTCGCAGAGAGCTTCTCGTTATCGTTGCTCCTTGTGTCATGTTTTCCGTATTCTTTTTATTCTTCGCTGTTGCTTTAGTTGTTGTGATTTTTCGCTGCTGCTTTTTGCGCCATTAATGCAGAATTTTAATTTCAACCTGATTCCTGTTGTTGTTCTTGTTGTACGCATTGTTTGTCAACTTTTCCGGGGCCCTACCCGACTTACCCGTATCGGGGGCCCAAACTGTTTTGGCAACAAGCGCGTGCTATAAATTTTGCGCAAATATTTGTTGACCCGCTGGGCAGAAGGTGGTTCAACATGGCGGCTACTTGATTATACTCGAGCCTTGCCCTCAGCTCATCGCGATGGATCGTTTGCATTGCATTACAAGGAGAGGAACCGATTTCTTTTACGACTTTGATTTGTTGGCATTGGACATTGGAGGCGTGCACAGAAATTTGTAATTTGCCGAAAGGTAATTAAGCTGCGCGTGGAAAAACTTTCAGCAGGGAGGAGGGAGAGACAGAGGAGGAGTATAAATTCAATTAAGCGCACTCGCATCTCAAATTGAAATCAGTGGCAGTCACAGTCGCATTACTCGCTCTATCCGGCGCCTCGTTTTCACATCATTCTCCTGAAATCATTATAAAATGGCGCGTAAAATTTTAATGGTCTATGAAACAAAGTGAGTGAATTGTTTCCATTGTTCTTGTTGTTGTTGTTGTTAGCCGTAGCACTTTATGGTTCCGGACTCATAAAAGTTGTAGTTACCCGAATGTGTCCTCGCATTCGGAATGCGTGTATAGAGCCGTTAAGCCTAGATGTACATAATAGAGTGAGTGTATTCACGATTATAATTACAGCACTCGAATGCCGCTGCGATCGTTAAATTCTAAACATTTCCGCCCTTAAATTAAGGAAACTAACTGAAATTGAAATTTGATGTGCGTCAAGTGATGTGAGCAGATTGAAAATCAACATAATTACTTAAGGTCTCTATATGTTGACTGTGTAGTGATAAGACTTAGCATTATAATGTATAACTGAAGAATTCAAAGTAATTTTAGTTGACGAACTCGTCTGTTGTAATAAATTCAGATAAATGTTCAACGGTTTTCCCATTTATCAGCTGACATAGAGCTTATTCATCAATTATAAAAATCTTGAATCATTGAAGAGCTTAAAAAGCTTTCGACTGTGCAATGTATTCAAAATACCAACCTCAACTAGTGTCATTCTATCATTTAATGCTCTATTTAGCCAAGCTTCTCTCGCATATGAAACTCTCCAAGCACATTCAAAATAATCTTAACAATAAAAAGCACATGAAGCAGCTTTAATACTCGTATGTGGCATTATAACTATACATAAATCGCACTCATTAGTAGCATCATAAAATGCAAGTGGGCACTTTCAGCAAGTGTCATCAGGGCATAAGATGCTCAATGCAATTCATGCAATTCATGTGATTCATTTGGCATCACATAACGCTCCGACAGACGTTGCCATAAAATTCTGGTTGTTGTTGTTGTTGTTGTTGTTGTTACAGTGCATTTAATAACATGCACTCAATTACGCCATGTGAATGTATTCGAGTCCAAATTGAATGCAAAGCGAGGAAAAAGTAGAAAGAGGGTCAACAATTCTGCAAACGTTGCGCTTTTCATAATCGAGAAAATGTTCGCTGATAGTGCGTGGAGAGAGGAGGTGCAGGAGGGGCTACGTTGAGGGCTGCTATGTAGGTACGAAGAGGGGAAAGGGAAGAGGGGAGTTGTGTAAAATTGATGCTGCTCGGGCTGCTGGTGGAATGAAACTGAAGCGCATAAATTGTTAACGCATGATTAGGTTTTGATTTCACTAATTAGATTTATTGCGAATTAAAATATGAAGAGCTGTTTACCCGCACCCAACCCCCCTCCCCCTTCTCCTGCGTGCTGGAAATTAAAAACATCAGCTTCAGTGCGTCTCCAAAAGAGACATCAGCAGTCTGGTGGGAGTTGGAGAATGTGAAGTGGACAGCTCGTAAAGCGCTTTGATTGCCGCAGTTTGCACAGAGATTTGCTCACATTTGTAAGCCACACACACGATGTTCGACAGGGCGGGGGGGGAGAGGGAGGCTACACAACACACAGAGACAGAGACATTGAGGCCATCGGTGTCAAGTCAAACCAAGAGTAAATCCGTCATTGGGTCCCCGTGATGAACTGGCAATGTGTCAGACGCTATAGATACAGATGGGTTCACTTGTTGTTGCCCAGCAGTGCGGGCTAATGGCGGCCAAACGAGCTGCAATCAGTTGTTTATCCCAGCAACAACTGCAATTGTAACAGCTGCAACAACAACAACAACAACAACTGCAACTACAACTTCAAATGCCTTGCCCTGGGCTAGGACTAGGACTAGTTCGGAGTTGGGCCATCGCCAGCTGCTGCATGCATCAAAGTGACGCTTCAAAACTCAAACTGAAATTGAAGCCATGTTGCCATTGCTGAGATAGAGGGATAGAGGGGGGGAGGGAGGTAAGGAAGCTCGGTAACTGGCCAAGTGTTCGAAAAACTCATTTATTATTGCATAAAGAATGACTTTCAATTACTTGCAAGTGAACAAACTTGCTTCCAGCACATTGACAATGCCAATAAACTTGCAGCGCTCTGGCTGTGTCTGCCGGCATAGAGAGTGATGGCACAGGGGAGGGTGGAAGGTAGGGGGTGCTACATAAGTTGCTGCAGGCCCCTGGCTAATAGCCGCATTAATTATGCCACGTTTAAGCAGCGAGTGAGGAGGCAACTAATTCAGTTCGAATGTAAATTCAAATTGAATTCGGTTTAGGGCGACAGTGACAAATGAAGTGCTGACTGACATTTACTTATTGTACGCAACACGCACCTCCTCTGCCTTGCACTCTACGTACTTACTAGTCCTGAGAAGCCTCACCAGGCATGCCCCTTTGGTAATAAATCACGCGATTGTTAAGCGTGCAAGTCCCGTTCGTGCGATAAATGTGCAAATTGCTCGATTTGCATCGTAAAAAGTGCCACACAGCACAGCCACATCATCCGAGTTGCCACTCCCCTTGTGCCATCCTCTATTACAGATTTCACCTTGTCACCAGCCACAAATCGCAACTGTGTCAACTAGAGGCAACTATAAAAGCAGTGGCCAAGCAACGGGATCAGCATCGGCAGCAGGCCTCGCATCGGGATCGAGAGCTCGCCTGCTGTTGCCACACAGATAAAACAGGCACCATAAATAAAACTCTCGATTTTATTATTTTTATTGCGTATTGCAAAAACTGTTGCCATGTGCGTAGTATGTTTTAGATGCAATGCAGCTTGTGCCTCGCGTTATTCACATCGTTTGCAAATAAATACTTTTGCCGTATTCACGGTTTATTCACTCTTTTACTATTCAGTAAATTTTGTAGTGCACGTTGAGAGCTGAATAAGTAGTTTCTTCAACTTTATTATCGGCTTATTTTAAAACAACTAATTGCAGTTTTAGTTTAGGTTTCAGTTTAAATTTAAATGAATCAATAATTGTTCAACACCATTCAGTCGAGTTCCATCTAGATTTGTTTCTTAATATTGAATAGGACTTTCCTTTTTTTTATTCTATTCTGTATACAAAGGTAAAGTTTGGATTAGTTTGTAACTTAGATAATGCAGATAATATTATATACTGTAAGAATATTTGTCTTAAAAAGAGGAATGTAAAGTGTTAACTTTAGGCTTTTGTTTACTTCATTAAACTTTCCCATTTTCCAATCCCACTTAGATTATTTTCCTCTTCGTTTCTTGAACCTTAAATTCACATTTGGCTTATGCAACATGCGCATGTGACTTGATTGTCCGTCAATTTGCATTCATAGCTAAGCTACATTAATGCGGGTATTACAATATTTAAATTAATGTTTATTTCATATTGCATAAATAATCCACAATTTAATTAAGGCAATGGGCTATTTTTCATTCTCATTAAAACTGGATTAACTCCAAAGCCACACAATAAAAATTGGCATTGTCATAATTCAGGTAATCATAGGGGGTAATCGGTGAGAAGGTAGTTTATATATCTGTTTATTATATATGTATTGGAGACCTTGTTTAATTAAAAAAAAAAATGCGCATGCGACTCCATTAGTTACCTGGGCAAAGAATGAGGAGAAAAAACGCAAACTGAATGCAAATAACAAAGTTTGCCATTTTAATTTTACAGCGATAAAGTAATAAGCCGGTCGTGCTATATGCCTGATATGCCTGATAAGAACGGATTTAAGAATTAAGCACCATAAAATTGCATTTCACGCGCCCCGCAGTGTCTCGCCCAATCGGCGATCACGAGGCGCGCATAAAATCCAATAAAGAGCAACAACAAAAAACAGAAATAAAAAACAACTCGATGTGCAGTTATCCTGTAAAAACCTGGAAGTATTTATTATTATTATACACTCCTTATAGCTGGCTCGAGGTTAAGGTTCAAAAATTAATATAATAAAAACAATTTGTTTTTAATAGGGATAGGAAAATATAAATTAAAAACAAATTGTTTTTATTATATTAATTTTTGAACCTTGACCTCGAGCCAGCTATAATGAGTGTAAAAAACAAAGGTCGCCAAAACTCTATAATATTATTATTATATTTATTATGCTTTTTAACTATAATTAAGTATATTTTAATGAATGAACCAATGTACAAGAATACTCGAAAGGTTTATATAAGTACTTCCTCAACCCTGTCTGTACCCATGTATTGAAAATATCTTAATGGAATTAGAAAGCCATGGAAATGCGTTCTCAGCTGTTCTTCACCAGCAGTTACGCATATTATACTCCCTTTTTTAGCCAGTTCGAATAGGTATAGGGTATAATAAAAAATCCCATAGGCTAGCAATGTAAGGAAGGGAAGAGGGTGAGGGTGAGGGTGAGGGCACAGCGCAAAAATCATAAATAATCTGAACGGCAATTCAAACCCGGGCAGCTTATCAGCGACGGCCAATGGACGCGAACGATGGCCAAGGGAAGAGAGGGACGAGGTGCTGGCATAAAAAACAAGAATATCGAAAAATTGTTCGTTACAAATTTCTGACCGAAAAGCAAAGGTAAGTTTATTATTTATTTTGGCGCGAACTTTACGAGCACAAGAACGAGTTGGCAAGAGGAGGGGAGGGGTTGAGCTCTAAGCCGGTAGCAGGCGCCTGGAGCGGCTCCTATGCCACCAGGACAGTCTATACAAGCGGGCAATATATTTTATGGTGCAGCCAGCTTAGGCAGCGTTGGCCGATGAAGAGAAAAAAAAATTAAATTTATTTTTTCACGCGCCAATAATCACAAAGCGCCGCGTAATCAAATTTATTGAAAAATGAGAGCAATAAAAAATACGTGCCGTGGAAATTTTCACGGCATACACTTTTCCGGCGCCGCACTGAATTCATCATGAAAATGTATTTATTAAACGAGAGCAGAAAAAATATAGAAGTTTCCAACTGAGCTGCGCGGGCTCTAGCTCAGTCTGGGTGTGGGAACCCCCCCCCCCCCCTCTAAATATGTTCTGGAATCCGCTTTCGCTGACAAATTTTCACTGCATACTTTGCAGATTGAATTAGCCGCAATAGTTGAGGATTGACAGGAAATCAAGTAGAGCGCGTAATCCTCGTGTAATCTGTGGAATCGATTTGAAAGTGGATTCGTGAACATGCATATATTCATTTAGGGAAATATACAAAATGCGATATTCATATTTTCATAGCAATATTTTCGATACTCGAACCGCGCATTTGTTTGCATTGCAAATTGCAAAAACACAAAATTTATTGAAAACTCTCTCACGGCAATTGTTCAATTTGATGGCCAACATTTTCACAGACAATATTGTTGCACGGCAGCAGGGGTGAGGAAGGGTGAGAGGCAGGTTAGAGTACTGTCCCACTCCACAGTGGGCATAATCATATTATTGATTGGGCTGAAATTAATTTGTTTGTGATTGCGTTTTCGATATGATTCAATTTGGCAAATGCTGTGGCCATATTTAAACAGCACTTGATGCAGTAGAAGGTGATCAGATTAAAGGTTAATATAATGGGGAAAGGGTAATGAGTTTAATAAAGAAAAAAATTTGTGATGAGACGAGACAACATGATGAAGCTACAGCTCTTAAGTCGACTCCTTGATAGACTTTTCGTTCGCTAAAAATGGTCAAAAATGGGTATGTGAAAGACAGAAGCAGGCGCCTGAGACCCCACAAAGTGTGTTCAAAAAGTAAGGCGACTTTTCAAATTTCGCGGGCAATGTACTTTCAATTATATGTATGTTCTAGACCAGTATCACTAGCCTAGTCGATTGAGTCATGTCTGTCTAGCTGTCTCTGAACACACAGATCTCAGCTATTATAAAATCTAGATACATCAAGTTTGGCATGAAGGTCTATCCTGCGCAGATGAAGTTTATTTCAAATATTGTACTGCCTACACAAATCAATAATTTAATTATTTAGCTCGATTTGTTAGTGATGTATAAGACAAACAACTTTCGGACCTTCACATATACATATGAACTTAGCAAACTTAAATATCTCCCTCTTCTCCAAATGTCAATCCGATCAGACAATAAACACAGAAGTTATTCAAGTCACTTTAGTCCTCCACATGTGTGGAAGAGTGAGAAAGCAATAGGTGGCTATAGACTTTGTATTTGAGGGGTATCTGGTTGCACTTCTCAGACTATACACTATCCCCACATAAATACATTAATGAGAGCACCAACTACCATTCCTCATCAAGTGTGCATAAAATTTCCCCTGAGTAACTTAAAAAATTTACACGTGCTTCATTAAATTAGCAAATGTTCACAATAATCTCTCTTATATATGTTTCTATATAAATTGCAATCTCTCTCTCTCGACACACATTACACGAATTTCCGTTTTGATTCCCTTTCTCCTTCTCCCTCCCCTGATAACATTTTGATAAAATACCATAAAATGCACAACTTTTCAGCAAATTATCTCGTTCTCTCTCTCACTCGCATGCTCATTCTTGTTCTGGTTCTCTTTCTCCTTCTCTTGTTCCCCTGTTGCCGTTGTTTATTTTCATTTTGGATTTGTTGCTGTTATTCCCTTTCTTGTTTTGTTGTTGCTGTTGCCCGACTGCATTTTGTTTTAATTGCTTTCGCTTTGCTTTCGCTCACCTTTCATCGTTGCTGCAGGGCGGTCCCCCCTTGACACCCCCCCCCGCACTTCTTCACGCTATTATTCTGCGGCGGCTGTGTTAATATTTGCACTAATGCCACGCCCACACCCATGGCCAGCGCCCACGTGCACGCTTACAAAGTGAATATAGCAAAAGATTTAGCACTTTTATTATTACGCTCGAGTTAAGTAGCAAACTATGTTGGAAAGTTTTCTGCGCTGCGCGCATTATCCCGATTGAGAGAAGGGGAGGGCAGTGGGCGTGGTCGTGGCAATGGCCTGGCCAGCGTCTGTGGTTAAAACTCGTCGAAAGGAGCAGAAAATACGCTAGAAATAGCTAGAAATGCGCTGAGCGCTCACGTCGCTGGCTTTCATTGTTGTTCTTCTCCTGTTCGTTGTCGTTGATGTTCCTCGTGTTTGTTACTTGTTTGTCTCCCTCCCCCCTCCCCTTACTCTACACCTAGGTTGTTGTCTGTTGCTTCTTTGTTGTTGTTGTTGCCCACTGCAGTTTTGTTTAGTTTTGCGCAAAAGTTTTCAGCTGCGCTTGGTTGGCTTCATAAATTTTTAAATAATCATCGCACGCATCCACGTGCCGCGCCGAGTCGTGCGAGAAGAGGGAAAGAGAGAGAGAGACAGAGAAAGTGATAGAGCAAGAGAGGAGGAGGGAGGGAGGGAGAGAGTGTGTACACAGAACGAAAAGGAAAGCGAACTTTAAATGGCCCTTAAAGCCACATTGGAAAACCGTTAATGGTCAACGTTTCGTTATGGAATGCCAGTTTATTTTCAAACAACATGCCACAATAACAACAACAGCAACAACAATTGCAACAACAATAACAACGAGGAGAGCAAAAAGGGCAACTTTGCGTACATTAACGAGCGTCATTTCAATAAGGAAAAAGCAAACGTAATTTGTGCAAAATGTTGTCAAAGGCATTAAAGGTATTCCAATTTCATTTGTAGTGCACGGCAACAACACAAAAACACACACACAGACAGGCATACACAGACACAATGTAACTGCGCTGAAAAACAAGATAATCACGCATCACGTATACGCAGCATATACGCCTTGGCAGCTCTCCTCGCCGCGTACACAAACAAGCGAGTCGACAAAGCTCGAAACAGGCACACAGACAGACACAGAGACAGACAGACAGACAGACAGCAGGAGAGACATTCAGTCAGCTACAGAGAGTGCTTGCTGTTCTTCTCACTGTCGATGTTGCCATTGCCGTCGCTGTTGTTGTCGGCCGTAAAAACACACGTAACAAACTGATAATAAAATCGTACGAGTTCCTCTGCGTGACATAAGACAAAACGCAAAACGCAATTGTAATTTTTGTCATTTCGTTGGTGGCGTCGTCGGTATTGGCCCATATGCTCGTCGGCTTGTTTACCCGCCATGTTTGCCTCCCTGTCTGTCTCTTTGTCTGCCTTTCTGCCTGTCTCACTGTCTGTTTATCTGTTTGTTTGCTTGTCTGTTTGTCGGCTCGCCAGGTGACGCATTCGCCGCGTTGCCAAACAAAGAATAAAAACTCCTCAGATGATGCGTTAAGTGCGAGCTACAGTGTATGCGTGTGCAAGTAGAAGTCTACCGATTGCCAATACCTGTTGGCAGTTTTCAATATCAAAAGGAAGGCAGAGGAAATGAAATGAAAAATAAATTCTCTTCTACTTGTTGCATTTTCCTTGAGTGTTCTTAAGAAAACCCTTGGTTAATCCAACAAAAATAGATCAATGACGACAATTGCTACCACAAAAATCTCGAAATCATCCAAAAGTAACGTGCGAAATATAATAAAAATGCAGGCCTGGCTTCTTTCAGAGGTTCTCCAAATACTTAACAATGTTATTGGAGAATTGCAAAAATTCTACTGATGGTGATTCACTAACATAGGCGTAGAATAATAAATACTGCAGCACGACGTCATGGCAACTGAACTATAGGAAGAATACCGATTTTCCCGAAATAATATTAATGAAATGATGTTAATAAAATTTTAATTCATTCGAAAGTCAATCATTTAAATTGACAAGAAGGAGGTGTTAGCATTAATAGATACTATAGATAATAGATAAACTCTTAACTAACTAAGTTCATGCCAATCAAAAGTATTATAGTACTAATTATGATTTATTGTTCTATGAAGGACGCCAATTGTAACCAGACAAAAGCTACAGTCGAGCATTCTCGACCTTAAGATACCCTTCGCTTAATTTAAGAATAATTCCCAGTAGCAAATTCTGTGTTTATTCTTCAGACACCTATTGCTTTTTCTCTCCCCCACAAATAATTTAGAAATTGTTGAGATGAATAGCTTACTTGTATGTGTTTATTATGTTATTTATTATATTAAATGTAAACAAATTTCAAGACTTTTTAAACTTGTTTAGAACATTAAAAATTTGTTCATGCTCTTTTTCATGCTTTGGCTGTATTATTACGAACAAATGTTAATTCATTAAAATTATAGTCTATGCTAAAAATTAACGCTAGAATCAAGTGTTTTAATACAAAATCCATGTATGCCAAACCGATAAAGTGTCT
The DNA here is from genome assembly GCA_018903715.1 of Zaprionus davidi. NCBI lineage: Eukaryota > Metazoa > Arthropoda > Insecta > Diptera > Drosophilidae > Zaprionus > Zaprionus davidi. The sequence goes on along the minus strand of JAEIGL010000004.1, from coordinate 16,021,504 downwards.
TAAGAACATAAAGTTGAAGAGGGTGACTGTTCTCTCCTTGGTAGTGCAGTGTTTTAGGTGGATTTGTTCCAACTATAGAATTGAAAGCATTAGATAGGATACGCATGTGATGTGCAACTTACCTTAATCAGATTCAATGTATTTTTAGTTTTTGAGTTCAATACAGTGTCGTACAATTCCCGATCGTATAGGCGATTTACAATTTTAACTTCCTTTTTGTTAATGCTTCTGGCAATTATCAGCAGGCGGAGACCATTCGAGAAAAAAAGCCTTTTGATCACTAAGAGACATAGCCATTTACGGTAGGGCTCCCAGTAAAGTTCAATAGCGGGAGATAAGATCAAACAAGCCTCTGTTAATAATATGTATATATATATTGGCCAGAGAAATGTCTGTAGTTTCTTGCGAAGATTAATAAGCTCCAAAATATACTCTATGTAAAGCTTTCTCTTTTCTTCTTTAGTTGGAGGAAATGAGTTCATCCGCTGGTTCAATGTTTTTAATAGTTGAAGCTGAAGCATCATTGCGAAATCGATTAAAAATACCTGCCATACCATCCGCAACATAAGAAACATAAAACTACTCGAATTTTCTGCAATTGCGAGAATCCGAAGAAAACTAAATAATGTAGAATATGCGGCCAATTGCAAAGCTTTTCCAAAGACTTGATGATGCATATCTGCGAGTCGTAAAAAATGCTGTAGCAGATTCAGTAGCTTTTCACGATTAATCAGCAGGTTCCAGATCGAATAAATAGTACCAATGGAGAGGGTATGAACACCACAGATACCCAAAACTCGTGTTATATGATGAGAACCCAATAATATAAAACTCCCACAAAAATATAAAATAAAAAATAGCGTGATGAATAACAAATGCAAAATCAACACATAATAGAAACCGACACGCGATTTCAAAAACTTCTTTTCTACAAAATCAAACCGAAATTCAAGTATCGCGAATATTTTACTTATTTTGTACACTAGACGTAGAATAACTCTATCGTAGTGCGACATGATGGCAACTGAACTACAGCGAGAAACCTAATGCCCGAGTTGGTAATAGTGATAAACAATACAATACAAAATACATGCATAGGTACATTTACATAACACATTCACTGGCAATCATCAAATTGAACAAGAGAGGACCGCTACCATTAAGGTAATAACGGTTATAAGTATTGTAATTGTTATGATTCCGTGTTTCCATGAAAAATTATGGTAATTATAATAAAAGATAAAGAATGCAGCTATGGTATATACTCAATTTGGATGTTTAGTTTGCTATGGTCGATAGCTCTAACGATAAAAAAGTGTTGAAAAACGCGGAAAGAGCGGGACAGCCTTAGAATCGATTAACAAAGCCAGGAAAGACAGATCAAAATTGTGGAAAAAGAAATTTAAAATAAAATCAAAACGAGACAGTTAAGTATTATCTTCACAAACAATTATTATTATTTTATATTATTATTGCCAATAAGTAATTAAATAAACTTAATCTGCAGATGGATTACATTCTTTTTGTTATCCAATTGGTTGTCTCTTACGGTCGGATAGGCTCTGCTAGTAAGCAAAACACACATTCAACACTCACTCACACATACAAACACACACCTGTTTGTAAGCCGTAGAAGTCCCCAAAGTGCACGGCCTTCATTAATACTGCACTCGAATAATTCCCAAGTGGTTGTGGCAAGTGCGGCATAGATGGGGCCAGTTGGAGCTGTTAACCAATTATGGTTAAACAATTAATTAGCATATAAAATATACATACATGTGTGTACAACAACAATATCAACAACTGCATTAAATAACTATGCAATTAATTGTGCTGTCAGTGCATAAAACATCAGTTAAATACGATGGCAAAGTGGCAAAAACACAAGCACACAGACAGTTCAGTTATTGTTGGAGTTTGTAAATATTTTTATATGCTATTTCCGCCACGCCCCTTGCCTACTTTTGTGCGCTTTAAACAAGTTGACAGCACTTAATGCACAAGCGTGTCAACAAACACTCGCACACACTGAGACCGACAAACAACAAGTTGCAATTGTCAGTGCATTAACCCATACATAAAGTATGTTATGTGTGTGCGTGTGGGTGTGGGTGAGGTGTTTGTGTGTGTGGGTGAGGTGTGCGAAAGACTCTTTAATTAAATGCCGAGAGCGAGCGAGCAAACAAGCAGCTGGAAAAACAACAACACCTTTTCCACGGCGAGAATGTAAGTCGGAAAGCAAGACAATGCTCACGTTCAGCTCATTAGCGTATCAGCAAGGGGGTGGGAGGGGGACAGCCTGATAATATATGAAGTTGCGAATGTTGTGTGTGTGTGGGTGTGTGAATTATGCGAGGTAAGTTAAAGCCCAACGAGATGCTTCAGACATTTGCTAATTAGCGCAGAAACAGCCTGCACTCGACTAGCTACGGCTAAAACAACAATATAATGTACTCTCGAAATTTAATATGAACAGAAAAGGGAAGAGGGAAGGCAGTGCGTGAAGAAGAAAAGCAAAAGGAGACAGGTGAGGGCAAATGTTGGTTAATTGAATTGAACTGCCTCGAGGAGCGAACGGGGGTCAGCGCCATTAGTCATTATCATCATCATCATCGTCAGGCTGCTGTGCAAGTGTGTGTGAGTGTGTGTGGGTGCGGGTGCTGGCCATGAACTGTTTGGCCAGCTGAGGACCGAAATCTTGGACAGAGTGTGCCCCTGAGAGAGAGAGAGAGAGAGGGAGAGAGAAGTAAACTTCGTAGTTTGTTATGCGTTAAAATTACAATTAAGCAATTTCTCACCTGTTAACACACCTGCACACGCACACAAGCACACTGAGAGGCCAAGCGAAGGCAAGCCCAAACTGACCAAGTCAAAGTAACCAGCGAGCAACAAGAACAACAACAACAGGAGGAGCCATAACAATGCCTAATGACTTAATGAAACCAGGTAAGGCAAGGCAGGGAAGGCATCCCCAGCCCAAGTCGTGGCAAGTGTCAAGGATTTGTCAGCCATGGCGAGCGCAGCGCATTAACTTAATGCCCAACCAAAGACATGACAACCCGGCGTAACCCTAGATCCCCTTGCTGCCCCCTTCCTGCCATACGGCCATGCCTTCTTGCTGGCGATCTTGTGGCAGACAATGCGAAACTACTAAAAGCACTTCTGCGGCCAACACGAATAGCTGGGCAAAGGATGCCACAGGACTCACGACAAACTAAGCCAACAACAGCAGCAAATAACGACAACAACAACAATGGCTTTTAGCCTACAACATGCACACAAGCAACGAGAGAGGGAGAGAGAGTGAGAGCAGGGGAAAGGGAGACAGCTCACGCTAACAGGGCGCATAAGTTGGCCATAAAGCAAAAAGCAAGTGGAAGCTGCGAAAAATGCTAATGCGGATTGTGCTTATTGTTGTAGTTGCTGTTGTTGTACTTGTTGTTGTTGTGGTGTTGGGCAGTGCCATGATGGCTTTGGGCCCTGAACAAGAAGTTCGCGTTGCGTGTAATGAGAATGTCCTTGAAACACAATATGCTCGCATACATAAATTACACGCGGCACTCTCGGCTCAACAAAAGGTGAGTTCAGGTGTCAGGCGAACAACTGTTGAAGCTGGCCCTGCTTTACACACTCCCACTCCTACACACTCCCACACACACTCACACGCAACTTCAGTCGTATCAATTGCGCTTTCAAGTGGAACTATAATAAAAAGCAAACAATGAATGAAAATAGATGGCAACAAAAAATCCCCTTGAACTTGCCCAACTTAATAAACAATTCAATATTTATATATATGTTGTAAGCCACTATTTAGCTTTGTTTATTCAGATTTATTTAGTATGTAATCCATTAATCGCAACTATTTTGTTTAAATTGTAACTCATTTTGTTTATATCCGATATTTTGAGCGTACTCAACACTAATCTGTACATGTAATGAATAAGTTATCGAAAATGTGGCGGTAAGCTGATAAATCGATCGTAGCAATTGAAGCTAATCGTATTGACAAGTGGACTTTAGAAAATATTAAATAAAGAATATTATATAATTATTAAAAATAAATGCCCAACAATGTATACTTTCTATACAGTGAGTATTGCAATTTATATAAAAGTCGTTACTCAATCTGCTGTTTAAGCCTTTATCAGCAAATTCATCATTCATGACGCAACATTATCCATCAAAAGCGGGCTAATATGCCTCATCTTGTTAGTTGATTACCCAAGCGTATATATAGAATATATATGTACATATATACATATATAATCGTTGTAGGTTTACAAAATGCTTACAAGACGCTGACAAATTCGATGCGCAGCACAGAAACAATTTAATCAACGCACAATGCGACAAAGGTATCCATTTAAAAGTGCTTACGCTTAGCACGCAAACACACAAACACACACCCACACTCTCACACACACACACACACAGACAGGCAGTCAATGTCATCTGATATTATACGTAAAGAAGTATTAAGGATTTTTTTCGATTCTCCGCTCGTTTTTCAATAACATGAAAGTTTGCTGCTTGTTTGATGGCAAATGCCAACAACAAATTTGTGTGTGTGTGCATGTGTGCTTGTGTGTGTGGTGTTGATGTGGCAAACACCTGCGTTGTCGTAAGCACCTTTGCTGTGTGCGTAGTGTGAACTTCAACGACCGCAAAAGGAAGCGAGTAAAGTAAACAACTGTTGGATATGTACGATTGGTAAATACCCTGCAATGCAAACATTAAATAATCCCTTTTACTTTACAGACTTACCTGCACTTTATATACTCTTTGGCTCTTCAATGTACGCAGGGTATGCAAAGCAACCTCGAGACATCGACATCAAACGTAGTCGAGGAGCTCGTGCTGAAGCCAGTGCTGTAGCTCGTTTTATTGATACGCACTACGCCCATCAAGGGTTTATAGACACCCTTCCCCACCCTACACCCACTAAGCAGCCTCTTGCCCTCGCTCTAGACATTTTATTTTCGTGTAGCAAATTGAAAAGGCATCAAATGTTTGGGTATTTCACTGCCTGACTACCTGACTGTCGCCTGACGACCCCGTCTGATTGTGTAATTGAAGCGCAGCTGTGCTGTGGGGGAGACGAAGTGGTGGAAGGGGGGGGGGGTTATTGGAGTCAGTTAAAGTCGGGACAAATCTGTGCTGTGAGTTTAATGAAAGCAACTTCGAAAAGTCAACGACATGGGCGCATTACGCTCATTCCCTGTCACTCCTTCTTCCCTTTTTCCTTTATCACTGTGTTTCCTACTCATCTCTGCTGCTGTCAGTCACGTGCCTAATTAGGCTCTGCCTCGTCTGCAGCAACAGCAGCATCTGCATCTGATGTTGATTGCGGTTCTCTTGCCATTTGGCATAGTTTTCATTTCATTTTGGCGAGGCGTGAAAGCTGCAGGCAGTTGCAAGTCGGAGCCTCGAGTTATTGACTGACAACATGCCGCATGCAGCGCACATCATAATGCAACTTGCAACAACATGCAGCTTGCAACATGAAGCATGCAACAGAGGCAACGCACGCAGTTTGTCGCTTTATTTAATAAAGCAACGCTGCATGTGGCGGACATCATTGGAAGCCAGCTCCCTGACCCCTTTGGCCTTAAGTAGCTAAATTTACTGCGTCTGAGTCTGAGCTGTGCTCCCACCCCTCTTGTACCCCCTGCTGTGTGTGGCATGCAACCGACTGCAGACAGCGAGCGCGACATGGTAATTACTTAAAGCGACTACTCCGGGAAGCACTACAAAATGCAAAGCTCATGAGGATTGTCGACACAGCACAAAACGTTGAAGATGACGTAAAGACGTGAAGCAACGAATGAGCATGAAAGCAGGAGGAGAGGCGAGTGGGAAGAGGGAAGGAACGAGGGGAGGGGCGAGTGACTGCAGTCAACTGCACAGCTTGACTGCATTGGGAGACTACAATTACGCGCTGACTTGAGATGTGCAGATTATCCTATGTAGGCACTTAACATGGGAGAGGGCAGGGCACAACGGATGGAGAACGACGGCACAGAGGGAGGCCAGCACAGACAGAAGTCGAGTGAAAAAGGCATTAGGGCAACTGCAACAACAGCAGCAGCAGTGGCAGTAACAACAACAACAACAACATCTGCCAGCACATGTGGCCGCCGTCTTAGTTGGCCGTATAATGGCGTCAAGAGCAACTTGAGCCGAAGCAGACGTCGGATTCGGCAGGCAGGCGAGAAGGCCACAGAGAGTGGAGGGTGTTGCTGTGTTTCTGTTCTTGTTATTGTTGTTGTGCGCCGCGTGGCGGCGGAAAACATAATAAATAAGCAAGTGTGCGAGCGGAAATATTAAACAGCGACTGGAGATGCAGTGCAATAGCTGCCGCCAGCTGGCACCGCACAATAACAGCAACAATTGCAGCGCAGCAGCAGAAATAAGGAAAAGAAACTCATTTCATATGTCATGAGTTGGGGCCCTGACATTTATGCAGCAAATGCACAAGGCGATTCCTTCTGTTGTTTTCTCTTTCACCCACTTTTCTCTCTCTCTTCCTCTTGCACTCTCTCTCAACTAAACTGTAGCATACTTTTGTGCGCGCTCGAGTTGATTACAAAGCTGCCATCGGCAAGCAGCAGCTGCCACACACGAACACACATAGAAAGAGATAGAGAGAATGGGGGAGAGAGCGAGAGTGAGGGCCGTCAGTTGGACAAGCGGAAGTGCTCATTGTTATACTGCCAATGGCCTAAGTCTCGAAAAAACCACTCATAATTCACCAGCCACATGACACTCTGTCAACGTTTTGCATCCGTTCACTTGATAAGCAATAAAAGAAAACAGAAACTGCAAAGAAGCTGGAATGGTCTAATTGACGAAGGATCATTCCAACTATGATATGCTCTGCTAAAACAAGAGGATATAGGAACATCTTAAAAGGGTTAGTCTCCTCCAATAGGATAAGAATCCTTTTGGGAAGAGTAGGGTTCGGCTAAGGAGGTGTGCAGGCGTTGAATAGGAACCGAAAATTGGTAAAGAGATGAAGAAAGTTACTAGGAAAGTAACCAAATATTTATGAAATACAGTTTACAGTCACCCTAAAGTGAAGAAGCATATGATAAAAGAGAGTTAAGTTTTTCAGAGAGTAAGCTCAAGCAATGAGTTGTGTAAAGGTAAAAAATAAGAATAAGAAATAATGTTACATGTCAACCACACATGATGGTCACTCAAAAAAGGAATACCAACCATATTATAGATAAGAAGGTAACTCGACAAGACAAACGCGCAGAAAGTTATTATTGATTTAATTAGGAGGCAAACTGTTGTTTGATTGATCTAATTTGATTGTGTCTTACTGGGTTTTATCCAATCCCTTTGCTACAAATGTTGGATCGGTTTCTTTTATTATCCCAATTTAAAGTTTAAATTTTAATTTTTTAATTTATTTACATTTACATTTCATTACATTCATCCATTTCATCCATTTTAAAAATTATTATTAATGTAACAATTTTAATTCTTAATTTTTTTTTTAACTCTTTTCCCAGTCGACTTGTAATTAGTCTACGTTAAATAAATAAATAAATAAATAAACAAACAAACAACATGAGGAATGCTATAGACCTCATTTTAAAGTGTACGATGAAATAAGAACGCTGTGCACTTTACTGAATTTACTTTACGCTCCAATTAGTTGCTTCCGTCGGCATCTCAGACTCTCCGAGATTCTTTTGTGGCATCCTGTGAAACGGAAATCAAAATAATGTTTTCATACTGATTTATGAATCTATTTACACTGACCATTGCCAGTCCAGCTCGGCGATTTGCATGTGATTCATGCTCTGAAAACCATGAATGATTCTCTTTGTTGTTGCTGTGCAAGACTGTGTGTGTGTGTCTTGTAAATGTAAAACTATCTCAGGCTGGGCACAATAAATGACTTTGGTTTCGCCAGTCAACTCTGTTTTGTTCTGTTTCGTTCTGTTCGCTTTGGCTTTGGAATCTGTTTGAATTTTGAGCTCTGCTGTGGGTATATAACCAATGTCAGATTATAAGCTCACGGTCCAACCATAAAATCCTTTACGGTTCTCTCGATATTTATTTGTCTGCTTTGAGGGCTAAACAAATTGTGTCCCCCTCCCTCACCCTTCTCTCTCGCTCCCTTCGCGCTTCCCTTCCAGCGACATTAAGTTGTCAAGCGAGCAGCTTATAGAGTGCCAAGGCTGTTCTTACGCATCCTTCGCTACTCATTGATTTCCCCACTCTCTTGCTAACCCCCTCTCCCCCTACCAATCGACATTCCGTGGTGAATTAAAGTTTGCCTTATGAAACTGTAAATAAGAAGAAAAAACTTGCAGTATGAAAAGTGAAATGCGACACGGAAAAAGTGGAACAGAAACTACAAAATGAGAAAAACAGTGCAAGAAAAACTAATACACGCAGCAGCACGTGTTGGGACTTAGGAACCCGAACAGCATCACTTCCGTTTCCGTTTCAACTCCGATCGGTGTTCGTTTCAATGCCCTCTCTTATCCTCTTTCTCTCCCTAAGCTACCCCGCTTGGATGTCGCTTTGAAGTCGCGTCTTGTAAACGTTTCCATATTCACTGGTATTTATACGTATTTTATTTTGATTCCATCTGCTTTTTGTTTGCCCCTTTTGAACAGACACAAGCACACTCAGACACACCCACACACACTCACATGCACAAACTGAAAAGAGAGAGAGGGAGAGAGAGACAGTGAGGTTTATGAACCGATTGCGGAGCAAAGTAGACGAGCTATGTAAATGGGTTAAGCGGGATTTCAGTTAGTTGGGATTATTTGCTCGACTCGGGCATTAAAAGCATTTTATACCATCGAGCAAATTGTCCTTTTCTTGTGTGTTTCCACTTTGTCCTTGGCAAATTAAACTGAACTACTCAAGCGCAATTTTGAGTTGATTTATTTTTGATTCTTCTTATTTTTCTGGTAAATTAAATAAATTATTTTCTATATTTTATTAAATTCCTTTTTTCTGTATAGTTTATTTCTTAGGCCAGACTAAAAATGCTCTCTTCTATTATGCCAAATTAGTTATGCATATATTTCTTGGCGTTGCATTGTTTATTTTACCAAATTTATAAAATCAATGTTTGATTTAGCCAATTGAGTGGAATATATTATATATATATTTTTCTTGTATTTTCATCATTGAAATATGCAAAGTTGTGCATTATACATGTAGAATAAAATTCAATTGTCAGGTTCAGTTGGTTTTAATACTTGTTTTATAGACATAAATGCCATTCCATGTTTGTATCGTTTAACATGCGTTTTCGTGCTGGGGCAACAACAAAAAAACGAATGGGGAAACTGCCATAAACAATGGGCGCGAAAAGTTGCTGCACAGAAGGCAATAATAATGAAATTACTTGGGTTCTTTTTGTTGTTGCCCGCTGTTCTCCATTCTCCATACCCGACGAGTTTTTGGGACTCTGTTCCCAGTTACCATTTCTCGGTGTTTGGCTCACGATTCTCGGGTTCTTCAACTCAAGTTCATTTATTTTTATTGTTTCTGCAGCTTTTGGGCGAGAATTTATAGCCAGCGAAATATATACTTGTATATAGGCATATATATGTTCCAAGTCGGGTCAGTTTTGCGACAATTTTATTCCATTTTATTTTATTTTGAATGGAAAGTGCATAAAAAGAACCAAGAAGAAATATCGCGCTCTTTCTTGCTCTCACTTTGCGAATGAAAATGTAGAAGAAATAATTTACTTTTTTGCCCACAAAGATGAAGAAGAAGCAGGAGAAGGAGAAAGGGAAAAGGCAAAGGACAAGAGGCAACATTCTATCTTATTTTGCACTAAATTTTAACAGGATTTAGCCAGGATGGCGCTTGGCGCTCGCTGTCATTGCTAACAAGCTGGAGGAGCCTCGAAGGCGATGCCCAGCCTTCCGTCAACTGTGCTCAACCGACCGCACCGAGCCAGGGTCCAGCTGGTCCGAACGGGGAGGGGAGGGGAGGGCAGTTTGGTAGTGGGGCGTGGTCGACTTGAATGAGTTTTGTCGCAAATCCGCTTACGACTACGCCGCAACAACGAAAAATTGTGATGGCAGCCGCTGCCAGTTGATGGGAATGTGATGTTAGCCTGCCCCAAATACACTTCCCTTTTGCCTCCCTTCCCCCCCTCTCTCTCTTCTACTCTCCTGCAGCACTTGTCCGTTGCCGTTGGCATTTTTACAGGCACATAAATAAATTTCATAAATCTTTTGCACTTTAACGCTTCTGCTTTAACTGAAGCAGCACAGCGGGGGCAAGGGGAAGGGAGATAGTAAGTGTGTGTGTGTATGTCTTTGTGTGATGCCTTGGTATGATGTGTGTGAGGTTTCAGTTACGGTTGACATTCCTGGACCTTCCTTGTGCCTGCCACATAAATGAATTGTCAATTAAGTGTAAGCCTTTTTAAAATACACAAACACACCAGCAACGTGTGTGTTGTGTGTGTGCTAGGGTATATGGGTCAACAAGAACAATTTTAAGTTATGTATGTATACCATACAGTGTGTCATCATACTCTGGGCAACCTGATGGTTTTATTGGCTAACTGACGGCGTTTGTCAGCTCGTTTTGGGGATTTACAATGAGTTAAGGACGCCGAAGATGCTTTAGATTTTGGTGTAATAGTTTAATTTCTTAACTGAGGACAGACATGTATTATAGATTAATGTTTGTGCCAGCATTCGAAGACAATTCGAGCTGCTCAACAGGAGCAATTTACTGCACAGAAGAAGTAAATCTTGTGCTAAGTACCGCGGGCTGTCTCCATCAACGACGATTCTTCTCTCCCTCTCTATATACATATATATTTATTGATGCGTGGTCTATATCTTATTTAAGGTAACATGCAGCGAGTCGCAATGGATTAAATCTCCGAGATTTATTAGACAGAACCGTTCTCTAGGCAGTCAAGATGTCATTGCCTTCTCTTCTGTCACTCTTCTGTTCCTTTCGCTTCTCTCTTGAACCTCTCATTTCTTTATTGCGCCATACTTAGTAGGCATTATTAATAAGCTAGTAAGCATTATTGTCATATAAAAATACTCAATCCCATAAACTTTTAATTATTATAGTAAGGTGGACCAAGACTTGAAAAGTCTGGGCCACTAAGTTCTAGGAGCCGTGGCAACTCAGGCCTTCAGCTGTTTTTCTTGTTATCTTGTTATCATTTACTTTAATATTAAGTTAATTTAAGTTAAACTTAACATAGAGCTTTACACTCTAGCAACTATCGCAAATAAGATCTATTCTCTGAAGTATGTACGATATATATCCCCTTTTCGAGCTTACTTCACCTGTCTCTATCAGAGCATGCATTAATGATAAAAATGTCCAAGTCAATCCAGCGAATCCCCCAAAAAAATCAAACGCAACCATGCGATGTGCGTGCGGCCCTGTCGATTATGTTGCCACAGCTGGACAGGGCGGAGGGCAAGCCAGAGTTGCCAGGCTTGTGCAGGTCGCAACCTGTGTGCAAAGGTCAAGCGAAGCAGAAGCAGAAGCCATAGCCATAGCCAACTGCCACTGCCGACGACAGCTGGCGTCCTAAAACTTTTGCACGCATCCCAGGATATGCTGGATATTTGATTTGTTCTCTCTCTCTCTCTCTTTCTATCTACTTCCCTCTCACTGTCCCTCTCTCTCTGTTGCCTGCCTTGAGGCGAATGAATTTTACATGGCGCTTAACATTGACTCCGCTCGTTGAAGTTGATTTGCTGCAAATGAGCGACGACTACGTACAACTTGTTGTTGTTGTTGTTGCTGCAGTCGGCTCAAGTTCAAAGCAAGACAGTTGCCGTCAGCAGAGCCGGGTCGCGGGGGCTGCCAAGTTGGTTTGGCTAGCTGAGACTTGGTTCGGTGTGTGCAGCGTTGCATACAAAAGTATTTCGTGTGGCAGACGCACGCTCGAATAATTTAATACTCCACAAGGCAGACAGCTTCAGCTTCAGCTTCCCAGCTCGCAGTTGCTCATACTCTGCTGCCTGTATCCTGATACCAGTTGCCAGTCTCATTGCAAGGACATGCCAAGCCAAGCTAGCATATTCATTGCCCAAAATGTCCACACACACACAGGGGTTGACTGTTTGTGTGTTCGGTGTGGCAACGTGTGCACATTTGGCATGCACAGAGCGTGCCATTTGACTGCAATTTAATGCGCTCTCAAAAGCAGCTTCTTCGCATTTTGTTGCTGCTGCTTTATGTTTGCAAAATGACAAATCACATTTATTTATTTTCCACCAACACACAAGTAAACACACATGTCTGTGTATGTGTCTGTGTATGTGCGTATTTGTTATGTCGAGTCGAGCCACCTGCAACAGCTCCTGAAGGTCCTGTGAGTTAAAGGCATTGCGAATGATTATGTTGACACGTGACGCAATAAGTTAGCAACATTCTAAAGCGCTGCACTTGACACTGCTCGACAAGCAGATGCCCTGTAGTAACTGACAACAGAATTGAGAAACGATAGTCACTCGACTGCGATATTCAAACTTCTATGTCGATTTTACGATTGTGGAATCATTTGGAAAGTCTGATAATTATTGAATTTAGTTGCTGCTTAAGTTTGAAAGTTCTAGCTTTGAAATGACGCTTGCACAGAGATTTTATTCGAGTAAAGGCAGCAAAGGGGGGCGTGTCTAAATTCTAATATTAACTATAGCTGCTTGCTGGGATAAAGAATAATGACATCAAATTTGATAGTTCTAGTTTTAATAGTCTTTGAGATCTCGGCGTTCATACAGACGAAAATATGGCTATACCGTGTCTACTGTTAACGCCTTCCAACCTTTACTATATATGGCAGTTATATAAATTGTGAACTTAAACATTTTTGAGTTTATGAAAGGAAAAATTACTTTCTCCTTTTTGTTTTGTTTTTAGATATCCCTCAACGATTCCTTGTCTTTGCAGGGTATGCAACAGACATATTTGCCATTAAATTGTACACTCCCTTAAATTAGTCTAAGAATTTTGAAAATTGAAATAAAGAGACGTATTAAAAGTTCCCAAGAATGGAAAATTCTTAAAAATCCTCAAGCAACAAATCCAGTTCGCTCTATAAAGTGTGCAATATAATAAGTAAGGGTTCTTGGTCGCTGCAGTTGCCTTGCACCTTGTGGCATTCGATATTCGCCATGAAGAACTTTGTGCATCATGCTGGCAACACCTTGAGGTTATGGCCCAAGCAGCTTACCAGATAGTTTTGGCTCCGAAACGTCTTTACGTCTTTTGTCAACTGCAATTTAAGACGCTGTTAATGGTGAATGCGAATTTCTGTGGCAAACTGAGTTATTGATTTACAAAACTGTAGCATACTTTCAAGGGAGGTGTCTTCCCGCTGCTGGTTCTTATCTGTGTGCCGGCAGTCGATTTAATCTGTCAAGGTGCTGTTGCCGTCGTCAGGAGGAAGGAGAACTGGGTCAGCTTTAAGTGACAACATTTTGTTGTTGTCGCAGTTGACGCATTTAATTAGCTCGAGCAGGAAGCGAAGGCGGAGGTGGAGACGGATGTGGAAGAGTTCTGCGCGTCGCTTGATAAATGTGGCAGGAGATAAGTTTAATGACTGATTGGCGTATTTTCAGCGCAACTTTAATTAGGCCAATGCGCGCTAATGACAACTAATGGCCGACTGGGGGAGGGGGCCACGCGCACCTTGAGGCCGAAAAGAGGCTTAAAAGAGGAAATATTAGTTGTTAACATGGCCAGCTTGGCGGAGAAGGAGGCAACGGCACGGGGGAGAGGGTTCCACAAAGACAAAGCACATGATCAATTCTCATTTCGGCGACGCCTACAACTTAAATGCCTTCAAAAATGCCACACGCGGCCGAGGACAGTGGCAACATTCAGTGGCAGCAGCAGCAGCTCGACTCAATCAAGTTAATGGCAGCCAAATGGGTTTTTGATGCGCTGCGCGCGCGCTGCTCCAACCAAGTGCCTTCATAAAAAATGATTGCTACGCCTGGCCTGGCAACGGTCTCAGTTCCGACTTACCCCCCCCCCATCCGTCATCCCTTCCCCAGCCTAATGAAGAAGCCTGGACATTTAATGTGTGTGCCACGCTGAGGTATAAAAAGTAAATAAGTTGGCTTAGCCCATATCCAGCCAGGCAGGGAGGGAGCAGGCGGGGCGTGCCAACTTTCTTATTGACAATTTGAGCATTTGTGCGTTAAATTCTTATGAGGCATAATGCCCCGACCCGACACAGTTGCCCTGCCCCTTAGTTAATAACGGCAGTTCATAAAGCCACGAGCCGACAGTTTTGAGGTGTGTCCAACATGCGACTTGATGTTGTTCCCCCTCACACCCTTGCTTCCACACCCACTCCCACTCACTTGCCTCCTTATTGCCTTTTGCATTCGATTCGCAAGTGGCCTCATCCCTCCCCCTCCCCCTCTCGACGCTTTGCACTGAACTTCAAACGTCTCAAACGGCTCGTCCCGCCTGAAAGTCTAATCAAATTAATGGAATACTTCCACGCTTACGTGTATCTCGCTCCTGTTCCTCCTCCTGCTCTTGCTCCTTCTACACGGCAAGCTGTTCGCTGCCATGGCACATCCCTTTTTCAAGGGTATTACGAGTTGCCAAGGCATTTGGCAACGCCTCGAATAGTTTCGCATCGATTCACAGCGCGGCATCAGTTGATTCCCTTTTGTAAATGGAATTTCGCATGAAAAACAGGCTTAATTAATAGGATTATTGCTCCACTCGCGAATGTTTTCATATTTTTCTGTTCTTTGTTTTTCCTTTTCTTGACTCGGTTATTAAGTTTCCCGTTCTTCAAATTGTCTTTCATCATTTTCGACTTCTGTTTATCACTCACTTTTTCGTTGGTTGCTTTTCATCTTCTCTTTTCGAAAGTGAACAACACTAGTCAGTTATTTCACTCACGTTATCGTTTTATCGGTTTATCGCTCTACGTGTTTTTTGAACTCCTTTGCGCACTTTTCGTTTAGTTGGTTTGCTGGGCTCCCTCATCCTTATCACGTTTGATCTTCGCTTTCGTTCCTAATTCCGCTTATTCCCTGCAGCATTTGTTCTCTTTCTTTTTTCATGTTCACATGTTTCGTTGAGGGTATTCCCTTTTCGTGGTTATCCGCCTTTTCATTATTCCTGCGTGTTTCTTTGCTTTTGTTTTTTGCTCTCTCGCGGATGTGTATCAAATTGGCCCACATTGTTGTTGTTATTGCTTGCTGCCTTTTTCTCCCCTCTGCCCTTCTCTTCACATTCTGCTCGCCTGCTGCCTGATTTGATCGCCCCGCACTTTATTCCTGCTCATTCGCTTTTTGTTGTCTCGCCTCCTTTGGTTTTTGCCGCGTGTGCAGAACGCTTTTAATAAACTGGCTGCCGCATAGGAAATGATTCCGTTAACTCTGTCGGTGGCATAACGCGTTTTGATTGCAAATCGTTGTTGTTGTTTCTTTTCTTTCCCTTGTACTTCCCTTTGCCGATTCTTAGCTCAATGTATTAAAATTCAATTACATTGCCCATTCCCAGTTCGGTTTCGTACTGCCTCGTCTCGTTCCGTTCCATTCCATGTCGTTCCGTTCGGCTGGTGGCAATCCGCTTAACATTACCACAACCAAAGAGATTCTAATTAATTGCATAATCACTCAAACACAACCGCAGACCATCCCATCATGGCCCTGTCTGTCCCCTCCCCAGGGGCGTAACTTGTAAATGAAACGCAAAGAAACAATCAAAATTCCAAAAGTCAGTGGTGCAGCACCCTCTCTCTCCTCCCTCCTTCCATTCTCTTTCTTGTCGGTACAATTGGACAAGTGTTTTTAATATTTAATTGCTTTTTAAATGAGTCCAAGCATTTTATTTTATTTGATGATGTAAACGTTACTTAGGCCACCTCCAGCAGCAGACAAGAGGGGAATGGGGCGGGCAGAGATGGCAGGAGTGCGCGACCGGGAGTGGTGCTGGCAATCCACGTCGACAACTCGCTGGCAACTTTGCAAATTATTCAAAGCGTCCTTGTCGACAGGACAAGGCAACAGGGACAGCAGCAGCAGCAGCGCAAGCACAGACAGCACAGGCAGATGCAGAGGCAGCAATAACAACAGCAGCGGCAGCAGCAAAGCGACAAGTAATGGCCCAAGTGGCAATTTATCAATTAAAATTGTGCTTAACTACACGAACACCAGAGGACAGTCATCAAAAAAAAAGCAAAATGAAGTTGCTCTCGCTCAAGAGTCGAAGATGAAATACCCTACTTAATAAATATACTACATATTTGCATTATATGAATAATATTCATTATGTTTTGGTTTTAATTAAATGACGAACTTATTATTTATCATTTGCGCGAATCTGCAATCTGCGCGAAGCAATAATTCAACAATTCTGAACATTTAATTTAATTTATTTTATTTTAATTTTATTTATTATATATATATCGATATATATATCGATATATATATATCGATAGTCGATTTGAACAGCATCTGTTGTCATAATCTTCTGTTGTGGCCTACACGATCATATAGATTTATCCCACTCTAACCTATGCTGCCATGCTTACAGCCAACTGTTTACATTAACAGTCGCTGTTAGCCAACAGACAACAGACTTTAGTATTGGGCAACGTTTGAAAATATTGCATCATTGGTTATTTGCTTCAGTGTTAC
Organism: Zaprionus davidi; assembly: GCA_018903715.1. Lineage (NCBI taxonomy): Eukaryota > Metazoa > Arthropoda > Insecta > Diptera > Drosophilidae > Zaprionus > Zaprionus davidi. The sequence goes on along the minus strand of JAEIGL010000004.1, from coordinate 16,004,849 downwards.
TTTTACAGCTGCACTTTATTTAATATTATCGTTCAGTTACTTGTATTATATGCTACTCTCTTTACGGCAAAAACGTAATGCCCTTGAGATAAAGTAAAGGGCATGCCACAACAACGGGTGGCAGGCTGCCCGTCAGCCAACATTGGCATCGCACGCCATTGTTGTTGTTCTTGTTGGCTCTGGTCCTGTTGGCGCTTTGCCACAGTTAATGTCTGCTCCTGGCTTCACCTCGGTATGGGGGCTGCCAACCTGTCCAACTAACTAAGCGAAGGTAACTGCAGCTAACCGTAACTAAAGCAGCAGCTGCGCCAGAGACAGCAGCGACAGCGGCAGCTACTTAACTGTGCGTCGCGTTGCGTTGCAATTTCCCCATCAAGTGGCAATTTAATTAAAGCTCAATCGAATGCCGCATAAATCTTTCAACCCAATGAGATGGGAATCTTTTGTGGCGACACAAATGGGAAAAGAGCTTCAATGGGAAATTAGATTAAATGCTCACTCAGCCGCAGATGCAGCGCCAGATTGCTGTCTGCTGCGCTGCAGAGAGGATGCTGCAGTTTAAGTTTCCATCTGACCTTCAATTAGGGCGGAATGCGAAAGGTAACGTATTCAATTTGATGATATAATAGTTTTTGAATACCAGAATTATAAGTTATAAGTCACAACTTTGTTAAAAATCAAGTGAGTTTGGAGATTCTAATTTATACAGACAGACAGACAGGTGGAATCATAGTCCAGGAGATCTTGATTATATATTTACATAAATATAATATCAATATATATTTAGCAGTACATCAGCGTGTTGCAAAGTTATAAAGATGCAACAGATAGCATCTTGTTGCCGGAAACTGCAAACTGTTTACATTAGTTATTTCTCGTTGAGTGTAGCGATGTCAAATAGTCCAAGTATTGGTTAACAAAGTTGATAAAGGGTATTTAAGGGATGTACAGGGCTTACCCAAAAGAAATATTTAGGTTTCAATTGTAGTTACCTTTATGCTGGCAAGTGGGAAAGACGGTGGTGGGAGTGGCTTGAGCACACATCGCCTTAAACAAATAAAATAACCTCTAAAACGCCATCGAGTCAAATGTTTGTTATTGTGCTCCAAATCACATCTCGAGCTTGAAAAGCAATTTACTTATGACTTTTATCCTTTGCCCTCTCGTCGAGAGGCGTCGTTTAGGGTCCTTTTGCCGAGCAAACTGTGCTACATTACCAGGATTTTGCATACGCATCCTTACACACACGCGCACACAGACTCCCACGATCCCACACTCACACATACATATATTCAGCCACTGTGAGAAGGAGAGGGAAGGAGAGGGGATGCGCTACGAGTGCGTCTCGATTGCATGAAAATTTGCATAAGTTGGCAGCTGCCGAGTGGCGGCATATTCACCGCATTCTCCCTAACCCCCAAATGCATTTTGCAATTTAATGAGAAGCGAGTTACGACTAAATCTAATGCGCCAATTTAAAGTGAAAGCGGGCCAAACAGACCCGAACTTTGGCTTTGGCTTGTGGCCTAAGCTGTTTTTTTCCACTTTCACTTTTTCACATATTTCTCAGCGTGTCCTTCATGGGTAGAGGGGGGAAAGGTGGCAAGTAGCAGGCAATCTGAGTTGCAGTAACTATGAGTGAGACAAAATCAACAAAAAAGTTGAGCAAATGTTTGCAGTACCCGCAGCTCCAACTGGGAATGCAACAGGGAACGGAGAGGGGATGGAAGAGAAGTAAAGCGAACATGCCCCCATGGAAATCTCAACGGCGCTTAACCTCAAAGGAGGCAATGCAATTGCACCAACAACAATAACAAGAGAATCACCCACAAGAAGAAAGGCAACAACAACAACAACAACAACAATGACAAACATAACAACAACAACCACAACAACAATGAGAGCCACTAAACAGAATGCAATTTGCTTGTTTGACCCAAATTGTTGTGAGATTTGCTGTGCAACATTTTGTATGCTGTTTTCCCCCTTGTGCCCCTCTTCCCCCTTCACGCCGCTCTTTCGAGCTGCTAGCAAGTTTATCTTTTAACAATTGTGTGCTGGGCCAGAAGGAAGAAGAAGTAGGAGAAGAAGAAGACCGAGTAACAGGACAAGCAGTCGTCCTCGTCCAGTATAACAATGAAGCGTTACTTTCACTCTCGCTTTCTCTTGTCTCTCTTCTTCTCTCACACTCTCCTTCTCTCACCTCACTTCGGTTGTTTTCGCCTTTCGCCATTGTTTGCCACCGGCTGCATATTTTTCGCATAGCTCCTTGCAACCAGCAGCCCCCTCGCACTTCTTCTAGCTCTGCGTCTGCGTCTGCCTGTGTCTCTATCTGCATCCGCAGCTTCGCTTAGCCCATTTGCACACTTTCACACTCACGTGTTCATGTTGCGTCTTCCTGTGGCACAAAGAGCCTTCTCTTGTTGCCAACGTGAGGTGGTGCCCGGCAGCACTGTGGCATGCAACAGGCGCTGCCAGCATTGGCAGCATCGTCGCCTGCATCTTAAGCTGGGCACGTTTTGCATTTCGTTTGCATTTTCGGCTGCTCATTATTGGCAATTTAACTGTTAACTCCATGCCCGCCCCCTTCCTCCCTCTTCCTATCCTTCCCTTCAGTGACAATAGAAATAAATGCGATCGAATTACTTTAGTTCTGCGAGGGTTGTCATAACATTTTATGCTTTCTTGGCATCGTTTGAGTTCGCCTCAAAGTTGCGCCTCGTTCGAGTTTTCATTGCAAAAACTTTGACAGCACCGGCGGCGCCAAAGTGTGGCAGCAACAACTTTAATAAATAATAAACAATGTTAACAGGCATATACGACGCACAAATATCCTATATGGCATGTGTGGGGGATAATTTGAGGCTTAAGTATTAAATTGTTATTCGATTTCTTTCATATTAAAATTGTATTATAAGATTAATAGCGTATGAACATATAACTACATAAATTAATAAATAAAAAAATAAAATAATATATATGTAATAATAAATAAAACAAATATTAATATTTAAGTAAATTTGTAAAGTGTATACATTATTTTAAAATTTAATTTTTTAATTTTTTTAACATTGTACTGTTTAACGTAAATTTTAACTTTAATTTTACATACATATATATTGCTTTGGTTTTTTTAACTTTTAATTCATATTTAATTTTAATATAAAAAAATTAATATTAATTTTTATATTTAATTTTCCATATTTCTCTTACCTACAGTCGACTGTTCTTAGTTGACTTTAAATAAATAAATTATTAATTATAAAAAATTATAAAAAATGTATAAAAATCACATAAAATTATTGTACCTTATTGTACTTTTAATTTAAATTTAATTGTACTATTACTTTTCATTTTATTATATATAACATCGTATTTATCATACATAATGACAATATACAATATTATTATATAGTAATATTCATGTCCACCTTTTCAAGTTGTTCTTGTCTTGGCAGGGTATGCGAAACAAAATAAAAATTATATATGGATTGTGGGGAAAAACTTTGAGCTTTGCGGCCGAGTGGATTGTTTTAATTTCCTTTAGGAATAAGTTGGGCAGCAGGCAATCTGTGGAAGGGGGGGGGGGTGGACAGTTGCTGTTTCTCACATGGCTTTCTAGTGTCGATCTCAGCGTGGGCTCGACTGTGGCTAATATGGCTCACTTATACGCTGAATTATTTACATTTATTGAGAATCCCACGCAATGTGTTCATAATTTATGCAAATAAGCCCTTATGACGTTTTTAATTCACTGACAATGAGGGGAGTTTGGGGCAGGGGGACAGGGGACTAGGTAGACAGGTGGAGAGGTGGAGAGCCAGCGGGAGTGGGTGGCACAGGTAACTTTCGCGACGTTGAAGCTGACGACATTCGCCTTGGAATAATTTGAATATTTTTAACATAAAAATAAAACACAGCACAACAAACAAAATCAACAAACAACGAAAATAACGAAAAGGTTTTTACCGCTGCTGCTGACAGTGACGAAACAGATGTCGCGCGTCACACAGCATAGCAAATACCCTGTAAAGAATTTACAGAGTGTCTGAATATTGCGCTAGTGGAGCTTTAAGCTTTAATGTGCTTATTAAATTGTTACATTACATTTTTGTTGTTGCTAAAAAGAATTTGGCTTTAGAGGGAGTAGATATGGTAGAGTATGAGCATCGTACATGCCTCTCTCCTAATCGTAAGCTTTAATGCGCTTTCAAAGCTCCCACTTGAGAATCAACAAGGCTAAGGCTGAGCCTTGTTAAGCTTAAGATGCCAACGACATTCGGCGTTAATCTTTTGCTTCCACTTGGCTAATTCTCAAAAATTGTCAAAGCTGCTGGCAAAACAAAAATACCTCACACTACACTGTGCAGCAAGTGAAGAGAACAACAAGAACAAGAACAACAAATGAGTGTAAGCAAAAATCTTGTCACACAAAAAATTTTCATAATTTTTCTCTTGGCATTTGCAGTATAATTTTTCTCAATTCCAGTTTTTGCTTCGCACTGTTGCTGTTGCTGCTGTTGTTGTTGTTGTGACGCGTTGTTGTCGCTGTCGCGCTAAATGTCAACGGGCGGGCTGTGCAACATGGCGGCATACAACACACGTACATGAGGCAAGATGTACTTAATATGCGAGCGGAGCTGCCTGCCTTGCAAATAATATGCCCGATGAGGAGCAGGAGGTTGATGGTGGGGGGGGGTGCAGAGAGGAAGCTGTTGATGATAGGAGACAGGCAAGGCAGGCGGGGGGGCAGAGGGAGGGTGGCAGGCAGTCAGGTGGCATGTCCGGGTGCCTGTTCCTGTCCGTGTTCGTGTCCGTGTCGCCTGCTGCCTTAAAATGTATTCACTGTAAAAATTAGCATATTTAATGCGAGCGGCACGTTAGGTTATTAGAGACACATTCTCACCGTGGCATTTGCCGCGAGTGTTGCAAGTGCCACGTTGCTGCTGCAGCAATCACGCCCACACAGAGAGCGTTAAGTAAGGACACAGGACACAGGACGCAGGACGCAATTTTGCATAATGTTTTCTTTGCTTGGCTTGTAAGCTACTTAGTTTTTATTACACTTGCCGCATTGTTTTTCATGCCCCAATGCAGCAAAAAGCTGACTCCATTTCGCATTCTCCCTCTCTCTCTCTCTCTCTTTACCTCCCACTTTCGCTGGCAACTTTTTCCCTTTGAGCAACTTGCTTTCGCTTTAGCCTTTTTCACTGATTCTTCACGCCACTTTGGCGCTTAAAAAAGCATTAAATTGCGAGTTGCACATGGCGTATGCGCAACGTGCTGCACGCGCTTTAATGTTGTCGCAATTATTAAAGCACAAGCAACAATAAGCAGGTGGCTAAATGCAAATGGCATGTTCATATCGCCGCCAGCGACACGTGTTTCGCCTGACTGCGATAAGGCCCTGCCGGACAACCAACACCCAGACAAGCCACCAACAGACCCACCAGCCAGACAGGCTGCCACAGTGCCACACTGCCAGCCAGTCCAGTCAACCAAGCAACCGAGCAAACGAGCAGCCAAGCGACCAATGAGCCACCTCTTTTTTTACAGCCATCGGTCGCGTAAAATATCCACCGCACGTGCTGCTGCAGCCCATCTGTGTGTCCCAGTGTGTGTGTGTCTGTGTGTGTGTGCGAGTGTATTTATGTTGAGATGTTATCAATCATGGCTTCTGGTGTGGATAGTTGCGGATAGCGCGGTCACTTGTTGGGTCAAAAATTGTGCCACACTGACGACGCAACTGCTGCACGCTTCCCCTTGCCCCCCCCCACAGCCATCCTTGCACAGGCCCTGCTTATTAACGCTTTAACGCGCAATTTCATTTATTTACAGTGTAAATATAATTTTGCTTTTTTGCGTCGAGTTTACTGCATCCATTTGTTGCTTTTTTGCTCCACAAATGCAATAACAAATAATTGTAAATTTCAAAAAGTACTTGCGACTTTTATGTGGAATGTTGGAGTTGAGGGAGTGTGCGCAGTGGAAATATCCTCTAGTATTTAAATATTATGCAATAAAAGTATAATAAAAGAACAATAATATTAAGCAATAAAGAAATATGAGGTTTACTAACGGAATTTGTTTAATTCCTTTAGCTGCCCTGATAACTTTGCAGGGTGCTTCAATGTTGCTAGTCTAAAAATGCAGCTAACATAAATTTAATAATATATAGAATATTTATTTTATATTCAGAATGATGCACTTATCATACGGATGCAGAATAATCCTGTACTATATTTAAGTGATCGTAAATCATGTATATATGTGTATATTTTAGTTCCTTTTCATATTTCTGAATTAATAGATATTATTATTTTGGCTGCATATACAATTATACTATATATGCACATGAATATATATAGCATATAATTGACAAACCTAGCTGATTATTTTAAAATTTAAAACCTATCTCGATTTCTTGTTGACAGACAAACCTTATATGAACTCACTTTCTCCATATAAGAGGGTTTTTACAAAAAAAAAAAAAAAAAAAAAAAAAAAAAAATTATTATCTTTATATCGTATATTAAAATCACAGGGTGGGAAATATTCTTAAGAATAACCAAACACTATATTTTGATATAGTGAAGTAGGAAGAATTGTTTTGACAATCTTTGCCGTTTGAAAAATCATGCCCTCCCCCGGGATTCGAACCCGGAACCCCTGTATAGTAGTCAAACGCCTCAGACGACTCAACTATATCCATATAAGAGGTGCACAAACATTGGTGTTTGTTTGCGATTTGCATGTAAACATTAATGTTTTTCAATGTAACATCGATGTCTCTGCACCTCTACTAAATAAACTGTTGAAGTATGCCTTGCATTGGTTCTTAAAAGAAGGCGCTCAAAAATGGGAAGCTCTAAGCTCAGCAAGGGGGGAATACCTCAATAGATAGAGGGTCGCAGTATATGTTGCCCAACAAAATAATAATAAACTGTTTAACCTTTTAGAAGCCCACTTATTATGCATGAAATGGCAACAGCTTCTTTAGTCTTTCCCGCTGCTCGACGCTCGACGCATTTCTCAGAAACTTCACACATTTTCTGCGAAAGCCTTTTCATCTTTATCGACCTGAGCAAACTGCCCGTCTGTCTCTTTCCCTCTTTCTGTCTGTGTCTGTGTCTGTGTCTCCGTCTCTGCCCGTCTGTCTCTGTCTCTGTTAATATCGCGTCTTAATCCCAGCAGCACATGTCACTCCAAGTCCAAGTCGGAGGCGAATGCCATCAATGATAGAGCTGATCGTCGGCCACTTGCTGCGCCTTTACAGGGTATAGATGGTGATAAATGTAATGCAATGTGTGGCCAGCAGTTTTACGAGTATTTTTATTGCACAAGCAGAGCAAGGGAAAGAGCGCGAAAAGTAGAGAGAGAGAGAGTGAGAGAGAGAGAGAACTTTGGTTTATTTTCAGGGTATTTGCTGCTATTTGTTTGCTATTTTTCATGCCACAATATTTTGTTCCGGCTGTTCCGCTTGTAGTGCAACTGTTTTCGATGTTGAGGTGCCAAAAGTGCTCGGTCGTTTAGTGTTTTGCCAGTGCACACACATACACACAGGCACACACACACACACAGACAGACAAAGACTGCAACTTGTTCACACCTAAAGCCAGCGCCGGCAGTGGCAAGCTGCGTCTCAATCTTTAAGTGGAGCTGAGTTCCGCCTGCTTTATGCAGTTTTCTTGCAACATGGCGCAAGTGGCATGCGGTGTGCGGCAAGCAGCTACTGCCGCTTTAGTTTCGCATCCGTTATTCCCCTTTTTGGATCCGTTTGCAGCTTCTGCTTCTGTTCCTGCTGCTGCTGCTGTCTCTAAAAATACTTTGGCTCTGCTATTTGGAGCACACTTCATGGCAGGACTCTGTTGCCTCTTGCCTTATGCTTTGTTGTGCCACCTCCCACACACACACGCGCACACAGTCAGCTTTTGTTTGCTGGCACGCAATGCTTGTTAGTGCGCCCCAAAGTATGCACTGCGAAATTGTTGCTGTTTCAGTTCTGTCTCCTTGTTGCTCTCTCTCTCTCTCTGTCATTCCTGCTCCCGCTTCGAGTCTCAGTCTATTTAAGTTTGGTCCTAAGCTGCGCATTATGAGCATTTTTGTAGCCCAAACTTGCCACAACAAATGCCACTTACTTTGGCTTCTGCGTTGCATAAATATGTAGTAGGCTAGGGTATGTAGATAGTATGCACACACATTGTATATAAGTATGCTATATCAACATTGTATATAAGTTTGTTGTATCAACACTGTATATAAACATTATGCTTAAATTGTCGTTCGTTCTGTCTGTTTCGCAACATCGGTTCTCTAGCAACAAGCGAGGAGGCAGATCGGAGAGAGAGAGTCAGTCGAAGGCTTACGCTACCAAAGTCAAGTGTTAATAAAATTAAAGAGAGAAACTGAATTGTGCGTTTGCATTTAACTAAAATAGGGGATATACATCATACCCCTACAATATCAGAAGTGGGCCGATCACGATCACGTTTAAATAAATTAACAAACGAGAAGCAAAATCAATTGCTATTATTTTCAAGCGACGATTGCCAAAATTTCGACGAAGGCAACGGTAATAGTTTGCAAAAAGGCAAAATGAATAACGGACAAGACGGAGAACACAATGACAACGAGAGTGGCAGCGAAGCTGGAGAGAGCAACGAAGACGGCGATGAGAACAGTACCGTGCGCAACAAGAAAAGTAACGACGAGAATAGCGGCAGAAGCGGCGTGCGCAACAACAAAAGTAACAACGAGAATAGCGGCAGAAGCGGCGTGCGCAACAACAAAAGTAACGACGAGAATAGCGGCAGAAGCGGCATGCGCAACAACAACGGCGGCAACGGGAATAGCGACGAAAATGAAATGAGCAACAGCGAAGACGGTGACGAGGATGGCGGCAAAGACGGCGACGAGGATGGCGACAAAGACGGCGGCGAGGAAGGCAACCAAGACGGTGACAGAGAGGGGCGAGGCATTGCAGTCGGCAATAGAAACGACGAAACTGAAAGGAATGATGAAATTGGCGGCGCTGGCAACAATGTTGCTAAAGCTGCCAATAAAAAAGGCGGCGAGGGAAAACGAAATACAGTGGGACAAGCTGAGCAAAATATGGATTTATTATTGCGCATGGCAACCGATGTATTAAACGAATTTTCGGGAGATACATGTGCGCGCAAATGGATCACACAAGTTAAGAATATAGCCAGCATTTATGGAATAAATGAACCGTTTATGAAGATGTTGATTGTCAGCAAGATTAAAGGCAAAGCATGCATGTGGTTGCATGCAGATCCGGCGCGTGTATTGCTACCAACGGAGCAGTTGGTGGCTGAGCTGATAACGATGTTTGGTGAGAAGAAGTCAAAATTAGAGGCAAGACGAAAATTTGAGGATCGAAAATGGACGGCGGGCGAAAGCTTTGTTACTTATGCAGACGATAAGATGATGCTTGCACATGGCATAAATATGGACGAGGAAGAATTGTTGGCGCTCATCATTGAAGGCATTCCAAATCAAATGCTACGTAATCAAGCTCGTATTCAATGCTTTGCAGATGTTCGGCACATAAAGCGAGCATTTGCGGAAGTGAAGCTACCGAAAGTATACGAAGCAGATAAGAAGGCAGCGTCGGTGGAGAAGAATAGCAGCACACTCTCGCGCTGTTTCAATTGCAACTCGAAGGGACACTGGGCCAAGGAGTGCAAGAAGCCAAAGCGCGAAAAAGGATCGTGTTATGCCTGTGGTGAGATGGGGCACTTTGTGGCAACATGCCCCATAAACAAGAAGGGAGAGGGCAACAATTATGTAAGATATTTTGAAATTAACTTTATGAATGATTCTAAGACAAAATTTATTACAGCATGCCTCATAGACACGGGAAGCCCAATTTCGTTCATAAAAATTAATAAAGTACCAAAAGATGTTATTGAATTACCAGTTTCAAGTTCATTTTATGGATTAAATAATAGTTCCTTGAAAACATATGGAAAAATATTGTGTTACGTTATGAAAAATTTGGATAAAATACATTTTAATTTAATAATTGTGGCAAACGAGTCTATGAGTTATGACGTAGTTTTGGGAAGAGATTTTATGGAAGCATGCAATTTAAATTTGAATTTGGACACCTTGAAAATGATTACAGTGGATAAAATTGAAAGTCAAAATAATAATAAAGCCGATAAAATGTTAGAAGAAGCAAATATATACAATAATAATAAAACAGTTAGCGATAGTGTTAGTCAGGGTAGTAGTGAAAAGCAAATGGTTAGTGACAAGATTAGAAAAAGATTAGGAAAAGCTGCAAATTTTGAAATAAGCACAGTGGAGAGGGAATTGTTTGAAATTAATGTAATAGATGACTCAATTGATTACAAAATAGGTGACCAGATGGATCATAATGTGAGATGTCAATTTACTGAGTTGGTAGAAAATTGTTATGTTAATAAAGTAAGACCGAAAGAACCGGAGATTCGGTGTGAGATCAAACTAAGATTAGAGGACTCGAAACCGTTTAGTTGTTCACCGAGAAGATTAGCATATACCGAAAAAGAAAAGTTGCAGATTATTTTAGATGAGTATTTAGAAAACGGAATCATTAAACCGAGTGAATCAGAGTATGCATCTCCAATAGTGTTAGTAAAAAAGAAAACAGGAGATCTAAGGTTATGTGTTGATTACAGAAAACTCAATAAAACGATGGTTAAAGATAATTATCCTCTACCGTTGATTGATGATTTGTTGGATAAGTTAGTAAATAAAACGATATTCTCGAAGTTAGATCTTAAACATGGCTACTTTCATGTTTTTGTTGATAAGGAATCAATTAAATACACTTCGTTTATGACACCTTTAGGACAGTTTGAATTTTTAAGGATGCCAATGGGGCTGAAAAATGCTCCGGCGGTTTTTCAGAGATTTATTAATAGAATTTTCGAGGATATGATAAGGCAGGATAAAGTTATTATATATATGGATGATATAATGATAGCTAGCAAAGGAATAAAGGAACATATGCAAGTACTTAGAGAAGTTTTTGACAGATTAACGAGGAACAAATTAGAGTTAAGAATGGACAAATGTGAGTTTCTGCAATCGAGTGTACAATATTTAGGATTTTTAATAACAAGCAAAGGAATACAGGCCAATGACAAGGGAATAGAAGCAGTTAGGGATTTTCCAGTACCAGATAAGGTGCATGGAGTCAGAAGCTTTTTGGGATTGTGTTCATATTTCAGAAGATTCATTAAGGGTTTTTCAACTATTGCAAAACCTTTATATGACTTATTGAAAAAAGACAGAGAATTTACGTTTGAGGAAAAAGAGTTAGAATGCTTTGAGACACTTAAGAAAAAGTTAGTGGAAGCTCCAGTGTTAGGTTTATATTATTATAAGGATGAAATAGAATTACATACAGATGCAAGTGCACAAGGTTTTGGTGCAGTATTATTGCAAAGGAAAGAGGATAAGAAATGGCACCCTATATTTTATTACTCAAAAGCTACGACGAAAGATGAGGCCAAATATCATAGTTTCGAGCTGGAAACATTAGCCATCCTGTATGCATTAAGAAGGTTTAGAATTTATGTACAGGGAAAGAGATTTAAAATTGTTACGGACTGCAACGCATTAACGTTAACGTTAAATAGAGTGGAATTAAACCCTCGGATTGCGAGATGGGCATTAGAACTATCAGAGTACGATTTTGAGGTAGTTCATAAAGCAGGCAAGCATATGCAGCATGTAGATGCATTAAGCAGAAATACAAATATATTAGTGATAGAAACGAATAGTTTTGAAGATACTTTAGTTATTTGTCAAGCAAAAGATGATAAGTTGAAAGATATTAGGAAAAAGTTAGAGAAAACAGAAGATAAAATTTATGAAATGAGAAATGGTGTACTTTATAGAAAGGCAAATGATGGAAGATTGTTGTTTTGTGTGCCAGAAGAAATGGAAGAGAAAATTTTGTACAAATATCACAATGAATTAGGCCACTTAGGGAGAGATAAGGTTATTGATGCTATTGTTAAGACTTATTGGTTTTCGAATATGAAAGAGAAAGTTGTTAGGCATATAGCAAATTGTTTGAGATGTGTGGCATTTTCACCAAAGTCTGGAAAAGAAGAAGGAATGCTGCATAGCATTCCAAAGGGGAACGTGCCGTTTGAGATAATACACATCGATCATTATGGGCCGGTAGATAACGGTAGGGTAAAGAAACATTTGTTTGTGATAATAGACGGATTCACGAAATATATTAGGTTATATGCAACAAAGACAACGAACACAAAAGAAGTGATTCTAGCATTAAAAGATTATTTTAGATCATATAGCAGGCCGAAATTTATAGTATCAGATAGGGGCAGCTGTTTCACATCCGAAGATTTTGCAAAGTTTATGGAAGAATTAAATATTAAGCACGTAAAGATAGCGACAGGTTCACCCCAGGCCAATGGACAGGTAGAACGAGTTAATAGAATAGTAGGGCCTATGATAGCTAAATTGACAGACATTGAAAATGGATTACATTGGGATGCAGTTATTGAAGATGTAGAATTTTCTTTGAATAATACCAAACAAAGAAGTATAGCGCAATCTCCGAGCAAGATGTTGTTTGGAATTGAGCAAAAGGGGAAAGTTATTGATGAGTTAAGACAAAAATTAGAAGAGTTAGATAACTTTAATGAATTAAGAGACTTGAAAGAAATTAGAAAGAAAGGAGCGGAATCGCAATTAAAAGCACAGAGTGATAATCAAAAAAGATATAATAGTAAGAAAAAAACAAGTACGCAGTACAAAGTAGGAGATTATATTATGGTTAAGAATTTCGATAGTACAGGAGGAGTTGCAAGAAAACTAATACCTAAGCATAAGGGTCCATATGTAATAGAGAAGATATTGAAAAATGATAGGTTTTTGATTAAAGATGTTGAAGGTTTTCAATTGTCACGTAATCCATATCAAGGTGTCTGGAGTAGTCAAAATATTAAACAGGGAGTAGAAAATGAATTTGTACAATTAAGTGTAAGAAAATTGTAAAAATTAACCAAATATAGACTAAAGACCATGTAATAGCTATAAGTTGAAAATTTCGACAAGATCAGGGGATCTTAAATGTCAGGATGGCCGAATTGTAGTAGGCTAGGGTATGTAGATAGTATGCACACACATTGTATATAAGTATGCTATATCAACATTGTATATAAGTTTGTTGTATCAACACTGTATATAAACATTATGCTTAAATTGTCGTTCGTTCTGTCTGTTTCGCAACATCGGTTCTCTAGCAACAAGCGAAGAGGCAGATCGGAGAGAGAGAGTCAGTCGAAGGCTTACACTACCAAAGTCAAGTGTTAATAAAATTAAAGAGAGAAACTGAATTGTGCGTTTGCATTTAACTAAAATAGGGGATATACATCATACCCCTACAAATATTATGCCAAATTTTGTTTATTTATCTATTTGTTATGCATAACCAATCTGATTCTCAAGACGAGCTGCTGTCGAAGTCAATTGCAGAGCGCAGCTGCCGGAAAATTCACTGCCAATTTCATGTGAAAAGCAAAGCTAAAGATACCCTGGAAAAGAACTGCAGGCGGGCAGGCTAAACAAGCTGCTACGCTGGAAATGAGACAGAGAGAGAGTGATACAGTCAAAGAGATTTCTTTCAGTTAGTTTACAACATCTTCAAGTCTCTCCCTGCTAACATTACAGGGTATCCCACAGCCTAGCGACTATGCATTAGTTGGCATATATATTTTTGAAATTCGATTTGGCTGCGTGCAGGACATGTGCGAGTCTCATCGAGTTACTGCATCGAGCTTTCATTATTTATTCTGTGATCTGGCAAGTCAGTAAGTGTATTTGCACAAGGCGGGGGAGAAGGAGGGGGAGGGGAAACATAAACATAAAGTAGGGTGTTCGCAGTTCATAGTTGCAGAACTGCAAAATGCAAGCGCAGCATTGAACTTTAACTTGCAAATGATTATGAGTTTTGCACAGAAGGAAAACTGCCGCAGGCAAATTGATTTCTTGTTAGGCGAGAGTAAACTTAACTAAACTAAACTAAACTATGACTATTTAGTATTTAATCGCACAATTGCAAGTGCTAATGACAATCGCAGCTGCCGCCCTGAGCTGGGCATAAATAATTTTCAATCTGTTAGCAGCTTAGGCGAAGAAAATTAAGAGCATTTAGCAGGACACACAAACATTTGAGGCCGAGACGAGGAAAAGGCGCCACACGACACGACGAGGCGAAGCGTTAATAATGCATGTCCTTAATGGCCGGGATTATGTACTGAGTGCGCCTAATGAGACAGTCTGCCGGACAGTCTGAGTCAGATTGTCCAAGTGTCGTGTCCGTGTGTCCTGCAGTCCCGTTGTCCTGCTGTCCTGCTGTTGTTGCTGTGTCGAGTTCATGTCGAGAGCTGACCAAAATAAATAAAACACCTACGGGCGGTGGCTATGATTATTTCTATAAGTCTCGCCCTGCTGCATGTTACCATGTTGCCATGTTGCATGATGTTTAGAATGTTAGAATGTGATTTGCGTTGTAATTGCAATTTAAGTAACACTCGCATAATAATGCCGCATATGCAGGCCGGCTGTTGGACACGGCGCCCCACGCCGCACATGCCGCAAGGACAAATATGCAATGTGCCGCAAACAATGATGACGACATGGAAAAACAAACGAACATCGGGGGTGGTCAGGGGCAGGGGCAGTTGCAGCAGCAATAACAATAACAATAATAATACTAACAACACTTACAATAACAATAACAACAACAATGGCAGCAGCAGCAGCAGCAACTGCACTCTGTGCATGACAAACAACCCAAATGGAAAATCTGTTGATGCCTAAAAACCATCAACACACACACACATCCACACGCACACTCGGATGTTAACATGACAGCTGCACACACACACACACCACGACAGATATGCAAAATCAATGCATTTTAGCATTGCGTTGCGACCTGCAATATAAATTTAACTAAGACCGTTTAAGTCCTTTAGTTATTCAACATACAAAAGTGTCGAGCAATTAGCATCACCTGAGTTCGGGGTCTCAGGTGTTGAGGTAGCTCGTCATCATGCTGGGATTCCAAATGAATTGGAATCTAATTAAGTTGTCCAGCCAAAACAAATTATTTATGCCAGCAAGAAAGTGGTGAGAGAGAGGGTAGAACAACATGCATAAATAAGCGAATAGGTAACTGGTGCGCTCAAAAGTAGGCTACATCTTTGTGAAATTGCTGCGTGAGTTGCAATAAATATTGCACTGACGAATTGTGTTGCCTACTTTTGAGCTGCAATGGAATGTAGAATCAAAACAAAGACAGTTCTTGATATCCTTGGATTGTTGATATTGCATCTTGATAGTTTTTTATTTGAAATATAAACTTGTGAATAATGAATATACTATTGTGCATCCATAACATATTTGTTTTATCATTATGAATGAAGCTTGGAAATATGTGTGTTATATTCACAATATACTTTTCAATCATTCAGATACCTTCATGGAGCCACTAGCTAGCTTTAATTTCAATAAAATGCTGTCTTATACCCGCTCGACCTCTGAGACGGCTCAAACGGCAAGGCTTTGGCAAGACAATTGGACATCAGTAACAACTTTTCATTTATGTTCCTAATTCACTCATTTTGATGTAGTGTTAGGTAATTCTTAAGAATATTTCTCCACCCTGGGATGTTAAGATATAATATTATGATGTATGGATTCTTCACTTAATAAATATAATAAAAAAAAAAACATAAAATGCTGTAGTAATCGAAAGATACTCTTAATTTGAACTCTAGGAAACATTTTTACAATTAACATATCAATTTTTAAGTTACTGTCATGCATTCACAAGCTAGCTTTAATCTTACAAGATACTTATTCAACTGAAAGATACTAATATACTGTGTCCAAAAGATCAAAACAATAATAAAACAACAATAACTCTGCACTGTGATCACACTCGAAAGAGGTCAAGAACTCAGTTGCAAGCTCTGACGCCGCACAAAAGTATGCAATGAAAATACAAGAAAACCCATTTATAAATGCATTGGCACTCAACTAATCCATTTGAACTCTCATCTGCACTACATCTAAAATGTCAGGCTTATGTGGATTTGTCAAGCAGAGAGCAAAGAGAGGGAGAGAGAGGGAGAGAGAGAGAGAAAGAGAGAGAGTGTCATCAGAGCACATACACTGTTTAGTGGCATGTTCAAGTTGCATGAAATGCCTCTACTCGCATGATTCGAATTCGGATACAAATTTAATGCATGGCAAAATGCAAATAGATGTTGCAACAACAGCTGCATCTGCGAAAAAAAGCAACACCACATCAAATGTAGATGTGAAAATAAATCTATATACTGAGTATACAGTATAAATATGTGCATTTTTTTCGCTTCGGTGTTTATTTTGGACACATTTACTCCGAAGTTAGACGGTTTGATATTACAATTGATTGAAAAACAAAGAACAAAAAACTCACACACAAACAGCAATCTGTGATATGCATACACTAGATTTGTTGTTGCAAGGAAATAAAAATGTTTAATTTATGCAATTTATAAATTGTTCTGTTTAAACGTATTGAATAAAACAAGTTCCATTTAAATTGTGTGAAGCACCCATAAAACCGAATAGAGACAGTAGCCAACAAGAGAAGAGTGAGGGGCAGAGTGAGGATGAGAGAGAGAGAGAGAGAGAGAAATAGACAGACTCTTTTGTTTTTAGGCTCTTATGATAAATAATATTTTAGTATATCTCGTACTGGGCACTCCATATAGTTTCAAGTAGCGCTTATGGTCTTTCTATGCAAATGCTGTACTCGCACATACACACACACACATGCCTCTGTGTGCGTGTGTGTGCGTGTTTGCACACACACAAATAAGCATAATAAAATTGTATGTTGTCTCCTTCCGCCGGGCTAAGCCCGAAATCCAAATCCGAGACCCAAACCGAGACCGAGCCGTATTGTTGCTAACCAGACAAAACAAATATGGCGACAGAGTTGCCCATACTGGTGCAAAAACAAAAGCAAGAATAAATATATATATGTATATGTGTGAAAAAAATAAGGAATGGCAACAAAATGGCGCAAGGAGATTCAATGGCGCTTGCTGAAACATTGCGAAGGCCGCATATTTTACGTTACTTATCTTTATCATTGCCAACTAATTTCACAGCGACGGCGTCGGCGTTGGAGGCAGCGGGTTGCGAGCTCAGAGGAATAAGTAAACACACATACTCACACACCAACACATGAGCACACACTGAATACGAAATATTTGTTTATTTCTAGTTCATATCTCTCATGTGCGCTACACTTGTTTCTTTCTCTGCTGCTGTGTGTGTGTGTGTGTGTGTGCTCTGTGTGTGGCATGTTTGCGCCATTTTGTGTTTTTGTTTATGTTTAGCCGGGTCATTTCAAGCGGCATTTCATGTACATACGAATGTGTATGTGTGTGTGTGTGAGTGTGGCTGCTTTAAGTGTTTTTATTGTCCTTTGCTTAGGGTTAAGTTTTGTCATTGCCCGCTTTGTTTATTGCTCTGCCCTTTACCTCGCCTCCTTTTTGTGTGATTCGGTGTGTTTGTATGTGTGTTGGTGTGTGCATGCGCCATCGAGCTAATCCTTTTGTTTTATGGCATTTAATTTATTTTTAAAGCCCGCACTCGCCAACTTGTTTATAGGCCGCAAACAAAGCGGCGGCACAAAATGTGTAGCATACTTTTGTGCGCGCACCAAAAATTCTCTCTGCCTGTGAGCTGCGCCGCAACAAAGTGAGAGCCAAGTGAATTCTCGCAACATGCAACAGGCCAACGGTCAGACCAGGCTCTGGCCCGGGGGAATGCCATGCGAGAAATGCGACCGTCACGATAATTGGCTACAATTCGCCCAAGCAGAAAGAAACGCGTGCAACAAACAAAGGCACACTAGCATCACAAACACACACAGACACGCGCGCATAGTGGCGGCACTTAAACACACAAGTAATTGGCTACAAAATTGCAATAATAACAATAACAATTCAATATGCCCACAACAGATGCTCGTGTGCCTTCAAGTGCAGACCAAAAACAAACAAAAAAGGGGAAAGGAAAGAAGCAAAAGTAGCCGACAGACGGCACTTCTTGTCCGGCTTGTGCCCTGCAAGCTGGCCTAATTGGTGCTCATTATGTCAAAGAGTTTTGCGTGGGGAATTCTAAGTACATATAAAACTCATGTGTGCTCTGTCCCTGTCTCTGTCCGGGGTCCCTATTCGGCAAGGGTAATAGGCGGCCCAGTTCAGTTAAAGCAAAAAAAAGCAAGTCAAATTAAAGGGAAAACAGACAGCTAGAATAGCTTTAATTGCACCAAAGTCATAAATAGTTTTAAGTGCTTAAATTGTCAAACTGAATAAAACATTAATAAGTCAAATAATAAATAAATTAGTTATAAACAAAGTAACAAATTCATAATAATTTTTTTTCTCTTTTTTCTGGCAACGCAACAATCTTAAAGCTGTTGAGCACAGGCACAGTTTATGCCCTTCCATTAAGCTAATGGGCAAAGTACTTGCAGACCCACACACACACACAAACACAAACACATGTATACACGTCCATTTCACGCACATTTGCAGCTGCCCTCTGTGCGTATACGCAATAATCAAACGCTTTAGTAATGCGCACAGTTAATCTGCTATTGAGCTGCACATATGCGGAATATGCGCGTGTGTGCCCTTGTGTGTGTTTTATATACGCGTGTGTGTGTGTGTGAATCATTCACCAACTAATCGTTTTCAATTAGAATTGTAATCGCAATGGCAATCACTGGTGAGCAGCTTCAGTGCTTATTAATCAACGGAAATTAGTTTGAGGTGACATTATTTAATAGGGCGCATGCAAGAAGGATCCCCACTTGACCCCCTCCCCTCCTACTATCACTCCCTGGCATTCCACTCGCTTGCACTTGAATGTAACTGGTAATTAATAAATATTTCCACTTTTAACTTCGACTTTCCCAGCGTGCTCAGCTAAGCCATATCCCATTATGATTGGCTGACTGAGTGCCAAGTGGCCTCAAGCATGACTCGAGTCGGGTTTGTTGAGCTAATTGGCTAGTGAGGCGCTTCACTCTGGACTTGCTGCAATGCAATGACAATCGGCAATTGGCAATCGACTATCGACTATCGATTTCAATTCATTTGCCTGGTAAAAACGTTTCCAACAGGCCGTTTGCAGTGCTACGTGTCTGTCATGCTGAATTGCTCGGGCACAATGTGTAAAATGTGCTGGGCCGAAGGACAAAGTTGTTATATGGCATACATGGCGTACATGGCGTACATGGCGTATGAGCAACGTCTTGTAAATTGCTTTGCTTTGCAAACAGCGCCCAAACTGTCAGCTTGTAGCATAATTGTGCGTCGTTAAGTTGATTATGAAGTGCCTGCACACACATACAGACACACAGGCGCACACACAGACAGGCGCACACACACACAGGCGCACACTCACGCAGACAGGCGCACAGTTTTAATGTGCAAATGGCGCACTTTAAGTCAAGCAATTGGAAACTAAATTGGAATTTTTACGACAGGCATCAAGGAGCTCAGCTCAGCTCAGCTCAGCAGCTCAGCACAATGGCCAAGGGCATGCATGCGTGTGTGTGTGTGTTTGTGTGGGAGTGAGTGTATTGTGTCTGCACATTTGACCGACAGCTCAGCAACAATACACACGCACACCCGCACCCCTCCCTCGCTCGCTCACACACTCCACTCAGTGCCGCTGATGCATGTGAACATTTGTGAAATTTCCCTTAGGCCCCGTTCTCGTTGTCGTTCTCGTTTGAATGAATTAAATGTTGACGTTTGCTAAAATTCACGCTTGACTTGGCCGCTGCTTAGTCGACCATGCAAAACTGTCAGTCGAAAAGCGGCTAAATGAAAATATTGTTCGGCTCAAATGTGCCGCAAAATGCCGAACAGGACAAGATAAAAGTGTCGAATCGAGAAATATGCTAAATCAGAATATTAGCTTGCCAAAGATAAACAATTTGCAAGCAGCAACAAGTGCAAAGAAGGGCGTGGCTGGCAGGGGGGCGTGGCTAGCAAAAAGGCAAACAATTCTTTTGAATCGGTTTCTTTTTGCACACGCTAAAATTGCATTATTGATGTGGCAGACTGACTTTCGACTGTGGCAAGTTTCCCCCTTCAATAAATGCATGTCTGCCCCACACACACACACACCCCGCACACACACAAGCGCACATGTGCTATAAGGCATTTGCATAGAGCAGAGCAGAGCAGACAACGCCATGAAAAGGACTCCATGAAAAGGACATGGAGTGTGGCACATAGAAAGAGCTGCGCTTTTGCCGCCGGCATTGTGGCACAGTTTGTTTTTCTGTCAGTGTGTCCGCGTGTGTGTGTCTGCGTGTGTGTGGGGAGGCTTTTGATAAATACTTATGTGCATATTAGCAACATATTTGCGAGTCTGTTGCCAGTTTGCAGGCGCTTCTCTGTGTGCTGTTAACTATTTCTGCTGCCTGCAATCGCCCCCAAGCTATTGACAAATTCACAAACACATTTGCCACAAGCTGCTTCTGCTTTTTCCACATTTCCCCCTTTTTTCCTATTTTTGCAGCAAGTTCTCTGCATTTCATGTTGATTTTTGGGCTTGGGGTTTCTCGGTTTCGTCGGTTTCTCGGTTTGGCAAATGCAAAGCACTTTCTGCGGTTGCGTTTGTCAATGCGGAATTTTCTGTGTGCTCAGCGCAAATAATGCAATTAATTTGCGCCCAACTCGAAGCTCGGTACACACACGTCTCGCAGCCACTGTTGACTTTCGATAGTCTATTGCACTTTTAATTGAATTCCTTTCTGATGCAAACTTTTCGCCTTTCACCTTCAGGCACAATTTATCAAGTTATGCTTTGCCAGATATTGCGAAATATTTGTTTTATCAAACTGCAAATAACTTAAACTTCCTTTGGATCTTCACATAATTATTATTTATTTTGCCAACTGCAGTGGGCTTTTAATTGCGTGAGGCAAATTGAGTTTACTATCCATAATGCAACTATTTCGACTTAAAGTTCTTTAAGTTTTCTTTGGCAACTATTTTGCATATTGGGCTTGTGGCTGGAGGGGGGCGTGGCTTGGTCAAACTTTGAACTGCAGTTAGTTTAATAGTTGTGGAATGTAAAACTTAATTATCCGATTTGGTTTGCAGATCGATCGAGGGAGAGAGTCGAGTTCAATGGAGGCAGCACCTCAAGCAGCAGAGGGAGGCAACTTGAGGCATCAATGACAGTTTTGCACACCGACTCTTACTACTCTCCCTCTCTCTCTCTCTCTCTCCCTCTCTGAGTGCGCCTTGTCATCATTCTCAGCACACAATTTAGTTTTATTAACTTCAGTGAAGCAGGAAGCAAGTCACGATGCGGCACAGCTAGAAACAGAAAGAAAGGCATGCTGAAGGTTGCTTACACTTGCAGGTTCCTTCTCCTCCCTCTACTCCTTTTATCTTTCTACAATAGTTGTATATAATAGTGCAGAATTGAAGACTAGAGACAAGTTTGCAGTGCAATAGACAGAAATAAAGAAGGATACATGGATGGATGGCGAAATGGATCCCATAGTGATGCTGATTTAAAATAAATATACTTTACGTTGGCGATGTCTCCTAAGGTGTGTAGCCAACTTCAGACTATAGTTAATATACCCACTGCAAGGGTATAAACATGAACTGCACTTTTTGCAGTTGCCTCGTCTCGTTTGCCTGTTGACAGCAGCTTGGCGGTGCAAACAATGCGCCCCCTCTCCCCCTCACTCCATGTTTGCTTCGCCATTGTTGGCCCTGCATAAGCCATAAGCCAATCTGCACACCAGA
This sequence comes from Zaprionus davidi, assembly GCA_018903715.1. Taxonomy (NCBI): domain Eukaryota; kingdom Metazoa; phylum Arthropoda; class Insecta; order Diptera; family Drosophilidae; genus Zaprionus; species Zaprionus davidi. The sequence continues at coordinate 15,982,944 of JAEIGL010000004.1, read as the reverse complement.
CCAGACAGTCCCAGCTGCCTGCTGTGCTCTGTTTGCCCAAGGCATCAGCACTACAGATTGCAAAACTAATCAAAATCAGATAAATCCCTGGAATCAATAAAGTTATTAAGCCTCCTTTGTACTTATGTTTTGCATAATTTTATTATGTTTTATTTGTTTGTTCATGTTGTTGATTTCTTGAATTTCTGTTATATTTAACTACACATACTTAAGAACTAGGAATTATCTCTTGTTGCATTATGTTCTTTCGCTTTTGAATCCATTTCATGTATTTCGTCTTTAAATATCGAGCTTAAGTTGTTGTTTTACTTTATACTTTATTCATATAATACACATCAATTAGAATTATTATTTACACTGCTCGGATGTTGCAGATTGTACGAAAGTTAATCGCAATTAAAACACTAAATGTTCCTTAGGCTAGACATAGGTTTACTTTTGATTACTCTGTTCCTTGCTGCTGCTGCTGCTTTTCTTTTGATTACCAACTTCTACAAAGAAAAGTCGCCTGAAAATCAATTTGCATTTCCATTTTCGTTTTTGTTTGCCAATTGCAAATAACTAAGACATTTTCACTTAATTTCTAAATACAGAAATCGGATTAACAAAAATATATTTACAGCAATTTTTTGTTGAATTTATTTTCTAAACAATTTAGCGGAACTTTCAGAAGAGATTTGTCAGAAATGAGTCATTTACTTTATGTACAGTACAGGATTAGATTGCTCGCTATAGATAGTTGTAGATTGGTAGATTGTAAACTAATTAGGGTATATCAAATGAGCTTAGTTTGAGTTCGAGTTACGTATGCTAGATTGGTTTGAAATTTATTGCGAATCTATGCTAAGTTGACTTAAAATCACTTACAGAAAAGCTCTCTCTGTCCGCCTCTAGGTTCGAGTTACGAGTACGAGTTGAATAAATGCACAGGAAATACTTTCATTATTTGATTCGAGCAAGCAAATGAAAGGCGCGAGTGTTGTGTGTGCAACAAACTCTCTCCCTCTCTCTCTCTCTCTCTCGTTATCTGTCTCTAGATCGCAACACATTTTCAATTACAAACCACAGACAGACATACAGCACTTATATAAAAGTAGTAGTACACATCTACACAGACACACAGACACATACACACTCAGCTGACAGTTGTTGTCAGTTGTTGCCTGTCAACTTTCCGCCTGACATTTGCTTTAACTGTTAGTCGGAGCTTAGTTAGTTGAGAGTTGATCAGATGATGTCCTAGTTGAAGTTTCCATTTAACAGCTGCCATCCATGTATCCATAGTTATGCATAAATTATATTGCGGCGCTGCTCTCTTCTCTGATGATTTAGTTACAAATGAAGCCGAACTAATTGCTTGCTGCATCTTCTTCTCCTTCTTCCGCTTAGACAATCTTCATATAAACACTTGTATGGAATATCCGATAGCCGATGGCAATGATTACCATAAGGTTGTGCAGCTGACGCTGTGTCGTTTTAGTCGAACCGCCCACATGTCCATGGTACATGGCCGCAGGATTATCGCCTGAGTGAGAGAGGGAAGATGCAAAAAAGAATATGAGAACCAAGAGAAAATGTGTTAAAATTAATTAAGCCTGCACAGAGACACTCTTCCACACACACACACATGCACACACGCACACACACTCAGGTAATAACAACACATGCTAATGAGCGTTTGCTGTGCTGTCCCCTCTGCAACTTATGCTGGCTGCCTTATAAGTTATGAGCTCAGCTCCTGCCCCCCTCCCCACACCCTCTGGCCGTGCATGTGGTTTAGTGTTTATGGCCTGACTTTAATGGCTGCCCTGCTGTGTGTGTGTGTGTGAGTGTGTGTCTGTGGGTGGGAGGTGTGTGAATGTGCGGGCATTTTTAATCCGCACGCCTGTGGCTCTGTAATTTTCATAAATTACTTTTATTGTTCCCTTTGCTTTCTCTTTTCTTGTTTGCTGCTGTGCCGCACTTGATAAATGAACTGCCAAAGAGCTACACAACACATACATGCACACATACACATGCAGATACAGTTACAATTACAGTTACAGTTACAGTAACTGATACTGTGCCAGTTGCAGCTACACAGGCAGATACGTCTGTTGATGTAGAGAGCCACAGATTGCGACTGTCACAACTCTTGTTACACTCTGCAGCGTGGGTGTGCAGCAGGTATGATGGAAGTGTATCAAGATTGCAGAGTGAGATTAAGCTGCTATGAAAGTAAGCAGCAAAAGGATTTTGGAATTGAGATTGTAATTCCCTTCTGCATTCGTTTTTGACTCTTTTAATGACATTGTCAGTAAACTGTTCAGATGTAGCTGAATAAGAATAGCGGATTTGAGTTGGAGTCATGTGTGTTTGTCTATCTGTCTATCTGACTTTTACATTTACATAGCTGCCTTTAGTATCTACATCTCCTTCAAGTTTCGATTCGATCAGATATTTAACACAGAAGTTATTTAAGTCACCTTAGTGCCCACAGCAATTTGTGTTTAATTAAACCGGGCACACCCTACAGGGTATATGCTAGTCTACGCCTTACTCCCATTTTATTTGTTTTATGTAATCGCTGCAATTGACAAGCGTGGAATACTTTAAATGCCCTCGCTGGCAGTGTGGGCTGACAAATAACTCGACATGCATTTGAGATATTTGCATGCATTTCATTCATTTCAGTCGCACTCACCTTTGAAAATATGCACCAATACACTCGCCGGTTGCGTGTTGCTGGCCACGCAGGTGAAATTGCCCGAATGCTCGCGGCGGGTGCGCTGAATTGTAAGCTCCGATGATTGAAAGTCTGCAATGGAAACGGAGGAGGAGGAGGCGCAAGAATGCAATGCGGCATGGTCAGATTGAGTTGTGGTTAAAAGGGGGCTGGGGAGGGCGGAGGGCGGAACTTACCTGGCTCGGTTGACACGTTAATGCCCCGATCAATGTCATAATTAATCATGCGGTTGTCGTGGTACCAGAATATATACTCGGACGCCTCCGTGTTCTGCACCACGCGACACTGCAGCCGCAGCGCTGAGCCCGGCGTCAGATATCGAATGGGTGGTCCTGATATTTCAGCGCGCGCTTCTAACCGAATTGAATGACATTTTGGAAATTGAATTGCCGTTTCCCACAATCGCATGTTGTGTCCGTGTGTGGGTGGGTATGCGCGTGTGTGTGTGTGTGTGTGTGTGGGGGTGGGTGGAAAAGGCAGTTGAGATGAAAGATTCAAAATTTAATCAAATGTAAATGCAAATACGTGTCAGAGCAGCGCAAACTAAGGCTGACAGTTGGGTGACAGGGACAGCACTCTGTCACGCTATCTACCAGATAGACCGATCTGCTGTTATATTGTATATTTATGGGGTATATCGCATCTTGCATACTTTATGAATACAGTTAGTTTAATCTATTGATGGATAACAGGCATATCAAACTGGGATCTAATGTAATCTGCTGTTTTAAGCCACTCTCAAGTGGATGCCATACACAGTCAAGTTATTCCTCCTTCCTCAGTTCCTACTCTATTTCCCCCTTCTTCAGTTCTTCCTGCTTCAGTTCCCCCCTCGCTATCCTAAGTGAGCACTTAAATACGCCTTATAATGCGCCGAAATGGTGAAAGGACGCATCTGATTAAGTGTGTCGCCCGGGCAGAGTCGAGGCGAGGCGTTGCCCGAAATGTGTAGCATACTTTTCTGCGCTGCCAGCACATGCGTGCGTCGCACAGTGGCGCCTTTTGTCATTTGAGCTCGCAAAAATAATAACTTCTATACCAGCTGAGATAATTGAATGATTTACATTGCAAATGAAAGATATTTGTCAACTCTTTAAAAAAAAATTAAGTCATAATTGTTGGCTGCTTAGTTGCTTACCCAACAGGCTGTCAAAGTCACTATTTGTTAACTGTTTTTTGTGCCACTTAAAATCGGCAAAGGCGCCACTGTTGCGTCGGTGTGTGGGCTTTGTTTTTGTGCAGAAGACGCCATTAGGCGCAGCACATTCAAAGTAAATTGTTTGTTAAATTCAGAATAATGTGTGTCAGTTAGCGTTAGCCAAGGCCGACAACGACAGCACCTGAGGGGGAGGCACGAACGATGGCAGCAGGTCACACGTCAACAGCGTTGTATTTCGCAACTTGCTGAGTCGCTGCCAGTCGAGCAGCTGCAGCTGCTGTTGCTGCTTCTTTTTTAGCCTTCTTTTTTTCGCATTTCACTCTCGTTGTTCACTTTTTGCTCGCTGCCAACTCTGCCAACTGGCATATGGACATTTCTAATTTCAGCATGAGCGCATCGAAAAAGGCCAAAAGGGTGCAGCCAGGAGGTGGTTCAAATTGTGCGAGAGAGTGAGAGGGAGCGGGAGAGTTGACAATTTGGCCCCGAGTGAAGTTGTTGAGATTTTTGTAAAAGCTTGTCCAGCAATTTAGTTCGCCTCGGCAAGTAAATAGTTTCACTGGAGCGTGAAATTATAAGCGAGGGCTGCGCAAACTGTGTATGCAAAATGCGACTGACTGGTGGATCGATTGGCAGGGGGGGAGGTGACTCTTCTCTACTTACCGACAACACTCAGGTGCAGGAATATCGATGTGGGCGGATGTGTGGACACTTGACACTCGTAGACGCCGGCATCGCGCAGCTGCACAAATTTGATTTGCAATGTCCAATCCTGCAAAACGAAAGAAGAGAACACGATTGAACGATAAACAAACACCAGCAACAACAACGAACATTGTCAATTCACACAGCGTAACTGTCTGCTGCAGCGCATATTCATCACGTATACGCCGTGTTGTACCACACTTGAGTTTGCCCTGCAGCTCGAGTGGCAGCTGGCAGAGGGGGCCAGCGTCAAGTGCCAACTGGCAGCAAATGCAAATTAGTTGCCAACTCACCTCGGAATGCTTCAAATGCGTCGCACTAAAGCGCTCATCACTGCTGTAGGTTGTTAAGCCGACCGTAAGCAGATGATAATCCTTTTTGCGTATCCAGGAGACCTACAAGCCAGAAAGAGAAGACGAAACAAAATGTTAGCGAAATAGTTAAAAGAGAGCGAGGCGGACCTTGGGTGACGCCATTAGTCAAATACAATAGAGCGACCCAAGCACATTAGTTTGTCGGCCCGAAGGAAATGCTTAACATATGCCAGCTGCGTTTGGGCCTCTCGTCCTCTGCAAATGTTTGTCAATTCATCAATCCATTTGCCGTCGACGACGACGACAACGCGATGATGATGCAATTTCTCAAAAGATTCAGCAAGTTAAGCCCCAACGACTTTGGAATGAAATAAAATATGTACGAAGAAGAAAAAATCAAAAAGCAATTACGTGTAAGAAGCACAACAGCAATAAGAACAACAACAAGAGGAGAGAAGAGAGATGGGAGAGAAGGGTAGAACGAGGGATAATAAACATAATAGCAGATTGATTGATCCAAGGTTCAAAGTTCAAATTGGCTGCTTAACTGTAAATAGACAAACAAACAAACAAACCAACAAACATGTTGAGCCCAACAAAGTGCCACGCCCCACTGCCCCCACTCGGCCCACTCCAAAGTCGGCGTTAGCTAATCTCAAATGACCATTAATCATTTCGATTTCGTTGCGCTGAGAGGCACCTAAGCGGGCCCTAATACCCCTAACCCGCACTCCCCTACTTCACCCCCCTTGTAAGGTTCCCTTTTTTTTTGCCCACAGTCGCCCAAAAAAAGGATGTGCCTCAACCTGCTCTTGCCTTTTCTGGTACGCGCGTGTATCAATCAATTTTCAATTGATAGAAAATTTTATTTATTGCCAGCAAAAAGTGAAAAACGAAAGCGAAAGGAAAGTGAAAAGCTTTGTGGCAACTTTCTCAACTGAAAGCAGAAAGAGGGGAGGGGAGGGAACAAATATTGACACACGCACGGCAAAGAAGTTGGAAATTAAGTTGAGTGAAAATTGCTAAATCGTCTTGCCGCATCTTGTCTTCTTCCATTGCTGTTTAAATGCGCGCCACGTGGCGTATACGCAATGCGACAACGGTGAATTAAACGTAACACACGCAGCAAACACTTGTCGGGCCAACTTGCCACTCATTTATCTGGGCATGCATATTGAAAATATGTTTTATGCCTTGGCGAATTTGCAATTGAATCGTTTGAGCAGAAGTGGAGCGGGAAGTGGGAGGGAGGGAGCCGCGTCGGCGAGTCATTTATTATCACGATCTGCCCGGACTGGGAGGCCGCATACGTTATGAAATCAATATATCTATTCAATACAATCTGCAACAGTAAAACACAAGTGTGAGGCATAAATTGCGCATAAATTCTGTACGGCAGCTCGGGCAGAAACTGGGACAGCAGCAGCAGCAGCAGCAGCAGCAGCTCTTGCTCGTAACAGAACAGGCAGACAGACAGACAGACGGGCAGAAAGGCGCACATACACTCTCAAATACCTTTTGCTGTCTCACTCTTCTTTCTATGATTTTTATGATATTTACGATTGCTGGAGTTCTCTCTCTCTGTCTCTGTCTCAGTCTCTCTCTCTGTCTGTGACTGGTTACGTGTCTGCGAAATAAACCCGGAGCCGTGCAGTGAGCGAGAAATATGGCAAAAAAGCGTAAAGCGGAATGTGAAAGGATGAGCTGTGGCCTGCCTGCAAGCAACCAGAAGAGGGAACGAGTAAAGCCATCACTGGCAAAAATGTGTCTGCCTGATTCCGCCAAGGAAAAAAAATATAAAATGTTGCGGCAATTAATCAAAAGCATGCGAATTCCTCTGCCAAAGTATGTCGCTGCGTATGGGAAGTGTGTGTTTGCTGTGCGTGTGCGAGTGTGCCGCATAAATCTCAGCGCCTGTCATGTGTGCGTGTGTGTGTGTGTCTGTGTGGTGCCTCCTGCGGTTGTGTGTTGACTTTGCTGCAGCTGCGAGGGCGCAGATAATTGTTTACATTTTACCTTTTTTGCCTGCGCTCTCTTTGTACTTCACTCCCCTCTCTCTCTTTGCGTGTCTCTTTATTTTACTTTTAGACACAGCAAAAGCGAAAAGATGCAAAATAAAAAGTGGCATTTAATTTATAGCCAAAAGCCGCGACGCGACGCGACGCGAATCGCCCAGCCACAAATCACTTGTTAGCAAATTTATGGCAAATTTATGCTAACTACGTGTCCCGCTGTCCGCGTGCCATGTTCCCGAGTGCCAACCGCAGAGGCCCAAAAGGTACGCAGTAAGAGAGAGAGAGGCAGCCAAGCAGACACAGGACATGCAGACAGAGGCACAGGGCATGCAGGCAGGCAAGCAGGCAATACGAATCCTTCCTGCCAATGCAAAAATTGTAGCTTACTTATTTGCAACGCGATTTGTTTACGCTTTGCAGCCATTTTTTATGTGCAATCCTCGCGGTCTATCGCTAGATCTTTCGACAGCTTTCCCGACATATGCAAACTGCCTAGCTGCAGAGCAAGGTGGGCAAGGAGGGGGGGCAGAAAGGGGGCGGCAAAAACTAATGCACTGCCCAATTGCAGGTTTGCTCTCATTGAGTGTTCAGTATTTAGGAATTTTTGTTATTTACAGCATTTAGTATATTTTGTTTAAAGTATTTTGTATTTACTATTTGCTTTTTAGTATTTTCTATTTAGTATATTTTGCATTTAGTATTTTGTTTGTATTTAGTTTCGCTGCGCTGCACTCAAAACTTTTGATTGGCTTTTGTTTCCACCGTCGCCGTTGCCGTTGCTGCTGCTGCCATTGATGAACATTTTGTATGCTTTATTTCGGAGCTGTTCAACCAATTTCCGTTGCCACAAAGCCTCACGGTCAACAACAACAACGATAACAATAAACAACAACAAAATTGCCAAGCCAGACGAGGGCGAAAAATCGTAACAACTTTTATTTCAATGTAAAAAAACTTTTAACAAGCGATTTTAATAAAATTCTATTTAGGTGCTGCTTTTTGGCTGCCATTTGTATAGCCACTACACTGATACACACACACACTTACATACGTATACTGGGCACACTTTTATGCATTCGTAAAAGTTTTTTAAAGTGCGCAAAACTTTGCACAAAAATACGCTCAATTTAGTGTCCTGCAGTGGGCGGGTGTCTGTGCATGTGTGTGTGTATGTGCATGTGTGTATGTGTGTGTATGCATGTGAGTAGTTGCGTGTCTTTCTGCATGGTCTGCTGATAACCATGTTCCCTTTTCCATGCTGCATTCTCTCCAAATTGCCATTGTTACACAAAGCGTGCGCAAATATTTCGCAGTGACTGTGACTGCCAGTGTGTATGTGAGTGTGTGGGTGAAAATGGGCATTGAAGTGCTTGCATATCCATAACAGAACTAAAAGAGAAATTGGGTCAACTGTCGTTAAGCGGAAGAGCGCAAAAAATCTTTATATTGTGAAAATCTTTATATTATTTTTCAAGTTCGACCAAAGGTTGTGCGGCTCGCATAATATAACGGGAATTTCGCAGGTCCACTTGTGAATAAATAAGTAATTTTAAGCGGAGCGATTCTTTGGGTGCAGTAGCGGAAAGGCAGCTCAGCGCGGCAGCGGGAAAACTTGTGAGTTTCCAGGCCTTTGGGCCGCCATAATTCATCGCAATTTGAGCGGAAGTGCGCATTAAATGCAATTAATGCATAATTAAACATTGAGCATTTGCTAATTGTGCCGCAAATTAGCCTGTCTAATTAAAAACGAAGGTTGTGCGGAGCAAACAATACGGCATCATAAAGGTTTTATATTTTTTTTCATATTTTTTCGGGCAAATGAGAATTACCATAGCCTACTTTTCAGCTGTCAAGGCGACGCGTCGGCGTGCATCTGCAAATGAATGTGAGTGGCTCTGAATGCGAGTTATAAGTGCTTTGCCGTCGGCACACTCGTTGCTGCATACCCTGCACATAGTGCGGCGCGGCAGAGGGGTAGCATGGCCAAGGCAGAGGAACGAGAGTGTGGGCGGGTATCAGGTCTGCCATGCTAGCCTTTTTCCCGACAGATCTGATAAAAAGCTTACAGTATGGAAATCTATGTTCTTTTTCTTGCTCAAATAAGAAATATTCTTGCCAAGACAATTCTTCCTACTTCACTATATCAAAATAGTGTTGGTAATTCTTAAGAATATTCCCCACTCTGTGATGTTAAGATACGATATTATGAGGTATGGATTCCCCACTTAATAAATATAATAATTATTAAAATTATTATTATTTTTTTTTTTTTTTTTTTTAAAATTATTTAAATTAACGTACAATAAAATACATGATTCATGTATTACTAATCTTTATCCTGTCAATAAATTTACATATTAATAATATTTAATCAAAAACTTGTCCTCTTATCATTTTTCATCATCTTAGTCTATTCTATTTTTGAAATTAATGGGTAACTGCTAGTCGCTCTCACATACTGAGACTTTTTTTTAATTTTTTCTTGGCTTTTATTAATGTTCAAACAATTGTTTTACTCATCGTAATTGCATTGCAATTAAAATAATTAAAATATAAATGCAGCCGAGCAAAGCATTCCTCAGAAATGGTTTGAGCAAAGAATGTAGGAAGTGCAAGAGGAGGGTTGGGACTGCTGGGGGTGGGGGGTACTGCTCTTAATTTATTTCACGGCATTGAACTTTCACCTTTTGCACCCACATCACAGCAAGCTGCAGCGCTGCTTAATTGTTTCATACCTCCCTTCCTTGTCAAACACACTGAACTTTATAGAAATGATGAAGCTATTTAGCATACACTCACACACACATACACACACACTCAGGAATCTGGGTCAAAAATTGCGGCCTTTTGTTGTAGCATTTGTTTTAATAAACATTGTGACAGGCACCGACAGGCAGCGACAGCGACAGGACCGAACAAAAGACTCACTCATTCACTGCGGGGCGGCCAGTTGATGCGGCCTTTATCAAGTTGTCTCGGCGAGCTGGAGCGATGCCTTATTAGTCGACAGGACAAACAGCACAGCTCGAGGCTCAACATCTTCGTTTATTTTCCTGCCTTCCTTTTCCCCCTCCCTACTCCCCCGCCGTTGTCACTTGTGTAATTACGGTTCAGGCTGCCAGTGAACAAAGTGATAATGATTTGTATTCATTAAAAAGGTTTATGGCAATTTCGAGCAACATTTACTCAAGCATGGCCACACCCCCTAGCCCCCAAAGAAAGGGCTAAGTGGCCTGACGCTTAGTTAAAGCAGAATAAGTAAAGAGCACATAAAGTGTGTGTGAGTGTGTGTGGAATGCGGTTGTGGTTCTCGGAAAGTTTTGCCATTATCAAACTAGATGAATTCCCAAAGTTTCTTTGGGAAATGCAAGTGCAGCTGGCAGCCAGGACTAATTGCTTGCTGGGGCTTATTTCTATATCAGATTGTACATGAAACCAGAACCTTCTGCATGTGCGATGGATTTATACCCTTGCAGTTTAATATTATATAAATAATGGTGCAGAATTGAATAATATGTTGATTATGGTTCAACTTTGATTGGCACTGGTAAGTTTTGTTACTTCTAATGAAAGAGACTAGTAAAGGGTTCTGCTGTGTCTCTTAAGGTGCATTGAAAACTCCTGCCCAAAGTTAATATACGCTCTGCAAGGCTATAATGACTTTATTTACTCTACCGAGGAAAGAACAGAGTGGGAATTGTAAAGAACTACAGTTGTCTATTAAATATTAAGCAAGTTCTTTGGCTGACATAGTTTGGACACTTTAACAAGTTGGAAATTTTAAACGAAATGAAGTATGTGCTATCCCTTTGTGTAGTTTATTTCTCTGTGGGTTCTTAAAGCTATTTACCTTTGGCCTTGTGTAAGTGGAGTAGCTCGACGGAAGCAGGCACACACACATACATACACACGCAGACCATCTGACTTGGAGGTCATTGCAAACAATAACAACAATGGTACATACAGGAGTGGTACACGAACATATAGCGTAGACTGTGACTGCGCCAGTCAAATGCCTCGCAGTACACAAAAATATTTTATAATTTATAATTTTATACGTTTTACTTTCTCTCTCTTGACGACGTCGTCGTTGCTCAGACTTCGACGTTGTACAGCGTTGCTTTGTGTGTGTGTGTGTGTGTGTGGGGGGAGACTGCAAGTGCCTTAAAGCCCACGCAATTCCAGCAGCAATAAAAACGAGCAACAATAGCGAGAGGAACCAGAAAAAGCAACGCAACAATAAACAAACTTCAAATAAAAATGGAGCAGAATATATTTTTTGTAAGGGTACACAACAAATACATAAGAATATGTGTGTGTCTGTGTGTGTGTGTATTATTTGCCTGGGCCTCTGCATGCATAAAACGTAATTCATGTGCACAAAAAATAATAACAATAATTTATGGCAACTAAGAGAGAGGAGAAAAACAATTGGAACTGGATGGCATCAGCTCTGCTGTGGCCCATAATAAAATATAGATGTGGATAAGTATTTTATTTTTGCTAAATAAATACAAATTATTCGACACGAATTATGTCCTTGTTTTGATTAAGAACGCGAACTGTTTGTGCTATCCCAGCAATAACTGGAAATTGTATCAGAAACGCCTGAGTTCGAGGCGACCCACATCAATACCCTGTACACAATTAAATGTTTGAATGGGGTATTCATGAGTGCAATCTTGTAGATCTGCTCTGCCAGCAAAAAAGTTGTGCTGATTAAAATTCCATCTTGCATACTTTTAGGCTGCCTGCGTTAATTAAATATCGATTGAAAGGAGAATGCAGTCAAGGAGTTTTTGAGCTATTTTGGAGTTTTTTCGTTCTGCTTACAGGGTATTTTGCAATCGCCTTGGCTGCCTCTCTGCACCATAAGTTGTTTTCGCTACTTCTGCCTTGGACAAGGGCATTAGTTCCTTATCAGATCTTAAACTTTTAAAATTCTAACAAGCAAACACAGACAAGTTATTATGGGTGCTTACACACACACACACACACACACACTCTAGCACACAGAGCGACATACACGTAGCACATAGAGCTCGGTAGCTTAAATATTTGCCTAACCTTTTTCTATCTTAACGACTTATCTAACTGCGGGCTAACCAGAAATCCACTAGCAATCCACTCAAGCCAAGCCAATCCCAGCCAGACCAGACTAGATCAAGCCAGGGCTGTGCAGAGGAAACCCTTGAGCGTTAATTTTCATAAAATACCAATTTCGGCATTTTTATCTGAAACTTTGTTGGGAAAATATTTGCACTTCTTGGTGAGGAGGGGCAGGAGGAAGGTTGACATATAATTATGTTTTTTTTTGCTCTCCAACTGTAATCTACAAATATATGTACGTGTATATATAAATTACCTGTCTCTCTCCCTCTCTCTCCCCTCTCTCTCTCTCTCCCCTCTCTCTCTCTCTCTCTGTGGCATTTTCTTTCTATTTGGAGTCTTAAGCGGCATTTAAACTTTTGCTTTTGGCATTTGCTGTCGTTGTTGCAAGTTTGTGCCATGCTGTGAGCACATTTAATTACTGCCACTTTCTCAATGAAAATATCTACGAGTCTAGACATTAAAAACGACAATTTATCTAAAAAGTAATTAAGTGCTCAACTTGCACAGGATGTCGTGCACACACACACATACACAGACAATTTTTAGTTGCACCTCCTACAGTTGTCCCTCTTGCTGTTCCTTTACGTTGCTGCACATGCTGCTGTTGCTGCTGTTGCTGATTTAGTTCAATTTATATGTACCAAGGCACACGAAGAGAAGGGGCAGCATGCTTGACGGCTGACAGCGTTCACGTATTTGCTTAGCTCAGACGGTCCACAGTACGTATACGTAACGTATTTGCTTAGTTTAGTTTTAAATGCCATTTAAGCTGCATGCTCTCGCTCTCTCTCTGTGTCTCTTTCTCTAATTCTCTAATGACATATTTTAATGTCGACTCTGTCTGGCCAAATGTGTCGTAATTTCTAATTTCCACTGGGCTTCCCATGGTCCCTCGTTCTTCCTCATCCCTCACTCTATCTTGTGCTCTCTGTCTGGCTGACATTTTGAGCTGCTGGATTTGTTTTTACTCTCTCTGTGCATGGCTGCAATTTGATTTATGTGCTTTAAATTTGCCCGAAATTTACTGATATTTGCCATTTGACTATCAGAGATTTGTTTTATTGTGTGTTGAGCCGCCCGTCCGACTCGATTTGCCTGCCAATTGAAAATGTTCCTGTGTGCAGCAACAACTTAATTGGATTTTAAATCCTATTCCGCATTCAAATAATCAAGAGCTCGTGGGAGCGTGCACTTGCAACAATTGAGGAAATTTATAGTCACTAGCAACACAATAAAAAATCAATGACCTCTTCTAAGTGCCGGAAAATAATTCAATTAAAAGCGAATTCAAGTGAAAACAAATTCAATTACCTTCAAAATTAATAATAGAGAAATATTTATCTTATATTTAAATATATAGTTATATATATATGTTTATTTATTCAACCTTTTCATTCACTTTGTATGGAAACAAAAGAAATTGTTGGGTAAAGTCAGGAATGTCTGTGACTCCAGTCCTTACAACTTTGTCCAAAAAAGCAATAATATTTTGCTTATGATTTCACTTCCAGTTTGACTTTGCATTCAAATTACATGAATTCTTAGAATTAAATGAATTCTTAGAATTTTTATATTGTAAACTATTTAAAAAGTGCCAACAATTTCCACAATGGTCAGCGTTCAATTTAAATTGCATGTATTTTTTAAATATTAATAAATTAAAACAGATTTTTTGAAATCGATCGAGTAATTCAATAAGGTGCTGTGGGGCTACATTTAAGTAAAATATGCTGAGAAATTCATTTTCAATTAGAATAATCATTCTGCTAAAAGCAGAAACAGAGGCAAAATAAAAAGTTTACTTTCCCTAATTCATGGCTCGAGCCAAGGCAAACACAGCTCGCGGCTCACGGTTAGAATGATTTACACATTTGCCTGGCACGATGCGTAGGGTGGGTTCGGATGTTGGGCGGTGCTGGATGCTGCTCAGTGCTCGGTGGTATTTGTCTGAGAAGCAACCACTGCAAAATCACGGCGCGAGTAAAATTAAAATTGCAGCAAAATGGTGAAACAAAGGCGCACATTTACTTCTCGCGGAAGCAATTCATTTATTTAATGTTTCCTGCATTTTATTGTCGTCTGAAGCTGAACAAAATTTACGACAATGGCAAACGGCAGCGACAATAACAGCAACAACAACAACAGCAGCCACATCAAGAGAGGCTGCAAAAAGCGCGGAAATGTTTAGAATGTATTTTTAGAAGGCAACCCCCGAGGAGAAGCCCTTATGAAGGGTGCAACAAACAAACAAACAAATGAATGAACGAGCCAAAGGCAAAGCAGACCAAACGAAAAGGCTGGGACAGAGTTGGATGCTAAGGGCAAAAGGGCGCAGCTTTGCTAGGCCAGAGACAAAGGCAAAGAGCCTGCGACCCTCGATAGATAATAGTAATAGTAAGTGACAGTTGAAATAGTCGATGCATGTGATACCCTGTAGAATGTTATTTATGCCTAGACTTCATTGTAGACTCTGCAACACAAATATACTGCATGAAATATTGCATGAATCTAGATGATGGGAAGTACACCAGCTTCCTTGTTGCATAACGTACGACACGAAAAACATGAAGAAGAGGAAAGCATGCAAATTAAGAATGAATAGGAAAAGGGTTTCAAGGAATTGGAATCTAATCTCTCTAGAGTGAGATGGAGATAAAGTTTTAAAGAGGTTCTTAATTTAGTGCTTGAAGTAGATTTTATTGCAGTGCGAACAGAACAACCTGAACTGCTTGGGTAGTTATTTATAAGTTAGCGAAAATGATATGTACCTCCCATCTGTCATTCTCTTGTTCGCTGCCACAAACTACCCTCTTGCAGCTCACCTAGCGTTACAGGGTATGCCAAACGTTCGATGTGCGTCTGTTGAAATCATTTTTAGATATTGCACGAAATGGAGTTGTACAGCAACTTTTAAGAGAACTCAAAGTGATGACGAGACATACTTTATGCACACACACACTAACACACACACACCGTACACACGCACTCTCGTATTTCCTATTCATTGAACTTGCTGTGCACTGCATTTACATATTACTGTCGTTCGCTTAATGCCGTTCATAAATTCCTGCATGTATTAATGTTCAAGCGAGGAAATATGCATGAGAAAATGCAATGAAATGTAAATGCATTAAAAGCAACACAAGAGGCTTCAAGTACCTCTAGGTGTGCGTGTGTGTGAGTCTTTGATAGTGTTTGAGTGCGCTGTTAGTGTGTGAGTGTGTGTGTATTAAGTAGCAAATGCAAAGACAGTCTACAGCAATGGCAATGGCAATGCCTTCAATAACCGCGCACTGAAAGGCAGTTGACAGATGTCAACGCTGTGTGTGCCCCAGCATGTGTGTGTGCGTGTCTGTTTGAGCTACTCTGTGTGCTCTGCAATGTGCTTAGTGCGTCTCTAATTTGCGCTCATTGAATGTTTGGCAATTACGCCATGTCACGACGGCGGCGCCTCAAAGTATGCAATACATATTTTCGCTAATGAAGACAGTCAGCAAACTAATACGAGCCACTGCAACTGTTGCCCCTTTTGCCCGCTCTCGCATGTAAATGGACCCGGGGGCAATATCATCAGCAGCTGCAATTGCGCAAGTTGTGCGTGCGCGTGCATGCGTGTGCATGCGTGAGCATGTCCGTTTGCATTTGTCCAATCCATGGGGTCATTAAGGGGATGCTCAGCTAACCGCCGGGTTATTAAGCAACCACTTGAGCACGAGCAGTGAAGTGAAGTGCAAATTTTTTTTTAAATAAACACAAAAACCAAATAAAAAAAAAAAAAAAAAAAAAAAATTACCTTTTTTTTTTTTTACCTTATTTAAGGCGTTAATTAGTTCTTAATTACTTCTGCACACTTGAAGGCGCAATTATGAAATCGTCAATTTAAACCTGACACGCACACACACCCAAATCACTAAGATACCCACCAAGGGAAGCGAGAGGGGGAGAGAGACGGTCACAGTCGTGTCCAGCATGTCAAGCTGGAGGCTCAAGAATTCCCTTAACTGTGTCTGGGCTTAAACAAATATCTCGTGTGTGCAAGACGTGCGTGGGGCAAGCGGTGCGTATGAGTAATAACTCTAGACAAGCGGAAAATTAATAACACTTGGGGCCAGGCTATGTCAATGCCCCCCCGTTCACGACCCTCTCTAAGCTCTTCTGCTTGATTATTTGTCGTCGATGTGCATTACCTTAAGGTATAATTTGTTTTGCAGCTGCCAAATGGATGAAGGATTCCCAGAACCCTTTTGCCATCATGTCTGCAAGCTGTTATTACGACTGTTGTTGTTGTTGTTGTTGCTGTTGATGCTGGAAAATGCCCAAATATGTGTGTGGCCTAATA
This sequence comes from Zaprionus davidi, assembly GCA_018903715.1. Taxonomy (NCBI): domain Eukaryota; kingdom Metazoa; phylum Arthropoda; class Insecta; order Diptera; family Drosophilidae; genus Zaprionus; species Zaprionus davidi. The sequence goes on along the minus strand of JAEIGL010000004.1, from coordinate 15,966,578 downwards.
TTAGCTTTGGCTTATTGCCTCTGACTTGTGCAGAACAGAAAGAGAGAGAGTGATATGAGAGGGAAGCAACTCTCCAAGTGCACTCAATGAGCAAAAAATTTAATTAATTCTCCCAAATTGTTTGGCTGGCGGCAGGTGAAACAGACAGGGACAGAGAGGGAGGCACGTCCCAGGCAGGTGCCGTTCGCCACATTAAGTGGCAAATAAAGTTGAGCGCAGCACTTTATAAATTTGCGATACTCCAAGTACACTGGAATGCCAGAACAGCAACTAGATTAGATTGCTAGGCAGGATAATTAAATAGAAATATATCATCACATATAGTGTCAAAAGATAGAATGTCGTAGAAGTATAACGAAGTACCAGTATAAAGGATAAATTACTTTGTTTATTTGCATGTGTATTTATATAATTTTAGAGCAGTGTTTTACTGTTTTCAGGTTAAATATAAATGAAAAAATACAAGATCACAGAACAGTAAATTTACAACACAGTATTGCATCAAATAATTAGGGAAATAATAAATAAAAATTTAATAAATAATAATACAAACAAGACCTAGAATATATTTAATGGCATCTGCAATTAGAATGTCACCAATTTTGGGAATCTTCAGGTCCCTTTTAATGTCCCTGTTGCGCATATACCAGGGTGCATTGCAGATCCTTCGAAAAACCTCGGACTGAACAATTCTGATTGTATTCAAGATAGTCCTAGCCATCATAAATAAGGCAGAGTAATACAAATAAATCACAGGCACTTGTAAATAGATGAAGAAAATAAAGAAATAGAAGTATAAAGAGAAACTTAACAACAAGACTTCAATCAATTCTCGTTATCTCTCAGTGTACGAGTAACTGCAGCAAATGGAAAACTTTTATAGATTTTCGTTTTCAATTAAAACGCAAACCAAGAGAGAGAGAAGGAGAGAGAGAGATGAATGCGATCGACTATTTGCCAGAGTGAATGACACTTTATTAATTTATGCGCCAGGAAACGGAAAGCTGGAAACGGGCAACTGGAAACGCGACTCAATGTCGGCGTCTCTGCCACTTGGCCACAACTCAAACAAAGCAGCTGATGAATTGATTTTAAATAAAATATTAAAACAATGCCACTGCAAACGGGCGGAAGGAGAGGCAGGTGGACAAGTGAGTCACTTGTGGCGCAGGTAGTCGTGGCAAGCGGAGGTGGAGGGAAGGGGTGAATCTACGTGTTTACTTACCACACCCTCGCCAATGTGGTGCACGGTGCAGGGTACGTGCGCTGTGGCGCCAATCTGTGTCGTCACCACCGTCGAGTTCTCGGTGCCGAAGTACATCGGCGTGCCAAACACATTGTCCGCCCCATCGATGCTGTGCGTCGCCTCCAGATGATTCTCCACGTGCTCGGGCCGATGCATGGGAATCGGATATGGCCCGGCTGTGTCTTTGGCCTGAATGCGTGAGTGCTGCTGCTGCTGCTGCACTGGCTCGAGCTGATGTCGCTGCTGCTGTTGTAAGTGTGGCTGTGGCGGCAATCTCTTGTCATCGATCAAGTTGTTCGAGTCGAAGCTTGTTATGCTGCTGCCAGAGGATGAGGAGGAGGAGGACGAGAAGGATGATGAAGAATGCTGCTCGGGTGCTGTCAGTGCGGCCGCCGAGGCGGCGGCAAAGCTCGAGCCGAGCGCTGGCGACATAATTAAATTTTGATTTATATTCCTCTGTAATTCCTCACTCGGGCTGCCTGACGCGGCGCTGTGCTGCTGCTGTTGTCCTGGCGCCATTGTTGTTGCCCCTGTGGCTGCCATCGCTGCCATGTAGCCTGTTGAGTGGAAGAGAAGCACATTTTAAAATGTGTTAATATATGCAGTGTCTGTCCTTGTGCCATAAACAATAACAGCGTGAAGTCAATTAATTTGAATGCGCATAAGCGTTGCGTATACGTAATATCTTTCATTGGCATTTTCATTAGCAGCGGGCGGGCTTAGCCTCCGGCCAGCCGAGCTACCTCCCTGCCTGCCTACCTTCCCAACTCTTCTCTTCATTCTTCTCTCTGCCTCCTCTCTTCCCACTTATTTGCATAAAATGACACAGCTAATTAAGGCGCCTGTATAACGGTATTATTATGATGCGTTTCCCTACCCCCCACTGCGTGTTTCTATGTGCCCCAGAAATCTGTGCATAATTTTCATGAAATTTGTTGTCTTTAACAGAAACAGAAGCCGAAATGATATGTAAATATTTACTTGTTTATTACACGTATTTTTTGGCAATTGTTGGCACACGTGTTGCCAGCAAGCGAATGAAGAACAGCCTGAACATGAGAGCATAGTAATAATAGCAAGTGAGGCAGCCTTGGCACAGCGAAGCCTGTATGCCCTAGAGATAGTTGCAATGAAGTGGATATAGAACTAACGGGTGTGCCATTTATTAACTCGATATTCTAACATTGAATAACTTAATTATTCGAGAATCGATTCACTGTTTTCATACGTTTCATAAAAATCGGACTTATTTAAAGCAACGGAACATTGATCATCATCATTGCTTACCATCCGAGATGTATCGAAAATATACAGAGAACTTAATAGATATTGTATAAAACCTAGTCTCAATAAATTATAAAAGACCGAATTAAATAGAAATAATTACTATACAAAAATTGCTTGTTTTATTTTTAATTTTTTCAAACTTTTTTGTATTTAAATGGAACTTGATTGACAATTATTATGCACATTTTTAAATAAATATCTCTATTACACACATTCTGAACAAGTTTAGCTTTGAATTTGTGTAGCATATTTCTGCTTTTTTTCTCGAATCAAAAGCAATCTGCTCGCACAGTTGCCCTTGGTTAGGGTGTGCAAATTAAACAAGTGAGTACTCTTGCTTTTGCCACATTTCGTTTGCCGTTTGCTGTTTGCAGAAGGCGAAAATATGTTCATTTAATAAATACACGGCAGAGTGCACACTTTATAAGTCTGCGGTTTGCTTTTAGTTTATTTGCGAGAGGGCGGCATGAAGGAGGGCGGGCAGGCAGGCAGGCAGGCGGGCCAAAGGGATGCTCAGGCAGGCATTAACCATTAAAGCAACCGCATAACACGTTTCGGCATCGGTGAATCTCATTTGCAGTGCGTAATTTGCGTAAACCAAATAATATTTTACAATTAAACATAATTGCATTGAGCGCACAGGGGATTGCTTGGCATACGAGTGTTCGCCCTTGATTGGCATTTACCAATCACGGGAGCGAGGGGTGGAACAATTTAGACGAATGCTCGCCTATAATTGCAGCATATACGTTAATTGGTCACGCGTTCTGATTTCTAGTTTTGTGTAGCCACAATATTTAATGGTTTTCCATTTCCATTGATGCGTTACAACTCGATAGAGAAAATGGGAAATAAATTAATAAAATTTGCAGATTTGCATTGATTGAAAACGGACAGTCGACTTTGGGAATAATGCAAAATTAATTAGTGCCGAGAATATGCTGTCAGTTTGGTGAATTTACTAAGAAATTTGCGTTGATTTCGATTCAATAATTATGCTGAACAATTGATCAGAGTTGACTTAGCTTTGTGTTCTATTGCTCACTAATTGATTTAAGCCGCTTTTCGAATCACTAATTGAGAATGCCTGTCAATGGGAAAACGGCTCAAATTCCATCTCAATCAGACACGCATTTCCATTTATGCAGAGCAGCTTAATTAGCTTGGCACCAGGGCTGGCAATTCATGTAGAATTCATTAGGGAGGTGAAGCAAAATGCAATTAAAATACCATTGTCAAGCTGTCAATAATATTATTGCTGCTGAAAATTGCAATGCAAAGAAAGTGTGGACAACTAGCAAGAGGAGAGTGAGGGGGAGTAGGGGAAGGGAGCATGCTGCTGATGTTGACACAATTCAGGCAGCAGTGCATCAATTGACAATCTATTTGCTGGCGAAATCCAGCTCGGAATAAGAAATGCGCTGTCCTGTATGGCATTCAGATGCCATCTAACTTTATGACTGCAAATACACACACACGCACACATACTCAGATGTATTGCATTTGTGGCTTATGCGACCTTTGCCATAACCCGACAAGAAGCTTCAATACACCAAGCAAATAACCAGCTTGCGTGGGGCAGCCCCAACTTGCCTCCTGCTCCCGCTTCCTGCTGCTGCTTATCCTGACTGCTGTGCTGGCCCTGCAATTGGGGCAGGATGCATCATCGTGGCAGTTTTGTCACGTTCGCACGTGACTGCCAACGGAATTCAGCGCATAGTTTGAACTGTTTTCACGCTCTCTCGTGCCCAGTTTCTAGTTGGCAGCTCGGCACATCACAACCACACTGCACCGTACTGAACCTTGAACCGCACAGCATCACCCAAACTGGCTGCTGTTCTCAGTCTGTCCGTCTGTCTGTGTGTTGTTGCGGCATTTGCATTTGCCCCAATCGCAAAGGGTTGGCAAAAAATGAAAATTTGCATTCTTCGACTGCAGTTGGGCGACTTTGTAATTGAATTTTTCACAGCGAGTGGCTGCTGGTGCTCCTGCTGCCATTGGTGCTGCTGCTGCTGCGGTTCGTTATGCTGCTCGTAGTGGATTTACAAGCACTGCGCATTGTCAGCGAGGTGCAGCGCATTACGCCACAAACATTTTGCGCCAAGACAACAAAAATTCCCATTTGCTGCACGACATGTGTGTGTGTGTGTGCTGCCAAGCATTATCAGTGCTAGCAGCAGCAAAACTCTCTCTATCTCTTTCTCACTCTCACACATATTTTAATCATTCTTCTTATCAAGAGTTGTACACGCGCCCATGCGGCGTATGCGCAATGTGCGATTTACTTAATTAATTAGTTTATTCTGCAACTAGTTGGCATTTAAACTAACTGTAATCGCATCGTAAATGAGTAATGCAAATTCAATGAAAATTCCATTTGAATTATTACACAGCAACATTAGCTTAATATAATTTGATTTATGCCCCCAACGCTAATGAATTGTCACAAAATTGCAATGTTATTATTATTGCATAAAATCTATATATATATACACATATAAATATGTGTGTGTGTTTGCATATATGATTATTTTCTAGGGCCCGCATTAATGTTATTTGATTTGAGCAAAAAAAGCAATTAAAATACTGCGAAATTATTACAAGATGCGTATAAATTACCCAAAATCAAATACCCTGGCTGAATCGGAATGTCGCTCGCATTGTAATATATACATAGCATATGCATATATATAGACATATAATATATATATTTTCGACCTGTGCTCTAATGAAATTCAGCATAAGCTCGTATATATTCTTTATATGCTGCACAATTTGCGGAATAATTAGAACCTCCTCGGCAGCAGCAATGTTGCGAATGTGTGTCATGTACATTTCCGCTTCAATTTTATTCCTCCCCTACCTCCCCCTACATCCCCCTTGGCACATAATTTATCTGCTAACTAAATTTGCGGTTTTGCTGTAATTTAAAACACGCTTCGGCTGATGCTGCTGCAAAACAATTGACACAAATTTCTCGCAGCATTCGAATTTGTCAAGTTTCAGCTTAGTTGGGCTCTGCAAATTGAAAAGTTTTAATTAAATGTTTTAAATTTATCAATTAGTTGCGCGCTGAATATGTTGCCAGCATTTGCTTCCCCTGACTGAGAGAATGTTGCAACAAAATTTGAACAGAAAGAAAGGTTATCTTCGGCATGTCGCAGGATCTATACCCTAGCAAGTTGTTATATCCTTTGATCTTTACTATGCAATTGATATATTGTGTATTACGGTGTAATGTTGTGCATTATCAATACAATTTATAACTTTGATTGCCACTGATAAGTTCAGTTATTTTTAAAATATAAAGTGCTCTACATACAAAAAACTAAATTTCGGCTGATAGTTCTTATGGCAGCTATATGTTATGGTGATGCGATTTTGATGAAATTTTGTCGGCATATTATGTAGAATGAAAAAGTTTGCTGTAGTAAATTTGGTTGCAATATCTTGATAAATAACAAAATTGGGCCGATAGTTTGTATGACAGCTATATGATATGTCGGTCCGATTCGGCTCGTTTCCACTTAATAAGAGCGTGCAGCTTTCAAAAGCATAACTGCCAAGTTTCATCAAGATAGACAGACGGACAGCCAGACAGACATGGCTAGACCGAGTCCCTTATGATGCTGATGCAGAATATATACACTTTATAGGGTCGGAGATGTGTCCTTAGGTGCGTGGCAACCTTCTGCCCAAAGTTAATATACCCTAGAGGGTATACCTCCGCAGACAAGGGTATAAGAATTCACTTCGGCACAAAATGAACATTCTATTTTTGGGGCCGGAAACACGCGACTGCTGCCGTTGCCAAGTTTTTGAGCTTTAAAGTTTTCGCTGTTTTCTCAGTTTCCTCAATTCTGTTTCCAGTTTTCAGCGGCTGCTCATTACGCCAAAGTTCTATAAAGAAGTTCGGGAAACTCGCGAAGTTGTTTTTATTGCAAATATTGTTCCAGCTAAATGTTTGCATTTGACACTTGGCGGTAATTTTGTGTAAATGCGTCAACTGGCCCCTGGCCATGAACCCGGAGAGCAACAGTAACAGCAACAACAACAATAGTAAGGGAGTGGCATTTAATTGAGGCACGCCCACACGTACACAAAATGGCCGCCAGAGCGTTTAACTTTGCGACTGTCATAATTTTTATTGAACGTTAACATTAACAGCCAACAGTCAAGTTGAACAATGCTACTGCCATATCCTGCCCCCTCTTTCACTGTTTACCTTCCTTATGCCCCCCTCAGCCATAGCTCCAGCTTAAGGCGCAAGTGTAAAATCAGATAAGTGTGCAACTAGCGACTATTTGCCATTTATTTTCCAATAAAGCGTCACCGAGCTACGTTCTTAACAATCATTAATGCCCATCTCTGCACACCCCACATCCTTCCGCTTGCTTCCCCCTCCCACTTCCTGCGCCAACTAACAGCTGGCGGCTGCCTGGTGCGCACTTCACAAAGGGCCACTAGCTGCGCATGGAGGCGCTCATAAAAAGGCATTAAGACTAAAGTAAAGTGCCTATTTAAGTTGAGTCATAAAATTGGCTTTCTATCTGGCGAATAGCAAAGCAGGCAGAGAAGCAGAACAAGAAGAAGAAGTAGAAGAAAGCAGGCAAAAGCAGAGGCGAAACCTCCTAGCGATTCTTTTAATTTTATTTATTTTATTTCAATGCGTGTCTAAGTGCTCAACTTCGCAATATGCCAAATGCCAAATACGCAAAATTGTATTTTTACTCAGTCTCCAAAGATGTTCAAATTCTCTTTCTGCATAGCTTGAATTCTTGGCGAATGTTTACACAGCGAAAGAGAGAGGGAGAGAGAGAGGGAGACAGGGAGTGTGGGAAGTTGAAGAACTTTTCACTTTTGGCTAATTAGGCACCACTTCCAAGGCATCGAGGAATTTAATTAGTTTAGTCCAGCCGAAGCTCGCATACTTTTGTTTAGCTGCGTCATATCGATATACATATTAAGCAGGCAAGTCCGATAAAATATCCTTCTTCCTTAGCTGCTGGGGCAACCATCCATCATGTGGATTCTATTTCTGTATCTCACGAGTATGAAAATCTGATTTTTATGCCACTTCATCAAATGAGGCATCAACACTTGATTTTTTTGCAATGACTGCGGACGGCTTTGTGGGCCCGTTGATGGGGCTGCATTGTTAGCGCTTTCGACATCATTTTTCCACAGAATCCCACGCATAAGCACACGGTATGTATATATGAATATACACATAAGTAATATGTCTAGAGAGCAAATGGAAATTGACAGCTCAACTGAGTGATATCCTGTGAGCCGGCGGCAAAGGAAAGATTTACTCAAGCAGCTAATCAGTTAAAATCAGTTAAGCACATTAAAGCTTTACTTCAGCTAAAGAGTACAGCTTTAAGCTTTCACAAGCGCATTAAAGCTTTGCTTGTATGATCTTCCTAGCGACAGCTGCTTTATATTACTGATGTTTTAGTTAAAAGGTAGATTAACTTAATCAACTTAAGGCTTTCCCAAGCACAGTGAAGCTTTGCATATATGAGCTTTATTCGGCAATACGAAAGTCATATCTCAGCTGATTTATGTTACTCTTGCTTAAAATACTTACTTAAAAAATATAGATTAAGTTAATCAGCTAATGAGTTTACCTTAAAGCTTTATGAATCTCTTTAATGCTTAAATTTAAGCTCGTATGAGCTTAATTTCAGCTTGAAGTACGGCAATTTTATTTCAGCTAACTCATTCTGCACTCGTTCGAAAAACGTTGTAAAATGTCAGCTAAGTTTTTATCGCAACAATAAAAGGCGTTATGCTTTAACTGTCGCCCATTTGGCAACTTGAAATTGTTGCAGGTTATGACTAGAACTGTCGCCTTCTATGGCACAAAATCAGCTAAGTAAATGAAGTATTAAACTGACTGGCAAGTTCAATGCGAGCATACCCCATAGCTGTAAACTCTGGCAAGTAGCAAAAGCCAAGGCAGACGAGGCCAAAAAAATACCTAAAGAAAAGAATATATAAAAAAGAAGGAGGAGGAGAAAAAGAAAAAGCGAATACTGCGCAACGTTAATAAATTATGCGAACAAAATAAATAAGGTACAAATATGCTACAGCGAGTTTTTATATCTGCAAAGCCGTTGAGCTGTGTCTGTGTGAAGTGTGTGTGTGTGTGTGTGCGAGTGTGGGTCTGTGAAATCAAACGGAAAAGTCGGCAAAAGAGGAAAATATAAAAGAGCATAAGTTAAGTGCGTCATGTGGCAAGTAAAGGGGACTCTCTCTCTCTGTCTGTGTGCGCCTAATGAAGATTTATACCTTCTATAGCTTACACACAGATACACGCACACTTACACACATTAGAGGCTTTGCAATGCGTTTGGGGCAAATTGCAAGCACGTGCAAATTAGAATACGTCCACGAATGCGAATGCGAATGCGAATAATGGCACGAATACGCAAACGAATGTGACTATGACTACGAATGCGAGTGTGAGTACGCCCTGCCATGCTTGACTAAGCACTTTGAATAGTCGACCTCAGGCCAAAAGGGCAACGACGATGGCAAACGACTTCAATAAATGTTTAGTATCTCAGGAAGGGTAGAGACTGGCAGGGAGAGGACTACAGACTGTAGTACTGGCAGCTACGCAGTCCTTCAGTACATAAAATTAAATTGTCAACTTCCGTAATGCGGCACATAAACACACAAAGTGAGGACCCGCACGCTGACCAAAGTGGCCAAGCATCAAAGTGAAAATATTATTAAAAGCGAAATAAAGCAAAAAAAAAAAGAAAAAGAAAAAGAAATAAAATAAAATAAAATAAAAATAAGAGAGAAACAAGCAGAGCCAGAACAACAGCAACAGCAACAACAGCAACTGCAACAGCAACAAGGACCACAATTGGAAAAGGAACTTTTTGGCAGTCCACTTAATTCGGCCAGCTCCAGACACACTTGACATTTTATACAAAGCAGGCGACGTCGCGTCGCAGTCGTCAGCCTCAAAATGGGAATGCGGGGAGGGTGGGAGGTGGGGAAGTGTGGACGATATAAACTGCCCTGCCGGATGTGGTAAATTTGGTGGCACTTCTTCATCGTCTTCTTCTTCTTCTACTTCGTGCTTGGATCCCTGCTGAACGTAATCAAAGCCAAACACTTTCACAACCTACGCACAACAAAACAAGCTTTTGGAATACCCTAACCGAGCCTAGAGCCCTCCCTGCCTTGGGGGCTGGGTAAATGCATACAATTAAGAAGTCCTTATTTCAAGTGATTCCATCTCAATGAGTTCGGGTTTGGCTTAAAGGTCCGCAGGGTATTTGGACTTCGTTAGCAGAGCCCTTTTTAGCATAGGCTAAATAAAGCCGGCTCAATCAGTTTTCTTTCTCTCTTCACTGTAAAGTGAGTTTTTTCTGCAGGGTATAGGAAATTATTTATGGCTACATTCTGTCTAGCCTGCAGGGTATTGGGAATTATAAATGTGCAATCTAAGTTTGGACAGTGCCACATTAAGTGTGACCAGAATACTTAAATACTATATTGTCATATTTGGTATTTTAATTAACTTCATTTGCTTAATATTTTATTTTCATATTCAGCAGCTCACAAGTCAATAATCTTCAATTTAATTTTTTTTTTTTTTTTTATATTTATTAAGTGAAGAATCCATACATCATAGTATTATATCTTAACATCACAGGGTGGAGAAATATTCCTATCAATTACCAAACACTTTATCAAAATAAGTGAAGTAGCAACATAAATGAAAAGTTGTTACTGTTGTCTTGACAAAGTCTTGCCGTTTGATTCGTCTCAATTTAATTCTATTTTTTTTTATTTTTCTATTTCTATTCTATTCTATTTTTTCTATTCTGCCAGTTCTGCCTTGTAGGGTATTCAGCGTTCGCTAGTGTAGGCTGCTTTAGTTGTCATTTCTACCTTAGCTTCGACTTGAGCGCATATTACATTTAATGCCCTTGACATCACCTATTTAAGTTCCAATTTATTTGCGGCCGAAAGGACGAGCTAAACGAACGCCATCATTGATCGATTCCCTTACCCAGTCACCTTTCGCTTTCCTTCCTTTGCACCTCGTCCCTCCTGTTCGCATTTGAAATGTGACATTGGCCATTGAGATTGGCCAAAAATCTCGTGCCGGGTTTTTATGTTTTTGTTGCTGCTGCTTAACACATTTTTATACGCCGAATGTGAACTGTCACAGACTGATAGAGAGGCTGGCAGGAGGGGCACCCAGTTCGCCCTTATCCGTTTGATGCCGTTGACATTTCCCCAAAAAACACTAAGCCCAAATGGCAAATGGCTTTGCCACGACCCGGATGTCCTTTCGTCCGGCGTTTTGAATTTAAAATGTGTTTAGTTGATTCGCGCTGAAGCATGAAACCATGCGAATTCCTGAAATTCCAATTGCGAATCAAAATCCAAATCGAAATGCGGTTTCCATTTGAGTATTTTGTCAATTTACTGTGGTATTTCTGCCTGGCTTCCCCTCCTCTTTTTTTGACTGGATAAGGGGGTAGCTAACACACTTGCTGACTTGCAATTAAAGCAGTAAAAATTGTTGGTTTACCTGCATCGATATAAACTAAATTTGCAGCCACATTTGGAATTCGTTTAAGGTGTTGATTGTTGTTGATTCTGTTGAAGCAGTTTAGCTCTCAGCAGGCCACAAATGCTCAGCTTGAAATCGAGATTGCAGCGCTTAACCACAAATTTGTATATATATAGTATATGTGGCACATGTAGAAAGGGAAATGCATTTATTTGCTTGAATCGAGTGCAGTCTCGTTTATTGGCTGGCAACATGCAACGTGCCACGTGTGTTTTTTATTCATTTCACTTGAATTGGAAATGAAAATGGAAATGGATATTTTTTGGGGAATATTTCGCAGAAGCTTGATTGGCAGTTCAATTCTAACAAATGCACCTGCTCGATGTGGGCAACAGGCAGCGCACGTTGCGTATACGTAATACGTAAGTTAGTCGACTGTGAATTTAGTTGCAAAAGTTTCTTTGGCTGCCACATGCAACAAATGCAGCGCGTCACGTTTCTCTCTCTGTGCACACTGTGTCTGACTGTGTGTGTTTGCTTGTTTGCCTCTCAGTGTGTGTGTGTGTGTGTGTGTGTGTGTGTGTGATTTGTGTTTGCCTTTCACTTATTATCTAAGCAAATTGACTTTATTTTGCAGTAAACAGCAACTGGCGCCGCTGCACTTTGCATGACTTCCGACCATTAATGTTTGGAATCTGCTCAACTCCTTCCCCTTCCCTTTCCTGCTACACTAATGAAATGATTGAGTTGAGGCAGCGCTGTACCTGGCTTCAGTTGTATTCGTGACTTGGCAGCATTTCGCTTGATTTGCTGCAAGGCAGGGCAAGGCAAGGCAAACCTTTTGCAGACAAGTTAATTGCGCAAGTTTCCGTTGCGGCGTAATCAATTTGCCGTACACACGACTTCTTTGCATGGCCATCAAGAGTCGTGCCGGGGTATCGCGGGGTGTATCGCGGGGTATACACTCACTGCACTCGTGGTCAGTGGCAAGTCAACTGCAGCTCGCATCTCTCTCTGTCTCTCTGACAAAACTCATCAGAAAGTGCGGCCGGAGTGCACTTTGATTCCCGGCCAGCAAAGCAAACACATTTCCACTTGGCAAATATTCGAAACTCTTGCTCTCTGTTTGAGTTCTAAGTGAGATGATTACAACAGAAAGACACAGCAGGCAGGCAGGAAGGTAACAATTCGCAATCATTGTTGCGAGTGGCATCATTCTTTGTGGCTTAAGTTTATTGTTATTGCCACTTGAAATGCACACAGTAGTCTGGCTATTATTAGCAGTAACTAAGCTCTTTTCTATACCAATCCAGTTCGCAAAGTTTCTCAATTTCTATTTTCATTTGGGACTCCATTTCCATTTGCCTGTTTGCCAAATTAGCCAAGACAGTTTGAAGGCATTATTCTTATTAACTAAGTGGGGTGCCGTGGGGTGGGTGGTGCTGTCATAAATTTATTGATTTGCCAAAAGCATTCACAATGAATTATGATAATTAAGTCACAAAATGCCTAATGAATGCCTGTCAGAAACGCTAAGAGTAATTTATCCGTTTCACTGGGCACAGCACTTATTGCCGATCAATAAATCAGTTTATTAGTCGCATCTAACAAATCGCTAAATATATACAAGTGAATATACCAATTTCCTTATATATATACAATTTATATTTGTCTTTCCATCCCGTGGGGCATTCAAAGTTTTCCCTTTTTCCCCACTTTCTCACAGCAAACAGCGTCGGGTATAATAATAATGGCAAGTTTGGACTTAACTGAGTTAAGCAACAAACTTTTCTACTTTTGAGTTTTAAACTGCAACACACGCACACACACACACAGTTCTGCACACAGACCACACACAAAGTCAACTCCCCTCGACAAATTATATACTTACATATAATATAAACACAAAGCTGCTGCATTGAAAATTAATTTTATTTAAGATTTACTTGTTTGCAATTCTATTTGCGTAACACTGCCACGCCCACTCTTACGCCATGCACTCACACTTGCCCACCCACGCACACACACACGCACACACAGAAAAACCACACACTCCAACGATGCCATCTACGCACAGGGATTTTCGTGGATAGCATAGCACGAATTTATGAAGGGAATGTGGCCAGAAGAAACATCTCAACATGACGTCTGTGATACCCTGTACTTAAAAAAACAACTGATTGGGGGCATGGACTGCTGAGTTGCCAGAAAAGGTTTGAAATTGTCACTTGTAATAACTTAGATTTATAAAGTTAGCATATATTCTGTTTTATTTAACAGTTTCGGCTTTCTTTTCATTTAGCTGCTGCACTAATTTTTATATAGTGTTTTGTAATTCTTAAGAATATTTCTCCCTGTAATGTTAAGATACGATATTATGATGTATGGATTCTTCACTTAATAAATAATTTTTTTTTTAAATGTAGCGTGACACAAACCTCAAGTTAAGAGAGCAACTGCTCATTCTTTAAAATAATACCTTGTAAAAATATTATTTATAGTTTGCTTCAGATCACTAGCACGTCCAGGTAGAGATAAGTTCTGGACTAAACTGTAGTAATTTATTTATTTATTTTTTATTTATTTATTTAAAGTCAACTAAGAACAGTCGACTGTAGGTAAGAAAAATTTAAAAAAATTAGATATAAAAATTAATATTACATTATTTTAAATTGCTCGCAAGTATTCCAGTTACATGTAAACTTTTTAGTTAACATTAAAGAAAAAGTCTTAGATTAAAGACAGAATAGCTAAGATATATAGAATGAATAAATATTGCATTGCATGAGCTAAGAGCATGAAATTTAATATTTAACATATATTATTCATAGTTTATATATTTATAGTTTGTCTCAGATCAAGGAACTAGATTACAAAAATGTTAAGCAAATTGAAATTCGAAATAACTGTTTAGGCTACACTGCAACTGCATGTTAAATATTAATTGAAATATACAGCATTTCCTAGGGTATCTTACTGTTGCAATCCTCACTAAGTTCATTCGCATTTTATTTTCGCGACATGCGGGCAAATCTGCGACTAAAGCAGGAAATATTCAATCTACGCGGCATGCGCGTGTATGGAAACATACAAAAATGCTCACGAATACACACAGATATGCAAGCACACACACACAAACATACACATAGAGCTACCTCATTGTTGAAGCAAAGTCAAGTGAATAAATGCAAAACAGTGGGAAGCAAATGAACGGGGGATTGTGTGAAAACTGAACGGGGCTGCCTTTGCTGTGGGCTGTTTGCGTGTTTGTGCTGTGCGGCGTCTGCTTTTTCCTCTGCTCATTGTTGTCTTCCTTACACTCCCCCCCACCACCTGCTTGCACTGCTGCCTCACTTAGCGACCTCTACCCAGGCCCGAAGGCAAGCAGATACTTTTACAATACATGCTCGCTTACAGTATCTAATGGCAAAATTTGTTGTCGCAGTCGCAGTGACAACGCCGCATTGTGGCACGGTGGCACGGTGGCAGAGGCGGACAGGGCGACTGTGTGACAGTGGTGCAGGGGTAGTGCGACAGTCGCAGTCTTTGCTGTCATCATCATATTCTTCTCGGCGCTGTCTCGTTGCCATCTCATTGTCTTTTCGCTTTGGCAAGTTATTTTTTCGACTCCCCTGCGCCCCCTTGTTGCCACACCCTTTTGGCTTTTGTTGACAGTATCATTAGGCATTGCTGGCTGCTGCCTGCTGCTTGCTGCTTGCTGCTGGCGCTATGTTAACCGTTATCATTTGTTGTCCTTGAGTTGCGCTCAAGTCTTTTGTGAGCGCAACTCAAATCGCGTAAATTTCTGGCCTCCCCCAAAGATTAAAGGCGGCAAATAAGAAACCAGTCGAGCTGCTTTCTCTTTTTTTCGCATTTTTTTTGCTTAGCTGGCAGCCGCCAAAATTTATCTGTCATGCTTTATTTGCCCCACGCACACACACACACGCACAGATGTGAATGTGTGTGTGTGTGTTTATAATTTGCGGTTTTCCTTGTTTTCCCACAGTTCTTTCAGCAGCGCTTTGAAATTCAAGCAGTCAGCAATAAATTACACTTGTTGGGCACTTTCTATTTTCCTCCATTCACTTTCTACTCTCCACTTTCGCCGGGCCACTCAAACATTTGCATACTTTGGGGCGCCGAGCTGTTTCAATACGTTCTTGGCTCATTATCGCAGCAGCATCCGCTTCAATGTTGCGTCACTCACTGCGTCACTGCGTCAGTCTTTCACTCCGTCAGTCTGTCAGTTAGTATGGCACTGTGCCAGTCCAGCGCTCTGGCAGTGTGTCAGTCGGTCAGAAATCCGACCACAGCGTAGCCCCTTCCAGGGCGTTGCCGAACTCGGCTTTGCCAATAATTTCAAGAACAATTTTCATAAATTAGCTTGTCACACGCTACGCGCTCTACGCTCCATGCGCTCAGCTCCCTCACAGCCTCCTCCTCCTCCTCCTACTCTAACTGTCAACTACTTCAACTGTAATCCAAATTGTTACGCAAGGTCTTGTACGCACACACACACACACGCACACACAGTCACACAGTGAGAGAGAGAGAGAGAGAGACTATTTGAACCACCCCCCAGGCGGTAACTGAGTTTGCTTTTTAGTTACATTCGGTGCTAGCGTCCTATGGCAACATTGGCTAAGGGAGGGCGGTGCGAAATTGGAGTGTGCCTAGCTTAGTGGGGAGCAGGGGCTGTGGGGTGGGGCTGAGGCAAGGCCAGGCAGCTGAATTTACTGCGCTTTAAACTTTAATTTATGTAGAGCACACACAAATGTGCAGCCGGCGGGGCCAAAGTTAAAGCGAAAGTGTAAATTATCAACGGTAATTAAGTAAAGCCCCCAACATGCATGACTCTCTGTGTCTGTGTGTGTGTGTGTGTGTGTTCTTTGGCGTGTCTGTGCTTAAGCCATTAACTGTAGCCCGCTTTGCGTCGCCTATAAATTTCAAATTTAATACCAAAGCGAAGCGCATAAACCGCAGCAGAACATCGAAATCATGCGTATTCGCGGCGTTAAATTAGAAAAGTCTCAACGAATAAATAATAATAAGAGGTTGGCTTAAATCGAATAAACCAACAAGGCGAAAGGGTTGCCACAACATTCAAATAAATTAATTAAATTTGCCCCGCCAGACAATTTATTAAATTTACAAGATAAATGTGCGCACATTAAGATGGCAACATTTTAAGGCAAATGCGACTTATAATTACCATGTCAGAGCAGAACATAGATTGCATATGATGATTTATGCTTATCGAAGCGCGGATCAATGATAGCTAAACAAAGACGCTCTTTAAAATGAAAATACTTGAATTTCAATTTCAATCCAACACGTTACCCAAAGCTTATAGAGTAGAAGGTTATTATAATATTTTGGCAATTGAAAACTCATGTAACTGGCAGAAGGAGGCGTCTCCCCCATTAACCCCATTAAATTTTATATTTTAATTTTTAAATTTAATTTTAATATAAATGAAATAAAATATTAATAATTTTTTAATTCATTTACACCATTTTAAAAATCATTATTAATGTAACAATTTTAATTCTTAATTTTTATTGTAAACCCTTTTCCCAGTCGACTGCCATTAGTCGACATTAAATAAATAAATAAAAATAAATAAAGTACAAAATATATATTCATAATTAGCATCAAGGGATACTTTAATATATTGTACAAAGTAATATCCGTCTGCCTGTCTGTCTATATGAAATCCTAATCTGAGAGAATATAAGAACCAAGACTACCCAAGTTGATGAAACATTGTTTTGTTATTGTGCGTAGGTAAAGGTTTATTTAGAATTAAGCCACTCCCACATCTGCCACGTAAATCATTAAAAACTGTATAGCAAACATAAATTTAATGCTAGAATGTTCATTTTAGGTAAGCTTAATAACTATCACCATCTTGATGAAGATTTCTAAAGTTCCTTGCGAACAGATAATCAACAAAGAAATTATTTAACAAGTTATTTAAAGGGAGCACTGATTGCCAAGACACTCCCTGCAATGTATGCAACACAAAACAAGCTTAGAGCTTTCATATTTAAGAACTCTTTCTCAGGTCAGGTGTGTGAATTTCGTTCTCTATTGTGCTGCAAGCTAAAGCCAAGTAGAGTAAACTTTCAATAACTTCCTCATTCATCTCTCCCTCTCTCCAACTGTTTTTCTTCCGCACTTCCATCTGTCTTGCTCTGACTTGCTCATCCATCCGTCTTTATGAACACAAGGAACTCATCAAGCAGAAGAGCTTCAAATTCGACATGATTGTGCTTGTAATATGTGCTCATGTATGTGCCCAGGTAATTGAGATGCCAGTCAAGACAGCAATAACAGGAGTCCAATAACAGCATTCATTCCGATCAAGTAACAGCAAGTGGAAGAGCAGAGGTGGGTAGTCAATTTGTGCTTTATGAACTGTGCCAAGGGAACCTTGAAAACTACACTTGTCTGGCTGTCCATCGTCATTGTCTGCCTCACGCCATGAACTTTGGTGTGGGCAAAATTAATTACCACATTGGGGCGCGAAAATGGCCGCCGCTAATGCCTCAAAAGTCGTGTCTAACTTTTGTGCGCTGCCAACTAAAAAGTTTCTAATTACGAGCGTAAAACCGCCGCTTTTTTATTCACTTATCTCTCGGGAGGGGAGGTGGAGAGGGAGGCGGAGACCTGCTCGCTTATCATTTTGGTGTTTAAGTTTTAAATACAACGGTGAGCTCGAGCTTGGGGTGTCTGCCAGCATATGCAGAGGTCGAACGGGTGGCAGAGATGGGACGGGACGAAAAAGGAAGCCATGTAAATTGTAATTACACTTAAAACCATAATCCAGCTTTATGTGTAAAGCTCGCGCGTTCCCCATTTGATATGGACGCGTTGCCGAAAAGGCGCATTAAAGGACTGCTAAGCCAAGGGAGCTTTGGACGAGCAAGACGGCCGTGAGTTACAGTTACTCCGCACGGGCAGGATGCGAGTTGAGCCCGGGCAGTAAAAAGAGAAATTTGTTGGGAATTACTAAGAACATGAGAAATGAAAAAAACATGAGGTAATCAAATGAAATCAAACTGTTTCTGTTTCTTTTGAGGCAAATATAATGAACCCTATCGCGGGTACTTTATCAAGTTGATGGGGACTGTACTGAGTTAAGTAGTTCGAGGAGCAACTTTGCAACACGTGACAAACTCAATTTTCAGTAAGAGTTTCCCACACTCCTAATACTCCTTGGCGGATTAAAAGCATTGCGAAAACTTGCCAGCAAGAAAATGCAAGAAAGTCTTCAAGTTGAATACACGAACGAGAATCCATTTGTCGGTGCCGGGGAAGACAAACTGCCAGGCATATGTCACTGGCAGAGCTTTGTTGCAACATGCAACATAATTTCAATTTTCGAGCATTCTTTGCAGCTTGCAATACGTTATACAGTTGATGCTGCTACTCCTACTGGAGTCTGTACTATATAGCAGCAGATGCGTCGCCATTTCGGCTCTCAGCTTTGCATTTTGGCGTCAATGTGCTCGTTGGCATTTAAAACGCAGACGGTCTGCTCCAGTTGCTTCAACGCGCAATTACTTAGTATACACACACACACGCACGCACGCACGCACGCACGCACAGCAAACCCCCAATACAGTAGGAGCGAGAAAGAAAATTGGCCAAGTTGAAGAAAAGGCAAAACCAGAAAGTTTTAACTTGAAATTCAAGCAATTGCTTTTGAAAAGTTTCAATTTCTGCCAGTTGCCAGCTCTGCTGCTCTGCGCTGCGCAGCGCGTCGCATGTTGCAAGTTGCCAGTTGCCAGTTGCCAGTTGTGAGCCCATTCCAGCCGCACTCGCCTCTCCAGTTTCAAGACAAATGATAGGCAAATTCTCTTCAGCTCTTTTTCGGCGTTCTTTTTTTTTTGTTCTTTTCCACTGACAACTTTCGTAATGAAATTGTGTCAGCGGGATTTTCTTCTCTCGTCTCCATCCTGCAGTTAACTTTAAGGCAGCAGAGACACGTCAAAAGTGACGCGAAACACACACAAATGAAATCAAGCGCGCAACTCAGTCGAATTAATTGCGCAAATAAAGTGCCAACTCTGAGAGCGGCTTAGCAGCTTCTGCCTCTGAATTAGGCAATCAAAGAGAAGGTGGGCAAAGCTGGCAAAGGGAAGGGGAGGAGGCCTGCTGCAACAGCCACTTGTCAAAGTTGTCCGCACAGCAGCTCGTTAGCGAAAGGGTCGTGCACAGCATCCTCATCATCCTCATCATCATCATCATCATCATCATCGTTATCCCGTTGATCTTCATCACCTTCAGCTGAAAGTTTGACCCCAAAAAGAAAGAGAAGTGCAAGCAAAAGAAGCAGCTGAAAGAAGGGGGAGAGGGGGCAGCATGTTAGGTAAATCAGAAAATCATTTGCATATACGATAAGCAGGCCAAGCTGAAGTAGCCGTCAGCCAGGTAAGTTGACTCTTTGCTTGTCTTTAATGGATTTGCATGATTTGCGCAAACCACAAAAGTTATTTTTTTTGCTTCTGCGTATAAATTGACATAAGTATTACGTATATTAAGGATAATATTTGCAATGCAATTGAGCGTGAAAGGGGACAAAGTAATACCCTGTAATCTATGAGAAATTTACATGTTTCTCTGTGGATTGCTATTGAGCATCGTTTGCTGATGATTTATGTGAATATTTAATATTTATTACAGCCAGGAGACTAAGAAGAACTGCAGTCATGCATAGACTTGACAGTTTGGCAGGGGAATTGCTTATGAAATATATTCAATTTGCATTTCATTGATTACAGTTTCGAATATATATTGTAAACAGCTGCCAGATTTCATAGTTCTAACCTTATTGACAGCAGATATATCAGTTTGAATAGATGTGAGTATTCACGCATATATTATCTTGTCTAAAACTATTAATATTTCTTTAACTTATCTATAGATCTAATAGGATAAAGTCGACTAGTCCTAGCTAAGTAATAGATTTGCTTATAATAACTGGACATACTCGCAATACATCTTTTCCCAAAGTAAATAATAATAATGACAATATAATAATCATAACTATAGTTATATATATATATATATATATAAAGTAAAAATAAAATTTACCTAAATTTAATTTTAAATTTTTACTTATTAAAATTTTAATTTTAATTATAATTGTTAAACAGTCGACTGCTATAGCCGACTTTAAATAAATAAATTTTATTTATATATGTATAATATATACAGTAATTCTAGTAAATCTATTTGCAATGGATTGAATATTCTTTTCTTATAGCAGCCTGTCAAGTTCTACAACTCTCTACTAATTACTAACATAGATCCCAATCCGCACAGTTATAATTCCCTCAAAAACCCGTCAATACTCGCGTATTTACAACCCGAAACTTAAGCCGCTGCTGCATGTTTAGTTGAACAGCAGCATATCCGCAATCTTAATCCCCTTCCGCATCCACAGCCGCATCCGCATCCGTGTCCGCATTCGCATACCCATTGAGATGGCCAAAAATGTGGCGCCGTTTCTGAATTATGTGGAATCTACGTGCTTTCGGTGTCAGGTCGAAATGCAGGCGAAAGTGCAGACTCAGCCCCAGCACTGACATGTGTGTGTGTGTGCCTGTGTGTGAAGCGTGTGTGTGTGCGACCATTAGTTTTTGTGCTGATTATTATGGCTGCCATGGCTGGCGCTGCAGCAACGCCCACGTGTCGTTGCATTTGTAACAGGTGAGCTTTATGGCTCTGTTGCTGTTGCCGTTGCACTTGCCACAGACCTCCTTGCAAGCGTTGCGCCTCTGTGTGTGTGTGTGAGTGTGTTGCTATTAAATTATGCTTGCCAACGCGCATATCGGCTGTGTGTGCGAGCATGTGGCTCGGCTTGTAGGCCTTGACCCGTGCCGTGTGCTGGCTCAAACTCAACCCATTTCCGTCTCTGCCCCTTCCCCCTCCCCCTGCCATGTCCATCCCTTGCACCGTCTGACAGTGTGAGCTGCGGGCGCTCCGGGGCCAAGCGCGCTGACAGGCCGACTTGAGTTTATTTAAAATTATTACGCTCGAGATGAAGAAATATTGAAGTACGTGCAACGTGTATGTGGCATGCTTCACCCACACATCCTGACACACACACCCACACACGCTAGCCCGCCCACTTGCACACACGTCCACGTGCAGAGTTCCACAGTGGGCGCCATTAAGGTAATGCGCTTGCAAAATTGCTTTTTGCTTTTTGCTTTTATTTGACAGTTGCAATTAAATCATCAATTAAATCGCTGCGTGCGTTAAGCATACGCCCCCGGGGCAGTGCGTCGAAGTGCTCTTGATCTTGGCAATTAGCGCATTTTAGCCAGCGCCAATCAAATTCGCCCTGTGTGACTGTGTAATTAACCAGATTTGCCGCCAAACTAGCTAATTTTGGCATATCACGTATACGTCACGAGGCTTTCGCGTGCTCGCTGTGTTTTTTTGCGCTTATTCTACGGCACATTTGTCAATATTCCAATATTTGAATATCGTAAATGACAGCACGTACGTGGCTGCAGCAGCTGCTGCAGCAAAGATCCATTGCAAGGGGAGTTTTATATGAAAAGCTTAGCCAAATATGCTGACTGTGATTTTCCATCGGGTTTTTTGATTATGAATACAGATTTAAAGATTCTTTTGATAGAATAAAGAATTCGTACTCAAATTAAAAAGCAAATATAGCAGGTATATTATGTAAATAAATATAGTAGATATATTCAAGAAATATCTTCCCATCGACACAATATATATAGTGCATCTTTTTTTCTTCCCCTTTCTTATAATTTATGCTATAAATCAATGGGTATCTCGGCAGAGAGTGTTTTCTGTATTTCAGCTGACAACTGCAATTTGTATTTATATTATTCTAAATCATGCAAACTTTCGCATTGCACTGAGCCGCATAAAAATGCATTTCAATTGCGAAAAATAGCGAGAAAAATACTCGAGGTGAGGTGAGGCGTGGCAAGGGACGGGCTCCCTCCTCGTTGTCCTTCAAAAACAACAATCCCAATGCTTTCCCGACTGACATGCATAAATATTGATTTGCCAGTGTTGAGCTGAGCTCGGCTTGGCAAAATATTAATGTGTGTTCTGCGAACGTGGCACAAAATTGCTTTTATTTAAGAACCAAATCCTTGTTTGCTTTGTTCTTGCTCTCTCTCTCTCTCGCTTCCTTTCTCTGCCTCTCTATGCCGCTTTTCGTGTTCCTATTTTTTCGTAGTCCTCTGTGAATTTTTCATTACAACATTGACAGTGACAGTTGAAGTGTGTGTGTGTGTGTGTGTGTGTGTAACCCAAAAAGCAGGCTACATAAGTTGGCATAACATGCAACAATGGATGTGCTAGATGTGCCAGAAGTGCACAGCTCCAGGGCCAGCAACTGGGTCGGTTTATTTGATGATTTCACAGACCGTTTTGTCGGCCCCCCTCAAGAGAGGGATGAGGTGTGTTCTGCGTGTGCGAAAGGGAGAGAGAGCGAGTGGTGCGCTGTGCACGCACCCATGTGCCACATAGAGCTCTCCTCCACCAAGTGCTCCAGTTATTCTGAGGACCAGCTACCATGCACACATTCACACACACACACAACCACACACACATGAAGCTGTGTGCGAGCGCTTTGATCGGTTGGTTTTTTTGCACTTTGCTTTTATTTGTTTCAATGATTTGGCAACAAACATTCGCATGGCTCAAGCGCAAAGCGCTGCCACCTTGGGGCTATTCTCTGTCACACGCCAGCCGCCTCCACGCCCGCTTCTCCTCTGCCACGCCTTCGTCCTGGGCAATTTCTGGCTTTGTTGATTGCTTGACAAATTGCCAACAGCAGCGGCGGCTCTGGAGCAAACTGTTTGCCCTGCAGACAAGTGTTCGCATTCGTGTTCGCTTTGCAGTTCTTGTCATTGTTGTTTTTGCTCTCACTCCCTCTCTTTCTCTTTCCCACTCCGTCTCGTGTCGCGTCGCATTGTTGCTGTTGTTGTTCTGTCAGGCATTGACAAGTGATGCACGATTTCCGCGCCATCGCTGACCTGTCAGTAAGCGACATTGCCAATAAAATGTAACACATTTACGATCTGCTCATATTGCCACCCTTCGTCACTTTGCCAAGGGGGTATTCGCTGTCAAAGTCTTCGAACAGGTAATAAAAACGAATGAAACTATGCTTGTTCATGTGAAAAGTGTCCGATTGTTAATTCGAATCGACGGCGACAACTAAAACTTTTTCATTTCACTGAACTCATTGCAAAGGAAGCCGAAGACAGAAAATCAACAGAGAAATAAATATTTATTTATGCATTTTCACTAAATTTAATAGCCATAAATTCTGCTTTCATTTATAAATTATTATTTATTATTTATTGCACATAAATTCAAATCGATGCAGTGTCGGAAATTTACTCATTTGTCATGATAAACTTCCAGCAATATTTATATATTTTCATTTCGAATTGGTCAAGCAGGTTGAAGAAATGTTCATGGATTACCAAAATAAAGTTAAATTCAGCAAAAGAAATACATAATAATATTAAAGAAGTACTTAATAATATAAATATATAAATAAATATAAATATATAAATATAATATGCCTAATAATATGAAACTTAATTCAATTCCTCTGTCCTCTCTTCGTGCGATGCTTCGTCGATAATTTGATATCGTAATTTTGCATTTTTTAAATGCCCAATGACAATTTGGATTGGGGAATAATTCGTTGGAATTTAATTAGGCGTATGCATTGCCAGCACGTGCTCAATGAGCAATGAAAATTTGATACGTCATAATTGGCATGAATAATAATCGAATCCAAGCGAATGGAGACAAGTTTAACATTTTTCTTGCAATGTTTTTATTGAGAAATGCGTCAAAAATCATACAAAAAACACACATCAGAATTTGTGTGTGCTTACATGTGTGAGTGTGTGTGTTATACTTACCGCAAGTGCTGCATGCCGCAATGTATGCTATAAAAATGAATGCCGAGGTTTTTTGCCAGCCGCCAAGGACACGCCCGTGCTTGATGCGATATAATCCACTTGAAGCCGGCATTTTGTTGTCTTTATTTCCTTCGCCCACTCGCTGCTGTTGTTGTAGTTATCTTTTTTTTTTTACTTTGCTTTCAATTGTTTTGCATACGTAAATCAATTTATCAATGTTAAATTCAATTCAATTCCTTTGTCACTGCAATTTCACTTGACATTTCCCATTGACATTTTTCACACAAATTGAACACGCGGCGTATGCTTTATTTGGCTTTGCTTCTCCTCTTTTGCTGTAGCTGTTGTTTCTTTGAAATTCAATTAAATTGTTTCACAGAGATGCTTGGACTCGTTGCACAGTACTTTAAATAGTTGCAAGCTCTAGTTGGGATACACTCGAAATGGATTTGCCCGCGCGAAGTTAGATTTAGTTTTCACTTGCTTTCTCTCTCTGGGTCTGGTCTGTCACATTGCCAGTTTGCTGGGCTGCACGAGGCAGCTGCCATATGCCACTTGCACACTCATGTTTCACACTGTAATCTCTGGTCCATTTCCGGCTAATTTCGCCAATGGCCAAGCGCTTTCACATTGCGTATACGCCACGTCAAATGCCGCCAATGTTCGCACTCAGTTCGCACTCAACGCGATCTCAACTCCGACGACAGTAACAAGAACAGCAACAACGATAAGAATTGTTGTTGTAGTAGTACCAGGAAGCAAGCCGCACACGTTGGTGGAGCGGACGCAACGCGCTGCCGCTGTGGTCAGAAATTAACTGACTGCACGCGGCGTCAAAGGATGTGGCAAGCAGGCAGGCAGCGTACAACCGATTAAAGGCGTCGCTGCCAGCGTCGCAGTCAGCGAACTCGACACGATTCGACTCGTTGTTGCTGCCTCTGCTGCTGCTGCTGGTGGTGCTGCTGCTGTTGTTGTCTGTTGTTGCTGCTTTTGTGGTTGTCGTTGGCGACGTTTGCAAACTTCGGCGCGTTGCTGCTGCTGCTGCTGCCGTTGCTGCTTTTGCATGCTCGGACGACGCTTGTCTGTTTACTTTACGCTTTCGCAAGCGACTGACGATGGCGATGGCGGCTCAGAGACATGACCGACGCAGCAGCAAACATCACAATGGCCAGCATAGTCTCAGTGCGTCTGCACAGGCAGCGGCGCCAGCGCCAGCAGAGGCAGCGCCGCTCTCGCGCTCTCTTCGACGTTCGTGCTCCCACTCGGCAGCTTTGTTTTGGCCTCTCGGTTTATGGCATCTGCACTTCGTTGCGCTCGCAGTGCGTGAAATTGGTCCATGGAGGATAAGTCGGACAAGCATCTGATAGCGCACGTTGTATTTGCTCGCTCGCCTGTCGACAGCCAGCTTAAAACACTTATTCCGCAGCATGAGCGCCATTTGCGGATAGTTAAAAGGTCAAATTGGCATTTATGGAAAATTGAAATATAATATATAAAAAATATTATTAAATAATTATATTTATAATTTGTTTATATTGGAAAGTTACATAGGTATTTATATTAATTTAATTTATTTAATTTTATTTAATTTTTTTTATTGAATTTTATTTATGTAAATATTTTTTTATTTATTTTTTTCGTAAATTAAATTATTAATTAATTTAAAAATAGTTTATTTAACAATCAATTAATTAATTTACTTTTACTAATTTTAATATAATGATTTATTAAGTTATTTTTTTATTTAAAAATTCTTTTTGTATTTACTTATACTAAACTTAAATAAATTTGGCTACAATAAAAACAAATTAAATTAATTGAAAACACAATAATATAAATATATATAATAATATATAAAACTTAAAATATTGTAATATTTTTTTAATATAGAGATTGAAGATTACACTGGCATAGTAAAAAAAACATTATAAAACGAAGTAACATTTCAAAAAATTTAAGTAGTTTTATTTGTGCACTCATAGTTTCATTAGAATAGTTTGATCAGTTCAATAATCTAAACTCAATTCATTTATGAATTAAGGATCGTTTATTTATTCAGTTCGCGAAGCTTACTAAAAGTTCTTTATTAAAAGTTATTCAAAAGTATCTTTATAGAGTTACTTTTAAAACTTAAAATTTCCATAGAATAAACTAAACTATTTGCCAAATTCAATTAAAGTATTTAAAATCTATCCCTTACCTTAGCTGACAATCATCTTAGTTCTGTCATTTCCAACCTATCCTAATGCGAAACAGAGTTTAAGCCAAAAAGTTGATTTCGTTTGACAAGAAGCTCATGAGATGCTCTTCGTGTTGTTTGCTTATTGACTCGACTTAATTGATGCTGCGAGTCGAGCACAATAAGAACAGCTGTTACATTCTTATAGCAAACACTGCGAACTCTCTCTCCCACACTCTCTCGCACTCGCTGTGCTTTCTCTTATATTGCTGCTCTCTGGCGCTTCTGCGCTTGTGCGCATTGCACGTTGCCATAAAACGCGACTCGGCCTGTCTCTCGTTTCCGGTTTTAGGCTCTGCTGCTGCTGCTCTGCTGCAGCATTGTTCGGCTGTGTGTGGCGTCTACTCGTGTGGCGAGTGCTGCAAACAAACCCCAAAAACCGCTTTAATTTGGGTTATTGTGCTGAAATTAGTAAAGGGCCAAGTTTTTCGTTTTGTGTTCTCCCTTTCCCTTGGCGCCTGTCGAACGTCGTCACCTTCTCTTACCCGTTTTGGGCCAACACGCATAGTCTGGAGCTTTAGGTAAATAGCCAAATGTTTAGCATACTTTTTTGGGCTTCGCAAGCTGCAATCTGCAGTGGCCAACACAAATTGACACAGTTTAGACGTGGCTGAAAAATTAAAAGCATTCTCCACTTGCCTACACAAACTGTAGTTGGTTGAGGTTGACTTCCCCTCTCCTTCTCCCTCTCCATCGCTCTCTATAAATCTGCAGCATGCTGATATATCGTTTATTTTGCTGGCCTCAAAACCAGCAGCTCAATTCCGAGAGAACGTTAATTTTTTGGCCATCGCTAAATAAATGGGCCACATAAAAAAAGTTACATTCTGCGGCAAGTCTTACTTTTATATACCCACACAAGCACATTATCTGCGTGTGTGTGCGAGTGTGTGTTTGTACACTTTCATTATCTAAAAACAAGAAAATCACAGACAATCAGTTAGCGCTGCGTAGGAAATAAACTCGTCAAGAGTTTTGTGTTTTAACGGCGCACAGAGCCAAAGGCCGGCAGCAGAAAAGTTACACAGCTGCCCGGAGGATAGAAATCGAAGGCAGAAGAGGGGTAAAGGATGGGGAGAGGGGTAGGGGACACGGAGACAGGCGGCAGTCATTGTGCGGGCAAAAGTTTGTCGGCTCTGAGTTCAGTTGAGTTGAGATGACGCCAGCGTCGTTTGGCCAACGTTTTGTTGCTTCCGTCGCTTGGCGAGTTTGCAGTCAATGGGTCGTCATTATTTTCATTTATTGGCACAATCAGTCAACGTTTTATTTCCGGAATGTAATTAGGTAAGCACACACATACACACACACACACGCACACCGGAAATACGCAGACAGTGAACACTCGGCGATTGTAGCTCATATTCGCATTCACACAAAGTATTTTTTACGAGCACATGGAAATGTTCGCCATGACACAGCATAAGCAGATGAACATCACACATTCACTCACACACAGACACGCCCACACACACACACACACACTACCAGATACACACTTGTATACAACGCCTACAACTACAATTGCAATCACTGGGGAGTCCCGCTTCGACTCGCATTTGAAGTGTGCACTTGTCTGGCAGCTGACTCTGTTTATTTGTCTGCCAGCTGCCTCAGCTTGGGCCTATCTATATTCGTATCCTCATGTCTGCTGTTGTCCCACATACCCTCACACGCATCTCAGTCAGCACAACTTTGGCTCGAAGTTTGAGACAGACACTACACACACAGTGGGGATTCCATTACTAAATGTCAAGTTGACTAACGAGCCGAAACTCGCGCTTT
The DNA here is from genome assembly GCA_018903715.1 of Zaprionus davidi. NCBI lineage: Eukaryota > Metazoa > Arthropoda > Insecta > Diptera > Drosophilidae > Zaprionus > Zaprionus davidi. Next base: position 15,938,529 of record JAEIGL010000004.1, on the reverse strand, counting down.
ATTCGCCGAATTTCTCGCTAAAAACTCATTGCAAAGATTTTTCTTGTGAAAAATTGCTTATAAAATATTTACAAAAGATTTTCCTTTACACGAAAAATTTTGTAAGTTAATCAATTATTTAAAGCGGCTTACTGAAGATCATCTTTCTCCTTTCTGAATTGTGTGATAATTAGCACGTTTTGAATTGAGCTTTGTGTGAAGATGTTGCTTGCAATAGAACTTAAGACAATTGCCCTTAAATAAATATAACAAATATTAAATATATTTCATTATTATAAAATTAAATATTGTATATTAAATATATTAATACATATTTGCTATTTACTTGTTATCTCTATTATTATGGGGCTTAGGTATAAATTATTGGTTTAACATTGAAGTCACACTTGTTGTGTACAATACAATTTTGTTATTAAATTAAATGATTTTATTTTGAAATATTTTAATGTAGGTAAATTAAAATTAGTTCATTCTTCAGTAAAGTTTTTAAATCGTAATTTAACTCGTTTTAAATGTTTAATTCGATCGTATTCTATTGCTTGTGACCTTGCTCTTTCACATCTTAACTCTGTACGTCGTCACAGAACTGTCTCTCCTCCATCTGCTTCTTTAACGTCGTTGCCAGAGCGTCGAGTGTGAGCTTAGACCATCTGCCGCGGAGTTGCCAGATCATTATCTCTTATATACGTATAAATAAATACTACAAATATATAATCTATAATATACCTAAATGCGTGGACTCCTCTGAGTTTACTTTCGACAAATAACACAAGACTAGAGTATTTACAGGCTAGAGTATTAGAGTAATCTGCTCTGACCTAGAATAATTGTCTTACTCCTGACTCTTATTTGCATGACTTGGGATCGATGGGGCAAACCAATGGAATGAACATTACCTGCCAATACCTGCTCGACTGGTACTTACAGAGTTTACGGGGGCAATTACTTGCGACTTATGACTGCACAAATCGCATTTGGCGAAAAGCGTGGGAAAAAATGTTACGAACATTTCAATAAAAAGCAAATAACAGTGCTGACACGAGGTGAGCACAACTGCAAGAGGGACTTCTGCAGTAGACGGACTTCTTTAAGGTAATATAAAATTAAGATGATTAAAGAAAATATATCATCAAGTCTAAGGAAATGGAGTCTTTTACTTGGCATAGGTGAATAAGGATCCCCCATTGGAATTCGAGCATACCTTGCATGGACCATTGCATTTATTTGGACGAGGGTATTAAACCGAAACTGCAGCTGCAGGTCGACAATTGGCTGATTACGTATACGCCACGTGGCAATTGTTGAACACGGGAGGGAGAAGAGGAAAGTGAGAACTGGAACTGGAACTGTATAAGGGAGAAACAGGTCGACCACTGTCGGAGCAGCTGAAATTGAAAACAAATACAACACAAAGGCCAATGTAAAGTAAACAATAACAAAATGCTTAACAAGAACAACAGCAGAAGGTAGCAGCTGGGGGAGAAGCTGGGGTAGGGGCAGTCCACAGAGAAGGAAAGTGGCAATTGGATGTGAACTGTGGAGAAAAATAAGCTGCAGCCAACTGGCAATTGAGCGAATTTCATACAGTGCCACCTTGCGCTGCATGCCAAAAATTTCCCAAGGAAAATAAAGTGAAAACGTTGCGTGAGAAATTCGCTGGCAACAAGATGAATTGTTGGCAGTCTCAAGTTGGGGGAGTTCTTCACTTCGCTTCGCTTCGACTCGCTGTCGACTCCCTATCGATGCCTGTGTCGGTGTCTGTGTCTGTGTTTGTGTCTGTGTTTGTGTCTGCATCTTTGTCCGTGTCTGTGCACAAGTATTGCCGCGCCTCGCAGGCAGCCGGCAAGTGAATTGAAGCGTTCCGGATAGAATTTCGAGAGCAGTAAATTTTTCAATCGACTCGCTAATAAAGGCAATAAATATTCGATTCGTTTCGTTTCGAAACGATTCGTATCGAATCGAATCGCATCGCATCCTTCAGCTGAAGTACTCTGCAGTTTATGCTAGGTGGCATTATAATTTGGACCGTTTCCCTCTCTCTCTCTCTCTCTCTCTCTCTCTCTCTCTCTCCCTCTCAGTCTCTCTTCATCTCTTCTCTGCTCTCATTTTCTGCTTGCTAAGCATAATTCCCAGCTTTTTCAATAGAGTTTCGCAACTCGGACTCGGCTCATTCTTTTGACTCGACCAGTTCATTCATTTGAGATCCTGACGACTGACAGCGAAAATTTCATTACGTTTCATTGCATTTCACGTTAAATTCAATTTAACGTGCTGGTATTTTTCACTCAAACACAACACAACAACAGCAGCAAACACAGCAACAACAGAAAGCAAAAGAAACAAAGTGAGAATGAAATAAGCAACAAGAAACAAGCGAAAAAGGAAAACTTTGCACTATTTTCTGGTAAACATTTCTTGTGCTTTTCACTTTCTCGTCTCGCCTTTTGTTGCGCTCATTTCTCTGCTCTCCGTTCTCCGTTCTCGCTTCTCTCATCTCTAAAGTTCTCTGTTATATTACAGAGCCGCAGTAAATAAAGGCAGCGACAACGATGGAGGCAAAGAATGAAGAAATTCTCGGAAAAACGCTTTCCACCCGAAATGGAAATGTGTCACACAATGTCGTTGCCATTCTTGCTGTCCCTAAACATTTTCCCTTCCCTTTCCCACACCCCCTCCTGGCAAATGTGCTAAACACATAAATGAGCTACAGTCAAGTGAAATTGCATGGCGATGGCTTCTAAATTGCTGACGTTGACGAACTGGCAATAGTTAAACTTCATTTAGAACCAACACAGAAATCTGCGTATTATTTATAGAGCTTGTCCGTAGACCCGTCCCCCCTACCCTCTCCCCCCCCTCTCTATGCCCTGATCCGTGGCATGAAATGACCAGCTGGAAATAGCAGCGCAGCACTTTTGCTATACTTTTTTAACACACACACACACACACGCGCACAGTGCAAGCTCATTTTCATTTTTCAGCCGTTGTCAAAGTTTGTCTATGTTTTGTCTATGTGTAAGTGTGTGTGTGTGTGTGTGGGTGCCACTTAGCCAAATTGAATATGGAAATTGATTTTTATTGTAATTTTTGTCGATTATTTATATTGAAGGCGGTCGTGGCCTGACTTAAAACATTGAAATTAGATTCTTTTTCGCTCGGCAGTTGGCATCGATTTTCGTTTTTATTTAGCGCACCCTCCGCCCACTGCCAGCTAAGTAGATAGCCAAGTTTTTGTTTATTCAAATATTGGAGAGAAACAAAAAAGAAACTTAAGTAATAAGTTGGCAAATCGGAACGAAAAAAGATTAAAGAACAGCGCACAGCAACAAAGAAAACAAAAGAAACTCTTTAACAATCGTTGGGTTGGTTAACTGCGTGTGGGCGCAGCAGGCGCATCGCTTTGACGTTACAATCGCGTAATTATACGTGTAAACGGCAGCTTTGGCCGGTCAACGCGGCGTATGCGCAACAAAAGATGCGAACGATACAATGTGCCGTCGCACACAAGCGTGGCACATAAATCGCTTGCTTAAGTTGAGACAGCCAGGCCTTGTCTCTGTCTCCCTCACTCTCCCCCACCATCTCCCTGCGGCGGCTGTCGTTGCATTGATTTCGCTTCGCTTCGTATGCGAAATTCATTTCGCTGCGAACTCGTTAATTATTTTTACACACAATATCTCTGTCCGAGAAGGCCGCCCGACGGCCAATTATGGCCCATAACGCTGTGATTTAATTTAAAAAGCTGCCACAGCTACCTGCCACACACATGCACACACACACATGAACACGCGTAGCTCGAGTGAGAACTGAAAACTGAAAGCGGTAAACGACTCTCGACTGAAAGCGCGAAAATTGCATGGCTCTGCCTTTGTTGCTGCCTCTGTCGCTGCCTCTGTCGTTGCCTCTGCCTCCGCCTCTGTCTTATATCTTGTTAATTATACCCTTGAGTGTGGCTCAGCAACTTTGGTTATGGCCACGTTTATGGTCCAATCTCAGCTGCACACCAATGCTGTTATGCTGCTGCTGATGATGATGACAATGCGCCGATCCTTTCAATCTCCTCCCTTCCCCTTCCCCTTCGCTCCTCTCATTTGCCACTTCCACTCCACACAGTCACCTTGCTCATGTCCAAATGCTGCAATTTACGACATAATCCGCGCTTAACCAGTCCCTCTCTGGCAGACAATGAAGCCCTCGACCGAAAAGATGAAGCTGACGATTTCAGTGAGTTGCATGCGCCGCGATTCGATTCCTGCTGTAGACTCTGACTCTGCCTGTGCGCAGCATTCGTCCTTTGGCAATTGCCTTTTGTTTGCTGATTGCATTACCTTCGTCTTTTTGTTGTTGTTGTTGCTGTCGCTGTCGAAGTCTTTGTTGTCGTTGTTCGAGCCTTTGTTGTTGTTCGTTTTGTTGTCGACTCTGCCTTTTGGCAAAGTGCAAAACTTTTAAATTAAAAGTCTAAAGCTGGCTTATGGCTCAGTTTATATCCGCTTAAGCCGCTTCATTACTAACTCACACACACATACCTACACACACTAACTCGCAGACTTCTTCAGAGTAGAAGTTTCATATTGCAGCTTTTTGTTCACCTGCTGAAGGATTGCAATTAGTCAGAAAATATCGAACCACAATTTCCCAACAGGCAAATTTCTTCAGTAAAATGAAAATTTATAAAACAAACCTCACCCACTCTGTCCTCCACTCCCCCTTCCCCTTCTTGCTACACATGCCTGCTTTAAGGCATTTAATAACATGGGAAAAAGGACACACACGTGTGTGTTTATTAGGCAGCTAATTTGACATCTGTCGCCTCCCGACAAAAGCGAAAGAAAGAGAATATAAATAAATTAAATTCCTTGTGTGTCAGTTAAAGGAACATTTAACATTCTCGTGTTCGGCAGCAGCAGCCCCAAGAAAGCTGAAAGCTGAAACAGACGCAGCTCGCAACCTGCTGTGACACTTGTCAAAATCAAAGCCAAAGGTCGAAGTTCTCTCCATGAACAGAGCAAACCAGAAATAGGGTTTGCCTCATCTGATTCCCATCCATGTCTAATGTGAGGCAAGCAGCGCCAGAGACCGATGACAGCAGCAACAGTTGCAACCTGCCACACAAAATGGCAGCAACAGTTACACTGCCAGCTCGGCCAGGCTACGAGTATATTTGTGCATTTGAGACCACAAGGGAAAACAGCATCTGTGCGAAGCGAACATGTCGTGAAATGCAAAGCGTATTGACTGAATTATACTCAGCGAGGAAGAAAAGAGTTAACAACTATTCAAATTAAGGCATTGAAAGCACATGGAAGGAAAGCATGCAAGGCACATTAAAGGGCTCCTATGAAATAAAATATAAAATAAAAATGAAATAGAAGAACTCCTTAAAAGCTTTAAGTGAGAAAAATATATTTTTTATATATATATTTTATATATTATATTATATTTTACTTGAAAGAGAGCTTAGTAAAGTTTATCTGTCAGAATAATTAAGTAAAATATTAGTTTATCCAAAAGTTGTTGCAGAGGATTGAGGAAAACCTTTAAGAGTTAATGTTAGTAAGTGAAATGTTCTACTGAAATAAAGATAGTGTTGCAAATGTTTCTAGTGTTTAAGAATCAGGAACAAATTTCTTAAATACACGCTTGATGGTATAATATAGAACTACTCTACTACACATTCAAATAACTAGATCTCTGACAGTAGTCCCCCAATATTCCTTGTTACTATCACTTAAATTGCGTATCAGGTAAGTCAAAAAAAGTGAAAATCATCAGCCTGGAGCCGCTGCCACATGCACACAAGTGCAGCTGACGATGTGGCCAATGTCAACGGGCCTGCCCAACCCACGCCAGTTTGGTGGGCCAGACCAGACGAGCGGCCTAATTAGTTTTCATTGGGATGCACACGTGTCCGCTAACCTGACGCAATGGGTCGGCAAGCGACACAAGCAGACACACACACACACATACACACGGTGCATTTCCTCTACGTGGGTGGACATTGGCCGGAAACGAATCCGGATACGGATGTGGATGCGGATACGTACACTGCGTGCTGCAGTTTCAGGTTCGCGTCATACGCGTTGCAAGGCTTCGCTGATTGCACACACAGGTGCCAAGCGGGATGAGCATGTGTGTGCATGTCTGTGCGTGTGCGTGCATGCATTGGGTTAAGTGCAAAACGCATCATGTGGTCAATGGACTTTAATTGCTGTGAGCTGCATAGACAGGCCAGAGAAGTGGAACCATTTAACCTGATTAAAGCCCGAGCCAAGTCGAGGCCTTTAAACACACTCAAAATGTTAACAAAAGCTGCCGAGCACTAAAACGTAATATACTTAGTTCTTATCCCGACTGCAAAATCAACTGTAAACTCACCATAAACTCCAACTGTAAATCTGCGACACACAAAGGCCATGCTAGGTCCAGGCTCTGCTCCGTTCTGGCCCCGGTCCCTGCCCTGTTCTGAGCCTCCTCTAGTTCCAGTTTCAGTTACAGTTCCCAGTTCCCCAACGTGCAATGAAAAGCTTTAATAAATTTCCCGAACGCAGCTCGCATAAAAACGCCGCGCTTTCAAATGCAAATCTCATTTTCAGACCCTTCCCCTCCCTCAGCCCTGTTCCCCTCGCATCGCATGGCTCTCCAAGGTTTCCATTGGTAAATTTAAATCACATTTTACAATCGGATTAAATCTAAATTCAAATGCCGTTTTGCCATTAGGCCACAAAATACTGTGCCTCTCTGTGTGTGTGTGTGTGTGGGTGAGCATTTGTTGTTGTTATTCGTGTTGGTTTTAGCAACAATACCAAATGCTTGCTGTTTCGCTCAGCCGTTGGAAAAGTGTTTTGTGGCTCTCGGTTAGGTGAAGTTTTTCTTTTTTTTTGGGGAAATCAGCACATGTGGCGCATTGTGTAACTATTTATACAAACATGCAACACGGCACGCAAAATGTTGAATTGAATTAACATATAACAATCCCGTTACAACTCGACACAAAGTTGCGTGCCGACAGCACAACAACAAAAAAATAACTATGTAAAACTGAAACTGAAACAAGAAACAGAGCAAAAACTGATTCGCAAGTTACACATTTTCAATGTTTTGTTTTGAATGTGCTGATATACCCTGTAAAATATGTAAAATCAACATCCAAAATATTAAAACACAGTTTACTTCGTTGTGCAACTTTTATTTAATAGTTATCAATTCAATTTTTCTTTCCACATTTTACATTTGTCAAGACGCACAACAACAATTTATAATTTCTTTCATATTCCAGTGGCGAGCTTATTAGAGGTGCCGAAATATCGATGCTAACATCGATATATCGATGTTTTTAAAATTTTCCAAAAAATCGATCTTTTTGTCGTCTATCGATGTTTTCAGGTCCGTTACTGCTCCAAACACTTCACAAAGATGTACATAAAATTAACATGTACATCTGTGTAAAGTGTACATGTTAATGTTATTTACATCTGTGTAAAGTGTTTACTAACTGTATATAATAAGATATATTTAAGATTCAATTGTTGAAACAGATCTTCATTGATTTTTAAGTTCCTATTATTATCCTATTATTCCTATTTTAAGATGGTGCATATGAAATGGAATCTCATTGTTTTTTAGTTTTTTATATTATTTTTTGATTTTTTTATATTAAATTTAAAATAAATTGAATTTTTTCTTATTTTTCAAGTGTAAATAAAAAAAATTATTTTTTCCGATAATATCGGAAAAAATCGATTTAAATCGATATTTTTGGTGAAAAATATCGAAACATCAATGTCTCCAAACATCGATATTTCGGCACCTCTAGAGCTTATGCTACGATATACTATTGATTAACATTTTTTAATTATTAGATAAGCATCAGTAAATATCGGTGGCTGCAAGGACTGCAATATGCTATCGATTAACATATTAAGATGAGTAGATAAACATCGGTAAACATCGTAGGCTGCCAGGGCTGCCAACTCTACCTACATCAACTAATTCGAACTTTGAGTTTATATATGTTGTAAGCAGATAATTCAAAATCTTTTAATATGTATTAACAGTATGAATATATCGTGAAAATTCAGGTGTTTTGCTCTCGTCACTGACTGTTTAAACTCACTTACAGGGCATTTTGTGTTGCAAACAATCGCACAATTTTCGTAATTTTTTGTTCAATTCTGTAAATGCATTAAAAAAACTCTCGCATAGTATAGAAATAATTTACAATGAAATAAAATGTGACAGTCAAAAGTTTTACACGCCAACGCCGCGAGCGAATTTGCATAAAAAACTCATTATGAATTTCAATTTGGTGACCGGCAGGAACTTGCAAGGATGCAGCCACAATGAAAAACCTGTACAAGGCTCCGCGTGGGGTGGGAGGGCGGAGGAAAAGTGAAAAGTCAATGTCGTTGCATTAGCGCATGTAATAAACAATTGTTTTTGTAGTCCACTCTGAATAATACCGCTAAAATATGTTTTTTAAATGTTTGCAATTGCGATGGCAAATGAAACAAAAAATATGAAAATAATATGATATTTTCCTGAATTGTTTGGAATTTTTTGTGCTGCAAAACAAAACAAAAACAATGCCATGGCAGGTCAATTCAATTTGAATATTAAATTAAATTAATTTTCACACAATTCAAATAGAAATGGTTTATTTTAAAGTGATTCGCATTGTGGTGTGGGCCTAATTAATTTCACTCGACTAATGTGCGTCTCATCTTATCTAATCGCAAGAAATGTTTAATCTTTCGCTTTGCCCCTAATTAATCTATTATAATCAAGGGTCGCAACTCAATGAGATAAGCACAATCGATTATTTATTTGGAAGAAGAGACTCTTTAATTGGTTTAAGTGTCCACTTGTTCTTCGAAATCAATTTGCAGCTGCATTACAAATGTAAATCTGAAAGACACTTTCATTTTGCTGTAAACTATCTCTCTCCCTCTCTTTTGCTCTTATTGACCCTTCAATTTCGATCTCCTACTCTTGAGTCACATTGCAATTTACTTAATTTTAACTCACTCGTACTGAAAACTCTCGTTTTAACAACTAAATTTTTGGTATTGTTTTTACTTTAATTGTTAACTATTTGTGAAATTCTGTTCTGGCCACAAATGTCGACACGTCGCTCGCATGGAGCATGGGGCGTCGTTATGCGGTTGCTGCAAAAGGTTTGCAACACACACTCTCTCTCTCTCTCTCTCTCTCTCTTTATTTTGTTGCACATGTTGCAGTCGTTGCTGCTGCTGTACCAGTCTGCAGGCAGTCGGCTGGCAGGCACTTTTCAAATTAAAACTGCCATTGTGCGTGCCCGTCTAGACCGCCCATTTATTTGCATACAAAGCTGCAGTAAACAAAGGCGAAACCCCACTGACGGCAGCAGTAGCAGCAACAACAACGTGGCAGCAACGGGAGGCACTGCAAACATTGCGCAACAATGTGCAATGTCAGTGCTGTTGGTCTTGAAATGCGCAACACTCATCTCTGCGCGTGGCATGTGAGGCATGCGGCATGAAATGCCATTTTTTAATGATAAACTGGCGCAGGACACCAGTTGGCACTGAACAAACGGAGTAAATGGTACCGCAGCATGAACAAGAGGAAGGGGGAGAGAGAAAGGGAGAGGGATGGACGCATTTAATCCGCAGCAGAACGCACACGTGATGAAGGTTCAGTTCAGTTCCGCGCATAAATCATTGTGCATTTTGGCGTGTGTAATGAAAATGCTTAACAGCTACTTAAAAGCGAACAGAGTCGGACGAGGACGAGGAGTCGGCAACACGGCAGATGTGGCAGATGTGGCACCACAATGCGCGTGTAAATGACACTTCAGGCCGCATTACATGACGCCCACTCGAACGAGGCAGGGTCGCAGAGGGGGAATTGAAAAGGTGACAATGGGTGTCATTAAAAGTGCCGAGCATCGAAAATCAACAATCCTCGCGCCGAAACAAACAAGCAACAACAACGGCAGCAAGGGGGTTGCCACTGCCGCAAAGCAGCTGTCACACTTCAAGGACGACAGCTCACAGCTCGCTTAAGCCGCAGTACTTGTAGCTTATGCAACACTGGCTGGAGTGGAAATTAGCCAACACGTGATACGCGCACGCGGTCTGTGTCGAACTTCAAGTCTTAATTTCTGTCGCAACTTAAGCAGCTTCGTGTGGCAGCCGCAGAAGCTGCTTCAAGTCTCCTTACCCCACCATTTCGGTGCGCCTCTGTAAAGTTGCACCCCGTCTGCACTTTACACTTTTGATTAATCGTTCGAGTTATGCCGCCGCCCCGAAATACATTTTCTTTCGGCTGCCGTCGACATTATTTCTCTAGAGGTGCCTCAACAATGTTCCACCTTATAAATCTTGTTTGGTGTGTCGCATGATATATGAGAGCGACACACACGCACACACACGCATCTACCTACGACACTCCTGTGTGCGTGTGTGGGCGTGTGTGTGTGTGTTTGCTGGCATGTTGTGATAAATTTGTTGGCAACTGCGAATTCAGCCACTTTTCAAAATTGTTTTGCCTGCTTTCACTTGGCAATCTTCGCCCTGATTCCTGGCCCCACCCATGAAAAATGAATTGAATTTCTCTGCTTTGTTTGCCAATTGACTGAAAGTTGAAGGCTTCTTCCTTCCCCTGCCACTTTCACGCATTTACCTCTAATGAAGGCTCAAATAGGCCTAAGTACGAGTACAATATGAAATGTGTGGCAAAAACTTTTAATTGGAATTGCTAATTCTACTTAGAATTAAGGTAGATACAAGCAGCTATGTTAAGAGGTTAGAGGTGGCTCTTTAATCGGAAATAGAATACCATTCTGAACTTAGGATACAATATACCCCGTAAGAATGTTTTTTTTTTGTGATCTTGGACTAAGTAAATATATGCCATCAAATTACCATCGACCCCACTTTGTATGTACTTACATTTTATTCCGATCGGTTCATAATTTAATAGCTGTAAACAAGATTCAGTTGATATATAATAAACAAAAAAGCCCAAATTTTTTGATATGATAAGAAAATTCATGGAAACGAGTTTTGCATTATCATAATTAAACAGAAGCCAGTTAGCCACGACGATTTCCTATCAGTTCTGGGAAATGTTTGGGGAGAACTTAATGAGAGGGACCGTTGAAAACCCCAGTGAATTTACGGCTTCAACTTGTAATTTTCAATTGGCACTTGAAGCGGCCGCTTTAATTGACACGAGTGTAAATTTAGTGCCGATTGTGGTATCGTGTGTGATTCATAAGGGTTTAAAATAAGTTCTTATATCATTCAAAGGTTCGATAAGCTTTGCAGACATGCAGACACCGTTCAATGCGATAAGGTAAGGTGGGGTAGAGTAAGACACGGTCGCTGATGAGTGCCTTCTGGCAATTTATCAAAGCAACAACATGACACTATAACCTTAAACATTCCATATCTAAGCTGCAGAAAGCCAATTAGAGGCGAAATTGTCTTGTACCGAGACTTATCTTATCGCCAGCTGCAGAAATATTCTGCAAACTTCGAGATGCTCCCAATTGTCAGCTATAAAAGCATCCGCGGAGGCAGATGAAGAAGTAGTAAGCAACCCAATCCCAATCCTAAACTACAAGATGCATTTGATCACACGTGTTTTATTGCTGGCAGTTACAGTGCTCGGCGTAAGTACTCTGATATCTGGCACTTGACAGGCACTTATCGCTGGCTTTGATTACAGGCCAGCGCGTGGCCCCACATGGATGACGAGCAGAGCCTGCTTCGCATGGTCATGGCCCAGGTGAGCAGCTCGCTCAGGGAGGAGCGTGCCCTGTCGCCGGGCGAGACTGCCTGCTTCAACGCGTACAACAATAAGACAAACAAGAACCTTGAGGAATTGAGCAATGCCACCAGCAAGTGTGAGGAGGCTGCCAACCGTACCACGATTACCAACAGCCAGACTGCCAACTCCACGGTGACCCTCATCCGTAACCAGTTGTTGGAGCTGGAGAAGAACCTACAGAAGTGCAGAAACGAGACAGACAGCCAGCTGTTTATCAACTGCACCGTGTCCCACGTGAGTACTTTAAGTTGCTGCAGAAGTTGAGCAGACAAACTAAAGTTTACTTTGCAGTTCGACAAGAACCTCAAACTTTTGGATGAGTCCAACTCGTTGGCCTACCAGACCCAGTCGCAGTTTGGCACCAACTCAACCATCGTTCAGGCTCAGCGCACCAACTGCATCAGTGCCGCTGTCAGCTCCTTGAAGGTGAAGTCCATCGAGACGGCCAACGATTACGATGCCTGCCTGCAGAAGTTGGCTTACCAGCGTGACCAGGTAGTCCCACAGCAGCAGCAAGCCAAGGAGATTCCAGAGCAGAAGCCGGAGCAAAGACCTGTGCAGAGACCCGAGTCGAAGCCAGAGCAGAAGCCCGAGCAGAAACCCGAAGAAAGGCCCGAGCAGAAACCCGAGCAGCCCCAGCAGCCTATCAACTAAATGCGATAGGGAGACAATATCGCCAATCTTAACACAATAGGCGTCCAATAAAGAGCTTTCAAATTTAATTTACTTGACCTTCTCAATATGCCCGTTGCCCGCCGTCTTGATATGGCAATCACGCACCTTAATGGCATCTATAAATATCAATTGACTTCGATTATCACCACACTAACTGCGCTGATTGGTGGGCACAATCTCAGTTCGCGGAATTCTGCGTCTTGGGATTAGTCGGGATTATATAGTATGTCGTGTACAAATATCATATCTTACCAAAACTAGTATATTTGTACTATACTCGTACATTGTATGCAGATAACTTCAATCATCCATCAGGTGGCTTTATCACGTTATCACCGAGCGGAAGCCCCGACAAAAAGTACTTGCTTGAGGGTGTTTTCGAGTAGTTGGTGATAAAGAGGAAAACAAAAACAAAACTAATGCCGTCATCAATTCTGCGCCAACACTTTAATTTAAATGGTCAGCAGACCCATAGAATAGTTCAGAACCGAACAGAGCCCCCAACATGGCGGTTCTTTACAAATTCGCAGTGTTTCTGGCACTGCTATTCAGCGTTGCGGTGAGTATTCCTAGATTCAGTGGGATAGTTCTAGGATCTACTTTGTATCTCTTTGTGCCTATCCACAGACCAATTCGGCCGCTGAGCCAGCTTATACAAATGACATCAATAATGAGTTCAGTCTGGGAAACCTGCTCTTTGACGCCATCACTGGAGAACTGCAGTTACCTCAACCGGGAGATCTAGGAACTGTGGATGAATGTGCCGCCATTTACACAGTGAAAAATGTGGAGATCTTGATCATTGCTGGCATCAAGATTCGTCAATGCAGCAATGTCGATGAAGGCCTTCTACAGAACTACCTGCAGGAGAGGCACTCAGCTGGTGTCAAGGCCGCCTTTCAGCAGCAGGTGATCGCCTGCAGCACCCGAAAGTGCTATGCGGATCAAGTTATGCAACTATTCTATGCCGTCAACCCAATGCAAAGAAACTTCTGGCAGACCGAGCGTTGTGTGATCCGCGAAATCGGCAAGACTCTGCGTGACCTGCAAGCGGCAACTGTTAGCTTGGAGAGCTGTATTTCCAAAGACATTAATACTTCTCCGCCCTGGAATGAGACAACTCCAAGCTGGAATGTTACTTCTCCTTCCTGGAATGAGACTACCACTCCAGTCTGGAATGAGACAACTCCAAACTGGAACACTACTACCCCGTCCTGGAATGAGACAACTCCCACTCCAGTCTGGAATGAAACAACACCCACTCCTAACTGGAATGAGACGACCCCAAACTGGAACATTACTACTCCCTCCTGGAATGAGACAACCACTCCAGTCTGGAACTTTACTACCCCTTCCTGGAATGAGACTACCACTCCAGTCTGGAATGAAACAACACCCACTCCTAACTGGAATGAGACAACCCCAAACTGGAACATTACTACTCCCTCCTGGAATGAGACTACCACTCCAGTCTGGAACTTTACTACCCCTTCCTGGAATGAGACTACCACTCCAGTCTGGAATGAAACAACACCCACTCCTAACTGGAATGAGACAACCCCAAACTGGAACATTACTACTCCCTCCTGGAATGAGACTACCACTCCAGTCTGGAACTTCACCACCCCGTCCTGGAATGAGACAACCACTCCAGTCTGGAATGAAACAACACCCACTCCTAACTGGAATGAAACTACCCCAAACTGGAACATTACTACTCCCTCCTGGAATGAGACTACCACTCCAGTCTGGAACTTTACTACCCCTTCCTGGAATAAGACAACCACTCCAGTCTGGAATGAAACAACACCCACTCCTAACTGGAATGAAACTACCCCAAACTGGAACATTACTACTCCCTCCTGGAATGAGACTACCACTCCAGTCTGGAACTTTACTACCCCTTCCTGGAATGAGACTACCACTCCAGTCTGGAATGAAACAACACCCACTCCTAACTGGAATGAGACAACCCCAAACTGGAACATTACTACTCCCTCCTGGAATGAGACTACCACTCCAGTCTGGAACTTTACTACCCCTTCCTGGAATGAGACTACCACTCCAGTCTGGAATGAAACAACACCCACTCCTAACTGGAATGAAACTACCCCAAACTGGAACTTCACAACTCCATCCTGGAATGAGACTACTCCCTCTCCAAACTGGAATGAGACTACCCCAAACTGGAATGTTACTACTCCGTCCTGGAATGAGACAACCACTCCAGTCTGGAATGAAACAACACCCACTCCTAACTGGAATGAGACAACCCCAAACTGGAACATTACTACCCCGTCCTGGAATGAGACTACTCCCTCCCCCAACTGGAATGAGACTACCCCAAACTGGAACGCTACTACTCCCTCCTGGAATGAAACTACACCAAACTGGAACTTAACAACGCCGTCGTGGAATGAGACCACTCCAAACTGGAATGAGACAACCCCTAACTGGAACGTTACTACACCATCCTGGAATGAGACAACTCCAAACTGGAACGCTACTACTCCCTCCTGGAATGAAACCACCCCAAACTGGAACTTCACAACGCCATCGTGGAATGAGACGACTCCCTCTCCTAACTGGAATGAGACTACCCCAAGCTGGAACTTCACAACTCCCTCCTGGAATCAGACCACTATCAATCCAAACTGGAATGAGACCACCATCAATCCAGCCTGGAATGAGACTACCCAGAACTGGAATACAACAACTCCAAGCTGGAACGAAACGACCCTAAGGCCAGAGTGGAATAATACGACCCCCAACTGGAACCAGACAACATTGGGGCCGAACTGGAATGAAACCACCACCGAATTTCCCACGACAACAACCACGGCCAGTTGGTGGGACAAACTTCTGCACGACATTGGCCTGTAAATAACAGCGCCAGACTTGTCAAATCAATTGAATTTTAAATTCAATTTAGCGCTAGCCAAATACTGGTGAAGTAATAAATTGATCAGCATTGAAATGTACCATTCAGCCGAGCAGTCTTAATCAGGTCTGCGCGGACCAATGAATGTCGAGTAATATGATAAGGTATCGGGCACACAAGAAAATGCCGTGTGGGGCTAGCAAAAAAACTGTTTATGGCAGTAAAAGCCACAAATTGGCAACGCCCACAGCGTTGCGGCTTGACTTGGTCAGCGGCTGATTAAGATTTATTAGCCATCTGAGGACCACGTGTCGCAGACGGCTGCACAAAATGATGGATCTGAGTAAACCGTCAGCAAAATATTGCACACTGTTGGGGGAAGGGGGTTCGTTGGGGTGTAGGCAGGGCTGTCAATAAGTGCGGAAAGGGAGAAAGCGAATGCGAAAGCGAGCAGCAATAATTAGTTACACTCGGCGAGGCTAAATAATGAGCTGGCTGTCAACATCTTGTGGCGCAGTACGGAGCTGCCTCGCCAGGGATCTGATATCTCGTTAAACGTCTAAGCAGTACTACCATTATGCTTCTCCCCACCGATAAAATAATCATAGTTAAAGCAAAAGTTATGAGATGAAGTTGAAAGCATGCGAAAAGTTTAATAATTGCGGACAACATTCAACCTTAGCTGAGGAACTACCGTATTATTCAACGCAGTATGACAGCTCGACACGGACACGGAGGACATTTGCATAACCGTCGCACATGTGTGCGTGTGTGTGTGTGTGTGCGCGAGTGTGTGAGTGCACGGGTGTGGCTGCACACGTTGTGCATACAAAGGCAATCTGACCTAAACAATGAGAGTATGCGCAAAACTTTTAACCTCAGCTCCAGTAGATAAATCAAGTTGGATCATCACCCACAGCATTCATTGTCCACAGCACTGAGCCATTGTCTCTTGCTCTCCCGTTGCTGCAAATGTGTGCGGGTAGGTGACTCTTGGTGTGTGTATGTTTGTGGACATACTGCAGGTGCTGCACATTCACTCCATTTGCGATTTGCGGCCTGCTTTGGTGTTAAAGTTGCTGCCAACGTAACTGGACCCGAGTCGAGCATTGTGAATCTGCCCTGGCCAGACCATAAATTACACAACGACCTTAGCCTGTGCATCGGTGTAAATGTTTTGTACCCAGTATCAGGAATAATAAAGGGCAGCATATTCGTTGCTATAATCTACCCATAGACTGGAGAATGGCAATCAATAAGAGCACATGGAAAGTTGAGATGTTGGGTATCATATAGTCGCCAATATAAACTAGACTTCATCCTCTTGCTTTTTCTGCAGAGCTGATTCTTGACCAGCAACTGCAGCCAAGTGATAACCTTTGACTGGACTTGCCCTGTGCCTGGTAGCTGTGAAAAGTTTTTAATGAAAATGCTCAAATTAAAGTGATCAATTAACATTAATTGCAGGCAAAGTTCATAAAAATTTCATGCGCCAATCACGGGAAAGAGCTCTCGATAAATGAGCCAAACAAAAAGGAAAAGAAAAGAAAAAGAAAAAATGAGATTAGATTACGGACAAAGGGTTAACAACAAAGAAAGCGAAATTAACTGAAATCATCATGAGCAGCTCAACGTAGAGATATCCCTTAAAGCAGCTTAAGTCAACAAAAAAAATGAGTTTCCAGCCTTTATACGACTTTAGCAGACTTTATGAATAATAATAATATATAAAACGAATAAAAAGAGAAATCATTACAACTCTCTAAGGTAAATAATAAAGAGGAATGTTTCTCAGAGTTACGAAAAGTGTTCATTGAATCGGGCAGACCTCTTCATCCGCTTAATGTTTTAAGGGATATCAAAAAAATGTTGCACCATGAAATTCTTGGAAATCAAAAAGTTTTGAAAATAAAACATAATCGTAAACTTTAACGATACGAATGCCCAGCGGCTAAGCGGCCATCTCTCTTAAACGGCCAATTAAGAATTCTTGCTGGGCGACGACAGCAGAAGTCACAGTGGCAGCAAACTGAAAATTAGTCAGTCATTAAGGCAAAAGGCAGCAGCAACGCAAAAGGTGCCCCAAAATGAGATGAAGAGTCTCGACCAGGTGGCAAGTGGCAAGTGGCACTGCTGTTGACTGTAACTGTGAGAGACACAGCAGCTGACAGACTGACGTTCGGGTAACTAATAGGCCTTATTTGCATGTTAATTGCTCTTGACTAAGTCAACAGCAGCAGCAGCAACACCAGCAATGCCAGCGACAGCGACAGAGCAGAAAAGTATTCTTATAATGGCAGCACAGCAAGAATAATGAGAAACGGGGACAGCGTTGAAGTGGCACAGGCAGCGAAAAGAACAACGCGGAATTGCTGCATGAGCAGCGAGTGACAACTCGGCGCTGAAAAGTAGGCAACACTCATTAAATTTTGCAGCAGCCACAAAGTATGCAGCACTTTTGTCACATCCAATGCTCGCTCAAATAAATTAGTGCTGGCGCCATTTTGGGTTCGCTGATTGCTCTCGTAATTGTTTTGTTTGCGTTTTCGAGAATGCGCCGCACATCAACGAAATTTATTTATGCATTTTGCCGGCGCAGTCAGCGAAGCGTTAAACATGCGCACAACTCAGAAACATTTTGTTTTGCCTTGCAGTTTTGTTCATGCAATATGTATTTCGAATATGTCTGTCTGTTCCCTCTCCAAAACTTTCCTAATGCCCAAAATGCAAACTTTTTGCATATTATTCTAATTATTGAGATATGCAGCCTGACACGCAAAATTAATTCAACGAGTTTGCCATAAATTAGAGCGGGACTGACGTTCACATTAATTTTGATTTGTCTGCTGTGCTGCTGTCTTTGATTTTTATTTTCCATTTACTATATATCCCACATATATTGATTGATAAGATCAGTTGATAACATCACGCATTGATTGTCACATCACGCAGTCAATTTGCCGGCTTTGAGTTTCCTTTCCAGCATAACCACTGCAGTGGTTGTAACCACATTAATTGCTCATAAAACGTTTCCTCCCACTTTGTTGAATCGATCAAAGTTAATTGGCCCGAGACCGCCATTTGCATGTCATGCATATTTAATAAACAAAAAACCATCATAAAAACTGCAGCAGCAAATTAACATACACACAGAGTAACGACAAACGACACGCAATCACACCAAAAAAACTTAGTGAATAAATGATGTCAGACGGGTCTGATCGACTACAAAATATGCTACTCATTTGGATATGTATTCAAGAAGAAGAAAATACTAATTTAATATATATTAATAAATATATACTTAAATATTACCTTAAGTAAAACTAAACTTGAACATGTAAATTGTGCATACACCTTGTTCCATATTTCACAGAAATACCCCAACAGACTTGTATTTTATGTTCACTTATCCAACAGTTGAACAACTTTTGCGGACATTTCTTTTACACAAGGCACAGTAAATTAATAAAAAGAACTCACTGCGTGCTTGTCTGCAATTTGCGCATATTTCGAAATAAATATATGTAACTGTGAAAAGAACAACAAAAACTGAATAATGCCGCATAAAACTAAATGCCGAAAATGAAGCACATTATTTGGCAGCAATTTGTGTGCACGGAACTCAAACTAGGAATCGAACAGAAGGAGGGCAAAGACAAAGAAATGCCAGCAACGTACGGGGCTCGTATTCAATTTTAACACATCATAAATAAAGCATTAACTCTAAATAAGTACGAACGAGATACTCTTTCTCTCTCTCTCTCTTCAACCTCCTATCCACCTTGCACTTTACTGTCTTCGCACACGTGTCGAGGCTGCCTTTATGTGCTGCATACATTTTTAAAAGAAAATCACATGCTATAAAAATTGTAATTTGTACAGTAGTGCGGCAAAGGTGTGAGCTGTGAGGCCATAAAACGCGTGCCAAGTGGGTAAATGTATTCCACACGCAGCTCCAATACAATCGCATTAATATGTGCGAGGGTTGCTTCTAAAGAAATTGTTAATCCTTTAATCAGTTAAGGCTTTAAAATTGGCAACTTGTCGAACAGAGCACACTCCCTCCTGGCTCAGAACTTTCTTTTAAACTATTCGCAAAACTTTGAAAGCATCAATGCCTCAAAAGATGCTGCTGGCCGGGGTGACACTAATGGACGCACTTGTGAATTTATGAACATGCCCTGCAGGCCTTCTTAAAAAGCGGATGAATAAAACGATTGAAGGCAAACGATCGTCTCGCCTGTCCATCGCAAGCCTGTCCGTGCTCAGTGCTTATCAAGCTACCTGACCTGCGGGCCATGTTTGCAAATTGACAAGCGCCGTTGCTCATTGATTAATTAACTATTTAAGGAGGCCCTGCGCAGGTTTATCAGGCTCGCGCCGCACCGCAGGCGGCGTCCATAAATTCACAACTACTTGGCAGAGGAAGTGGAGCAGGGGCAGTGGCAGTGGCAGGGCGCGGCTCTAGCTGCAGCTTAGCAGAGTCTCTTAAAGCATTTGCAGGGGCTGCTGGCGCCATAAATTTGGTGCGCTTAATACAATGTCGCCTCAGTCGGGCCCATATAATGGCCTAAGTAAGCGGTTAGCGGTAGTCAACACTTTGCGGACCGCCATCTTAGCCGCAAATGCGCGAAGCTTCGACTCCATTAAATTGTCGACAGAGAAGGGGAACGGAGAGAGGCGAGTGGTAGGGAATGAAGTGAACAATGGAGTAATGGAAGAAGAAATTTTATGCCATTGGATTTAAATGCGCAACAGTCGCAGTCGCGGCCAGGCGTAAATTGAAAAGGAATGAAAAGAAATGAACAGTCAAAGACTGCTCGACTAGGAAGTACCCTTTAGGCATATGGAGCAATGAAGAATACAACACAACAAGAAACTAACAAGAAACTTTTTCAAAGAGAAAACCATTCAAAGTGTCTCCACATTTTACAAAGATTTCCTTCGCTGATCAACTTCTTTAATATATTTTTGCATGTGCCTAATTTATAAAATATTTTAAATTAAACATTGTGAATATTAAAGGCACTTCTACAATGAATTCTGCTGCTCATTATACCCCTCCGCTTACCAGACATATTTCCGCACAGGGTATGCAAAAAAATACGTAGATATACTGCATGCATATCGAATACGTAATTTAACTTTACAACTGTTTAATTTACTGCAATTTTATGGAGACCAGAAGAGGCGCAAATGGCGCCCGCTGATTGAAATAAATCGAAACTTAATGCTGCTGGCATTGTAAAAGTTATTCACGCTCCAAGCTGCGCATTGCCTGCGCATGAATTCAATTACGTATACGCCGCGTGGCATTGTTGTGGCGTAGAGCGTAGAGCCGTGCGTAGGCCGCAAAAGCCGCATTGTTTTCAATTAAAGCATAAAATATGTTGTCAATTATTTGCTGTTTCGCTAATTTATTAGTTAAATATTAATCACATTTTATGATTACCACAATATCTGAGCGAATTATGATGTTGTATAATTAGAAGACAAAAGGATACAATCAATTCGCAAAACCAAACCCGGGCACACCCCCATCTGCGCCCCATCTCCGGTTTGTCTCTCATTATGCTCGTTATCAAACCCTAATCATGGACAACAAGTTTCAGGTTCGCTCTGTCGCATAAATCGGTGTGTTATAACTGCATCGGAATAATCACTTTTTGCTAATGTGGTCACTTTTATTTTAGCTTTTTTGTGGCTGTTCATGTTTTGTTTTACCGTAGCAGACTTTCTGCGGCTGCTGTGGCAAAAACTAGCCTCTGTCTGCGCATCCTTTATCTGTCTGTCTCTCTCTCTGTCTGTCTGTATTTTCTATGTGCATGCGGTCGACTGCATTTGTTTATGTTGTGGCATGCGTCCATTGTGGCTGCCATGGCGCAGTTCGTTCCCGGACCGCGCTTTCAGTGGACTCAGCGGAAGCCATAATGGTCATTTAATGTGCCTGCAATAATCGCAGTGCAGCCCAGCGTGGCACGCCATATCCATACTTCATTCCAGTCCATTCGCCGTGTTCGTTCATATTTCAGCTAACAAAAAATTTGTATATGTAAATTTGCAACCCCGAAATTTGTTGCTAGAATAATTTCTAGTGTGTGCGACATGCCGAGCATGTCAGCCGCGAGTTAAACTAGTGAGCAATCACAGGAAATACTAGGTAATTGTATAAGTTATAGACTTGAATATAAAGCAAGACAAACTAATGAAGCCTTGATTACATTTTTAACAAACAAGGAGTTGTTATACATACATATATTAATAAAAATAGTCAGTAACTAGTGACTTAAAATAACATACAACTTCTCGCTGTAGAATAATAATCAAAATAAATAAAAATTAAATGAAAATAAAGCCATTTTAATTCAAACTTAGTTTAATTACAGATATTTTGTTCAGAAATGTACCTGTATTTAATTTCAAGTGATATTAATTTTATTGTATTTATTATTATAAATATTATTTATAGGAGATTATTTATTTTACAATTTCATCAGCATAGTCTTGATATTTTATTCCTTCTCTTCTAGTTTTTTCCCTTACTGTACAATCAATTCAAATTAAGAGTAACTGTCACCATTATCAACTTTAAATAAATTTAAATCAAGAATAAAGTTTATGCTTTAGAAAGTCTTAACAATTTAATACTCAGACATTTTTAGACATTTTAAAAATCTTTTTTCAACTATCAACAGTAAATCAAGCTCAAGCAGGACAATAATTTGCCAAAACAACCATCGTCAGGGCTGAGTCCAAGTCACTTTGCCAGCTTTAACTCTCTGCAATAAATATCAAAAGAATATATGCATGCATATATATATATATATATAGTATGTATATTTTATTATTAGTATTTATTAAGGGCTTTTTTGCAATGCAGTAAATCGCATTGAATGTATTGAATCTGTTAGCAGGCAAATTGTAAAGAGCTTGATGCGAGCTCAGTCGAGTTTGTGCTTTGAGCTTGGACTGTTTGTTTGTGCTCACTGTGATTTTGTTCTTTTAATTAAAAATTTCCTGCTGCTGCTGATGTAGTTGTTGTAGTTGTTGCTGCTATTGTTGTTGCTGTGTATGTCAGGGTGTACTGAGATTAAAATCAATGTCCTGCGAGCGTCGCCTTGTGCTGCACTCAGCTTGTCAGGGCCAGGCAGGGCAGGCTAACAGCTGAAGGCTGCAGGGGGTGGGAGAACAGGAACAGAATGATGTGGGTGAGGCACACAATAAATTTCATATTGCCATAGGACATAAAAGGGCGTGCATAATATGCAAACACAATCAACGCGTGAGGACAGTTGTGTTAGCTGCTGCACGCACTGCGAGGAAGGGGTTAGAAAAAGGGACTCGAAATGAAAGAAAGTCGCCGGCAAACACTTGCACACACACACACACGCACACACAGCGGGCAGCATGACAATTCGAATGGAGGCACACACACACAAACACAATTGCAACTACATGACTGTAAAGCTAAACTTTGAAGTGCCAGGCCGAGGCACATATTGCGCAAGTGTGCGTGAGAGTGTGCGTGTGTATGCGGGTGTGTGCCTGTCTTGGTATGAGTTTCATTCCTTCACTGTGTGTGCGCATAAAGCAAAGCAATATAAAAGGAAATAAACCGGCGACAGCGCTGCCAGGCAGTCAGCCTGAATATGAGCAGAAACTAAACGAAAGCATATAAAAAATACAGCAGCAGAGGCTGAGGCAGCAACAACAAGTTGGCAAACGAGCAGCAAGAAGCATAATATATATACATATATATATATAAAAATACTGACGGGCAGAGAAAGAGAGCGAGAGAAACTTTTTTATGTGGAGACGTGCAGAAATTTTTAATTTGCGGTTTGCTGCTGCAAGAACTCTGGCTTTATGCGTGCCCAGAACTAAACTCGCAGCAGAACCCAAAAGTAAAGCCACTGCCAGCGCAGAACTTGACTCTGCAGAGGGAGCAGGGCATGCAGGAAGGAAGGCGGGGAAGGCAAGGCAAATGCCGCTTATTATGATTTACATATTTTCTATGCCAAGCTTTGCCCAGCGGCAACCTTCGAGTGCTCGACTTAGACACACACACACACATACACACACTTGCACGCACACACACACAGAGACACAGCGTAGATTGTAATTAAAGTTCACGAGGTCAAACCGAGCAGGCTCTGCTCGATGGACCAGTTGCTGCCTGCCTGCTGTTGCCAACGTTGCATTGTTGCATCTCCGGCTTGCCGTATTCATAGCATACATTCAGGCGCGCCTTGGCAGCAAACCAGCTAAGTGCACTCTAAAATATGTGGCCTCGCCTCCCCACCACCCGCCTCCCACACGCAGCATCTCACGCAGCTCAACTCGAGTCGAGTCGACTCGACTCCACGCAACTCAACTCGACTCAACTATGTGCGGCGTGTGGCAGTGGCATCTGCAGCGGGTGCTTGGCTGGAGTTTGCTGTTGGGGCTGCTGCTGGTGCAGCTTCCGCTTCAGTCTGTCATTTGCATATTTAAATTGCAGCCAGGCAGATTGTCATCAGCGCTTTTTAAATGTTGATAAATGCGTGCTATAATTTTATGTCCCACAGCCACAGTCCGTCCGCGTGCACGTCCGTCCGTCTGCCAGTTTCTCTTCGCAATGCACATTTTAAATGCTCAACACGGCGTATGAGTAACACGCGACAGCTGCCACCGGCAAAGCCAGCAACAGCAGCAGCGTCATCGCCTGCAATGATTAACAAACTTTTTACAGCAGCTTCCCCTCTAAAGAAGTCCTAAATGGCAATAAATTGCCCTGCTGACAGCCAACTGACATTCAGTTTGATTAAACCAAAATATTTGCACAATCGAATTCAATGAGGGATATAAAAAGACGTTAAACGAATACTCTGCAATAGGCATAAGAATTATTAAATGTGTTTGACTGGGCAGGTCTCTCCCTCTCTCTCAGTCCATTCAATTTTCCAGCAGGCTTTGCATGTTTAGTAAATTCATTTAGGTTATTTTAGGCGTTTAATTAAAATAATTTTATAATACTTTGTTTTTTGTTTCTTTAATTTAATTTCATCTTATTTATGTTTTTATTTACGGTTTTCTTAACAATTGTTTTTGCTCCTTGCCGTCTTAGCTCTAATTGCCTCGATCTTGTCTATCGGCTTACCGCCACACTTTCGATAACTTATTTATTAATTGTAAAGATTAGTGTTGAGTAAGTTTCAAGTATATGATGTAAACAAAGTGAAGCGATGACATGCAAATCAAACAAATTAATTATAATTAATGGCTTTTATAATAAATAAATTAAATATAAACTTATTTTATCAGTGGCTTACAGTTTATATAGCTTATATATTACATTTTATACATTATATCATCATCGATTACTCATTAAGAAGCTAATCCAGCAGAGCTTATATGCCGAAATATCTTTGCAATCTCTCGAAACAATTTCCTCATCATACCCAGTTGAAGCTTCATCAGCAACTACACTGTGCGAGGGTATAAATACTTATATCATTAGTGATTGCTCCTGCGATCGGTGACTGCAAAACAATCGACTGTCAAATGGCATTTCGCTTGCCACGCTTGCCTCGCTCGCTTCCGGCGTGGAGTGCTTGAAAAATTATGCACACATTTAGCTGCTGTTGCTGCCTGTGGAGTCCTTGGAGCGTGCTGCTGCTTCTTCTTATTTAACAGTTGGACGAGGGAAAAAGTTTGTCACGTCACAAAAAGCATTTCAAGCAGCAAAAATTCAACACTTTGTTAAAATGTCAAATGAAACATGTCATTTATCATGCCGGCACTGGCACTTACAGCCAGCCAGCCCAGCTCGCCCAGCCAGAGAGCCAGTCAGGCAACCAGGCAACGCCTCTGTGTCTGCCTCACACACACAGACACACACCCAGATACAGATACCTTGTGTGGCTGGGAGTGCATATATCCTGTGCGCTCTCTTATCTGTTTTAACAAGCGTTACACTTTCAGCAAATACGTTTATGCCGCGCACGAGGAGCACGACAAACAACCCACACACGCTGTTCCGGAGCTTCCGCTTGGCATTTCTTTCTCGCGCTAGGAGCTGGGAGCTGCTCCTAGGACGCGTTGCCATTGCCGTTGACATTGCTTAAGTGCGGGTCCAACCTTTTCGCACTCCAACGCAGCGTCGAAACATTTTCAGTGGTAATTTTTTTGAGTGCGCAACAGCAGCAGCAACAGCGAAGTGCCAGCAAAGGCACAAAGGCACGCCCACACACACACACACACATACAGACACACAGTGGCCGCTAAAACTACACACGCACAAACACACAGATGTGCAGCGTAGTCAACATTCAAGCAGCTGTGTTTGGGTTTGCTACACGCGACAAGGCATTTTAAATTGAAACAAATTGTGAATGATGCTGTGTGAGAGCCGCAGCAGAACCTTCCCCCTCCCACTTATCCCACTGCATAGCATACGACCACGCCCACTCCCACGACTTAGCTGCAGCACTAACTGTAGCACACTGCCGCATGAAAGGATACCTCACTCGACACAGTCAACTCGCGCTTCTCTGTTTGTTTCTCCAACTCGCTTGACGGTTTGCTTTATTGCTGTTTGCACACCCCACTACACCCCCTCTTCCATTGCCTGGCAACCACTCTATAAATATGTACACTCCACATGCGCTGAAGAACTTTGTTACCTTACTCGCACTCGGACTGCCTGTAGGACTTGTCGTAATTGCGAATTTAAATTACAACTGAAATGACACACCGAATTCAGAAGACTCTGCCAGTTCTGCTCGCGCTCGTGAATATTCATAAGCCACTCAAGACTCCAACTGCGGACTAGAGCTGTTTCTGATCAACCTAACAAAACTTTGCTATATGTATATGTATGTGTATGTGGGTGGGACACACACAATATGCGGTGTTTGGTTACACTGCACTGCATGTGTGATGACACTTTTTCGCCTGCCATCCCCACTTCCTTCTCTCTTTTAGTTCCTCTATCTCTTTCCTGCTCTCTCTTTATCTTTCTCTTTCTCTCTCTTTTTCAGTCTCTCTGCAGTTGGCCAGTCGCCATGCCAGCAGCCGAAAATAATCCTAGAATATCAGATTAGTTTCGTCAGCAGATAAGAGCTTTATGTATTATGTAATTGTTGGCGAAAGAACGAAAAATATGTTCAACCTTTTGCCTATTCCGAAAAGCTTTTAAGGCTTTGAAAGCATGCGAATGGATTGAGCAGCTAAAAAGTTCATTAGAACACCAATAATGTAATTTTAATTAAAGACGTCGGTGCTAAAGGGAATAAGAGCTATTGCTTTGACTGCAGCTTGTGAGAGCTTTGGCGTGCTTTAATGTGTTTTCATAGAAAACTGAGCAGTGTTTAGACTATAGTACAAATTAAATCCATTTATCACATGTTAAAGACTTATTTTCTGGATAAATCCAATATTGAAAATGGGGATGTATGAAATGGTACACAAAAATTGTTTTATAACTATGTATATATCTCCAATATTCAATTTTTATAGTGCTCAATTATGCTTTGCATTAATAATTTAATTTATAACAATTTAAATGCAAAAGCTTATTAAAATAAGAGTATCAACATTTCCTAAAACTTTAATGTGCATTGCAGAAGTTCTTATAAACAAAGCTGAGCTGTACTTCGAAAAAAGAAACCGCAGATTAAATGAATTTATGAGCTGCCAAAAGCATCTCTTATGGATTAATCCAACATTTATGATTCCATGCAAATTGCTGATTAATATTATTTATTAATATATTTATATCAATCCCCCAAAGCTCTCTATGCAGCATTGCCTGCATTCAAATGTTTCAATTCAAATGATTTATTGTTGCTAGCAAAATATTTAAGTATTTTAAAACGGGCTTTATTGCCCGAAATCCACTTTAGAGTTTACTGGCCTGCCCTATCTGACTAGTTAGGGGAGACGGGGGATGAGGGTGTGGGGATTTTGAAGTGCAAAAAAGCGGAAAACAGGTATATATCGCACATTTAATGCACTCCAAATTGACAAGTTAAACCGCAAACATTTGCTGACCCAAAAAATTCATAGCCAATGTGAAAAACGCTTGGCCAATAAAGTAAAAATTGTCGAAAATAAACAGAGAGAGGGGCAAAAAAGAAGAGGAAGAACAAGTGAACTGACCAGTTGCAAATACAGTGGAGCACGCAAAAAGAGGAGGGAAAGAGGTAAGCAGAGGGAACTGCAAAGAGACGAAACAAAAGTCGCATACACACGCACATGTATTTTGTAAAACTGCCAGCAAACAGTTAAGTGGCAGGCAAGGAAGGCGGCAACAGAGCCAGAGGCAAGCAGTGAAAGAGAGAGAGAGGGGAAAGGGGGAGCTGAACTGCTGCCAGCTCACTAAAAATGTTGAATGCGGCAAATAAAGCGCAGAGACACGCTGAGCGCGCTGCATTGAAACAAAGCCAAGCCATAAAAATAAATATAAATTTAACAATTCTTTCTGCTTTCATGCTATAGGTGTGAAGCAGGCGGGGGAGGGAAGTGTAAGGGCGAAGTGGAGGGAGTGTGTGGCTTGGCAGGCCGAGTGGGGTCACAACACGCATACGCAATGTAAATGCCGGCAGCAGCATGTGCCGCGCCCCAACTGTGGCAAGCGGTCAGCCAAAAAGTATAAGCAAGCACAATGGATGATCGACTAGCAGATACTCAGCAAATGTGTAGAGCTAGTTTACATTTGCCTTTACCTCATACTCCCCTAGACACACTTTGCTTGCAGCCTTTCTTTTGACTTTACTGCAAAGAGTCGCCCAACACATTCTCCCCCTACACACACCACACTCTTACAGGGTATACTTGAAACCTTTCTGCTCACCTGCAGCTCGGCCTGACAATGCTGCATGCGTTTTTATGAATTATTTCATAATAAATTTTCGAAAGCACTTTTTCGTTTATGGCAGGCACAGCACGTTGTGGCCTGCGAGGGCGGCGGTTGACACCGACACCTGCAAGCCAGCGATGCCAACAACAACTACGGCCAGACAATAACAAAATTTAACGCCGCATTGACTTTGTTGTTGGCCGAAAAAGAAGGAAAGAGCGTGACAGAAAAAAGAAAAACTGTCAGCGAGCATTTTGACGTGGTTAACGCTGCGGTTTATTTCTCTCATTGTCCATGCGGAAGCTGAAGAGGGACAAGGGAAGACCAAGCAGCCTTGTATCGTGTAGGCGCAGCTGTGCCGCACACATACACACACACATACACACGCAGGCGCAATGCAAATATTTAAATTTAATTAACTATATTTACAAACACGCTGCGAAAGCCATTAAATTTGCCACACGCACGCGGCGGATGCTGTTTGCTCTAAAACTTAGCGTCAATCAAATCGAAGCGCCAAAAGTGGCCAAGTGGATTTTTATGCTGCCGCACGCTGTGGCGCTTTGCCATCTACCGCATGAAATTGCAATACCCTGTAGTGAGTATTGTAGTAGAGTGCTTGCAGTTCTATTCTATATTTTGGGCATTTATTTGATTAAAAACAATTAAAAACGAACAGTTTTTGAGTTTCTAATAAATATTAATAAATTTTATTTTTTTTCGCAGCGTGAAAGTAGGCAACACTTTTTGGTTTGCTTCTTCTGCAGTTGCAAGTCAAATCGCACTACTGCCTAATAGTATGCAACACTTTTTGAAACTACGCTGAGTTGGCAAACTTATTTAACGACTACAGGGTATTGGAATCTTAAAGCTGGAGCACCACAGTCTTCCATAGTTTCCATTTTACGACTTCTTATCTATCCATTTATGTGTCGTCACTAATTTAGTGGCACAAAAGAGTGGCTAAAGTGGCCGAGACTACTTCCTGCTCTATACCCACCCACAGCCATTGTCCGCCTGCTAAGTTTTGAATTGTGCCCCACAGACACAAAGGATACGAGGATCTTGAACAGCATTAGCATTAAAATCAAATGCACGATATGGGCTCGCAGCGAGTGTGTTAAACAAATAGCCAGACAGGCACAGGCGGATCCCTAAGGCTGCCAACTTATCCCTTTGCCATAAATGTGCGTTCTTGGACATTTCGAAATTGTAATACATCCGTTGT
The DNA here is from genome assembly GCA_018903715.1 of Zaprionus davidi. NCBI lineage: Eukaryota > Metazoa > Arthropoda > Insecta > Diptera > Drosophilidae > Zaprionus > Zaprionus davidi. The sequence continues at coordinate 15,909,087 of JAEIGL010000004.1, read as the reverse complement.
GCCACCCACACTCACACACACGCGCACATAGACTGTGCGTTTAACTCAAAACTGTAGCGGAAATGGAAATAAATGCTGTCAGCATTTTATTTGTTTGGGAGTGCGTGATTTTTATGCCTGCGCCAGAGCGCAAACAAAGGAAAAGGGCTGCAAAGGGAGAAAGAGAAAAAAAGCTACGACGAGAAGAAAATGAAATAAAGAAAGAATGAAATAATAAACGACTAAAAGACGAAACGGAAAACGGAAAGCGACTTAGCCAAAGCAAAGCGGGTGCAAGGGGTAAGTGAGGAGGGTGGCACGAGTCGGACCCAGCTGGTTTCATGCCCATTGTGCAAACAGCTCGAGGCGTCACTTTTAGCCGTCATTTGCGGAAATGGTTCTCATAGTTTATACGAGTTCTCTCTGCTGTAGTCAGGACTGAAGGCAGCGCATAGTTTTATATGATTTCATTTCAGAGTTGTGTAATCAGCAATGCAAATGAAAGATAGAGGGAGAAAGAGCGGGGGAAGTGAAAAGAGTCTACCCTCCGCTCCCTCTTAACTGCAATTGATTTCGAAATTAAAGCCCGTTAGCAGAGCCATAAAAAACAATTTACAGGTGCGCAAACAATGAAGCAAAAGCGGAGTCAGTGTGCCACATTTGTTGCCCTAATACTTTCCCATTGTTTATCGCGTCGCATAGTGTGCTCCGCCAGCCACACAGGCGACGGCGACGATGACGTTGCAGCACACTAGCCACACAGCATGGCATAAATAACTGTAACCACGAGTGCGAGTGTATGACTGTGTGTGTGTGTGAGGATAATGGTCTCAGTGCCTCGCACTGCCTTTGGGCACTCAATAGACAAACACGGGCTCACACTCTCACTGTCTCTGTCTCTCTCCCTCTCTCCGTCTCACAGTGCAAACAAAAATATTGCTTCCGGTTTTTGTTTTCATAAATTACGCCGCATAAATTCCGCATTCAATCGTGTGTGTAAAAGGCAACAGAGTAGCCGAGCATGCAAGAGACTAGCTGAGTAGCCTGGGCACCTCCTCCATCTCCTTATCCTTCTCCTTCAGCTCCTGCACCTCCTTTCTGACTTTACGATGTTTTTATTTACTTGGCCTGGGCGCGTGTTTGCGCTTATGTTTAACCCGCCGCATCTACAATTCAATTGATTTTCAGCTGTTATTTGTAAAGTACGCAAGAACGGCCTTAACACTTGGCCAATTATTTTCCGCACACACTGTGCGTTCCTTCTGCGTCTGTGAAATGTGCGTCAGGTGGCAAAGTTTAATAATGAAACACATAAATTGACAAAGGTTACCACCAGCCGAGCCCGGTCGAGCGGAGACAACCAGAAACTGTTGTTCGCCTCATAAAAAGGCCGTCTGCCTCGCCCCAACAACAGTTGACGCAACAGTCTCCCCCTCCTTCATCCCTTGATTCGAACAGGCAGCAGGCAAAGTGCCATCGAAGCTCTAAATAACTGCAGGTGCTGTGTGCTCTCTCTCTCTCTCTCTGTGTCCGGACTTTGTTTGGCTTTTCAATTTTATGTTAGCTACACGGCCCAAGTAAATTAGCAGCTAGTTTATTATAAATGTTTGTGTTAAATTTTTAACTGCGCCGCAGACTTTTGTGGCATATTGTGTAAAGTTGTGTGTTCTTGTTTTTTTTTTGCTGTTCAAATCCAATTAAAATACTTTGGCAACGGCTGACAAAGTTGGGCCAGCCAGCACATGGCCAAGCCTAGTTCTAGACAGGTCCAGGGCCATGAAACGAGGCTCAGGCATAGTTGACCTCGTTTCTCACTGTTGACTGTGGCCATATTGTGACGCTTAGTGCCATATGGTGACTGCTCACTGGAGCATGCTCACCTCGCACTTGCCCCTCTCTCTTGCTCTTGGGTACGTTGACAAATTTGCCACTAATCTGAGCATTTTGAATCGACTCAAAGTCAACTTGAAGCACACACACACTCTGGGTCAGACAAGTGGAAGTTGATGTGAACCCTGAACTGGCCCGACTGTGTGCGAGGTGTGCTCCTAAAGTGACTGGCAACTAATGAACAAACAACTGTCAAGTGAATAAATATTAAATAGTGATAATAATAATTAATCTACTTACAAATTGAATTTCCTCTTCAATTTGCGCACTTTTCATTGCATTCTATTCTAGTGTGACCAGTCAACGCGATCTATCTAAATACTGCACTAGGTGAATGGCAAAATACTAATAATTGTTTGTGAACTACAGCTGGAAGTTAAATCGAATCGCGAATCGATTAATCGATGTTTTCCATTTTCTCCGATGCATCGATTTAACTTCCAGCTCTACTGTGAACTATAATCCGTGCGATAATTATCGCATTTAATCGATGGCCATCTGTCAATAAACTGGTCCAACAATTTAAGCAGCTTAAATTAGCTAAATCTATTATATATTACAATAATAAGTAATAAATATTTATTATTTATTGGCTTCGCTAAAGGCAATTTATTTAGTCAATTTATTATTACAGATAATAAAACTCGAAATTCTCTGGTAATTTGTTGTTATTATACAGTGATAACTGAACTCACAAAGCTGCCCGCGTTGAAGAACGTATATACATGTGTATGTATGTACACAATGGTGCCCGAACATGTATATGCATTTATTCATTAGGCCTGTGCACAGAGACAAAAGAATTATAAATAAATTGTTAATCCAGAGCGACGAGTCTAGACCAAATAAATCAAGATGCAGATGGGTTCATTAAACGACAGACTTGACCCCGTGCGAACTGGAGCTGACCAATCCCAACGGTAATATTTACACATTATCAATCAACATCAAACTTGTATTGAAGAGCCTCTCAAGTTCGCCCCCAACAGCAGCTGCTTCAACTGGCACGAAGCCACTCGAGTGGAGGAGGAGAATGTGCCTGGTGAAGGAGGACGAGGAGGAGGGACTCATGCACAATTACCGCACTCGAACTCGTAATACTTATCTATGGCAGAGCATTGTGTGTGGCATGCAGTAGTTTTTTATGATGTCCTCCTCATTGCTGTGCCCGTTATCGGAATCCGCCTGTATCCGCCGGCATATTTGCATTTCCGTTAACGCGCGTGTTTGTTTTGCTTAATGAGCTCCATTTGCTTTTATGCTTAGAACAGGAACTGGCATGCGAGTGGGCACTCTATTGTTATCCACTCGTGTCCAGGTGGCAGTGCTGCTGCAGGGCCATTAAAACAGTTATTGAAAAATGACCACAGTGGGTGGGGGAGAGAGGGTGGTAAGCAGACACTTAGCAGGACTCTCTGCAGCACATACGATACGATATACGAAGCTCATACGATATTTATGTGCCACATATGAATCAGCGGGCAATTTAATAGCTACGATTCTGTGGTCGTCCCCGCATTTATTGCTTTATTACTCGGAAAAGTCGACGAAAAACTCTCGCCGTCTCTCTCGCTCTCTCTCTCTCTTTCGTGTCGATTTCCATTAGACGCGTTTGCATTAATGTTGCCAGCAGGCAGCAGCATCGACAGCAAGCCAATTTCTTGCCTGGCCAGGGATAATAGGATAACAAATGACAATTGTTGTTGATCGTCGTCATTTATTTTGATTTTCGCCAGAAAGTTCTAAGCCACAAAGCACACACGCACACACAGACAGCGCACAGCCCATTGGCCATAATAATAATGGCAATATTTGGTTAAAGTAACTACGACAACAGGCACTCCGCCCGCCACGCCCCCTTGTAAACATGTGTCGAACAGTTGTTGTTGTTGTTGTTCTTGATGCTGTTTGCTCGGCTCGAAGTTGGCTAACATGAAATCCGCTTGTTGTCATGTGATTTGGCATTTTATTGACATCCACTGATGCTCAATGTGAAATTATGTGCCTAATGTCGCTGCCAAGACCATATATTATGATGGTCTTATAAAGGGGCAAAGGGGGCGGCACAGATTTGACGCTGTCAATGAAAACTAATTGCTTTGGCTTGAAGGCAACTTGGTCTAAGCCACGACGATTTACAGCCAGCTTTGCCTGCCTGCCTGATGTTGCTGCTGCTGCTGTTGTTGCGTGCCTTGCTTTGTTGCATGTTCCATTAGCCGGGCGAAATTTAATTATGTGCAACATGAATGTGCTGCAGCATCGACATCAACGAGATTTGCGGCGGCTGCGAGTGAATTCAATTTCAAATTACTCTCGCATGAATTTACGTTCTTTTAACACTCGATAACAACGCACAGGCAGCCCCTGCCTCCCCCCACTCCTCCCTCTCATGTCTGCCCCCGCAAAAACACGAAATTACATGTCAGGGCAGCTGCTCAAGCAGAAGCAGTAGGAATGGAGGCGCAGCAGGGGAAGGAGGAGCACTTCAAGTCGAGTTTGCCTCGAGAAATTAATTTCCTTGGCCCACTAAAATCTAACGATAATGTGTACAATTCGATAAGCTTGCTGCGTGCGTGAGTGTGGGCGCAGTTGGTGGCAGGAAGCAGGAGAGGGGAGGGAGATGTGCGTGGGCGTGGGAAATCCGCTTTTAAGCATGCGATAAAGCTCGAAAATCCTCCATTTTTGGACTCCGCGTCGTGCTTTGATTTTGCTGTTTATTTAATTCAGACGCAGCAGGCACAACCCTACAGCAAGGGGTGTAGAAGAGAGAGAGGAAAGGAGGGGGAAGAGAGAGTAAACGGGTAAGTGCCACTAAGCCTCACTCAGTCGCCGCAAGCAACAGGAACAGAGGGAGCAGCGGCTGAGCTGCGTTTCCTTGACATTTTGCTGCTGACAGCGCTGAAATTGCTGCCAATGGGGGCGCCCTAGCTGCCACAGCTGTTGCTGCCACTGCCACTGCCACTGCTGCTGTTGCCGTTGCTGCTTCTGCTGCGGTGACGCCCAGAAGCCAATCCACACCCGTTGTGCCTCTTGCCCGCCAGTGCGCCCGGGGACAGGCCCCCTACGATTTGGTCAAGTTTTGGCGCCTGCTGCCGCCTAAACATCAAACAGACAGCGCTTGTCTGCCACATGCCACACGTTGCTGACTGCCACCTGCTGGCTGCCGTGTGCAACTTGCGAATCGCTGGTAATTTGAAATGCAGCCTCAATTGGCGCACGCAAGCTGCAACGGCACCGCGGCACGTGGCTTTTGCATATGACAAGCTGCATTCAGTACACTCCCTCCCCCCTCTCCTCTCTCCCCTCCCTCTCCACACCGTGCTGCTGTGAGTGTTAAACGCAGCCAGTGCCATACGGCGCTGCGTATACGTAATGCACTAAATCGTACGTATACGTAATGCGTTAAAGGAAGCCAACGGCGCCGGGGATTGGCATATATCGATTCTGGCGGCGACTTTGGCTCAGCTGCGTCGCACATGTTGAAACGTGCTAAATTTATGGCTCGATTTCGTTGCCACCGTGCCACACACACACACACACACGCGCACACTCTCATACTTTGCTATTTATGGGCAAGACGTGCGCTCATGTGCCACACATGCCACACTGGCTGCTGCAGGTCGTTGGCAGCGTTGTCGGCAATCAGTGCGAATGATTCGAAAAGCAGCATCAGATCATATGTGCGCTATATATGTGCCAGATATCTGGAGATATATATCTATGCAGCAACCCTAAGGTGGTGCAGGGCTGCAACCCTGTGTTGCAATTACTGCAGGTGCACGTAAAAATCACGTAAGTTTAAATTCAACTTAAAATCATTAAGACAAAGTGCGCTGCCTGCCGCTGCTGCGGTTTCTGCGGGGAGGTGGCGGGGGGCGTGGCACAGCCAAAGAAAGCAGTCTAATGAAAATGTAAGTGGTGCATGCTTGATTTAGCAAATGAGTTGAGTGCGCCAGCCAGCCAGACGAGGAAGTGCGGCAGGGCAAACAGTGCGGCAAGTGGCGAGGCAAGCAGTGAGGCAGGTGAGGTAAGCAGGCAGGCACGCGGCAGCCGTCGTCGACTTGCAGCACTTAATATGAAACGTAATTTCCAAATTAATTAAATGCGCGTTGCCTGTGCGATTTTAATTGCATGTTGCATGCAACTTCAAGCTGCACGGCGAGTGTGTGTGTGTGCCACCCCTAACTCCAATTCACACTTAATTGTGCCACAAGATTTTTGTGGTCCCATCGACGGGGCCTCTCATAAGCCTATTTACAAGGCGAAGTCAGCGCAAACACGGACAGACGAGGCTTGTACCCCCCCGCCCTCCTCTGGCGCACAGTGGGCGCACACTTAATGGGCGTGTGCGGCCATTTTGCATGGAGATGCCACTGACCGGCGGCACAGCGGGCGACGCGTCGGAAGCAAACCACTAAATGGGGGGCTGACGTAACCTTTGAACCATTAAGATAAGCGGGCAGCAGCAGCAAAAACAGTCGGAGAAAGAAAGCAAAGTGCAGATGGAGAAGGCAGCAAAACCGAAACGTGGCTGACAAACAAAAGCGCCAAAAATGAATTATTTGAATCGCCTTTTTATACCCTATAGGCAAGTGGAGCAGGCAGTGGTGTGGGCTGGCCTGGTAATGGCAGAAGCTGAACGTAGTGACATGTTTATATCATATATACAGTGTTCTGGTCTGGCCACAGTCACAACTTTATACAACTCAAAAATAGAATAGTCCACTCTTTAGTAGTATTAATTATTTATTTAATTATGTATATTTATAAAATTATAAAAATATAAGCTTTTCGACATCCAATTCGAAATTGAAAATGCGCAATAACTCAGCTTTTAAATATCGATAAGTGTTAAATATATATCGGTTTAGTATTTTCGGTATTAAATGCGATAACTATTAAAGTGAATAAAAGGTACGGTACGGCAGAGAATGACAGTTTGGGTTAAAACTTATTTGAATTAATAACATACAGTGTAACTTGTTTAAATTTCTCCACAACTATCTATGTAAGTGTCAAGCGTATATATATATTAAAATATTAGACAATAATCAAATTTAGATCATTACAATAATTCAATATAAACATATTACAATTATTTGCCATTCTTGAACCCTACAGAATTAATGAGGAAATAAAAATGCTTAAAGAAGTTTAGTTTTGAAAGAAAAATACATTTAATAAACGCTGTTTCTTTCAATTTATTAAGACTACTTGGATAAGGTTAAATATAATGAATTAATATGTATTTATTTATACTTTTTTAAATTTTATTTATAAATTATATATTTTATTTCTAAAAACACAGTTTGTTTTCAATTTATCCGCAACCTTCAATCAATTGATTTTTTAACCCAACAATTTCTTAGATATTTTGTGCAGGGTATCTCTGCGCCTTGCATCAGTAACTCACTCTCCATTTATGCTGCAACTGCCCTGTGACTTGGATAAGAAACGTAGGCAGCGCTTGGCGGCGTCTCATTAGCGGCGCTTTAAAAACTTTGTTCGGCCACAGTCGGCGCCAAAGTTTCTCCATTTTTTATGCGGCCAGCAACTTGTGGCCATTCATCTTGAAGCTGCAACGAGCGAGCGTCAGATAGAGAGAGAGAGAGAAAGGGAGGGAGAGGGGGAAAGCGAGATAGAGGAAGAAAGACTGTGACAGCAGGCGAGTTAAGGCGCAATCGCAATCGCGTATCGCACTTCGAATCGAAATCCAAATGCGAAATGCAAAATGCAAATCATTATTTTGGGCAAAGCGGCAGCTGCAACAGCTGCTGCAGGCGAACGTGCCTGCTGCGGTGGCTGCCACTGTTTGCCTGCACTCCACCCCTCTTGCTCTCTCACTTCCTCCTGCCACAGCTATCTCTGCCTGAGCTGCTTGTCCACGTCTCATTGCGGCACATTTCGCTTAAGTATCGCACTCGGGCAACTTATTGATGCGCATAAATCAGTGAAACGAGTCCGTAGAGGCAGCAGACAAACTCTTAAAGGAGCAAGGAGAGAGAGACAGTAATACTCTCTCTCTCTATCTCCCTCCCTCCATCCCTCACGCTTTGCATGCCAAATCACTGCAGTAGAAAATTAGAAAATTTCCAACTGACAGTGAACTTTTTGCCATTGCAGCTCCCTCAATCCAACACGTAGCGGCAAATCGCGTATTATCTTTCCTTATCTTTCTCTCTTTCTGTTTCTCTTGAAGATTTGGCCAAGCCGTTGCTAACCAATGAAGACATCACCCGCGACGTGATGAGCGAAAGAAACTGAACGCAAATTGCAATTAACTGCGCACGTTCTAATTAGCCGTACTCCACAAAAAAATACACACACACACAACTACAACAACCTGGGATAGGGGATGGAGGGGGAGAACTTAAGTTTAAGTGCACAATTAGCCGCAGCAACAACGGCAATAGCAGCAGCAGCAAAAAAATGGCTAAAAATAGCTGTAAATACGTGGAGGCACAAAAAATGACACTGAAGCATGTTGTACATTTTTAAGCAGCTCCCGCACAACGCGTCGTTGGCGCCAATTAGCGTGCCAGCCACACCCCCTTGCCCTGCTACCTCCTATTCCTAGTACTCTACCTTCACCTTCCTCCACGCAGGGAACATTCGAGTGGCTTTGCTCGCCCATTATCAATTGCGCGCGTCATCAATCAAAGGTTTAGCAGGTGTAAAGAACCCGCAACGAGAGCACGTGTCTAAGTGAGTGTGTGTGTGTGAGTGTTAGTGTGTATTTGTGTGTACGCGTGTTGAGGTGTGTGTGGGAGGTGCTTGTCTATTTTACTTGTACTGATAATTTGTAAAAAGTAAAACGAAACTGACTGATGACTAATGAAATCAAACAGGCGAAAGGTGCGTAAATATGCGACTGTAACATACCCTTTAAATTTGCAAAATACTCGATAATTATTTTATATTATATGATGCTGTAAGACAGCTGACTAAACAATATCTAAACTATATCCAACAATACTTTTTGCAAGCACATAAAAGCATCGTTTAAACTTAGCGGGAAACTAAAAGCTGAGCTCTAATAACTGTGTATATATTTTAGACGGTATCCTAAGTCTGTACTTTAAGTACTACTGGTTTGTATGTATTGTATACACTGCAAAAGGGAATTCCAAATTCAAGAGAAACCTTTTAATATAGTTAAAAGGCTAGATTGGCTTAGATTGCTGGCTAGTTCGATTTGTTGTGGTTACCTAAGACTGAGATAAGTAAGGTTATGTTTGCGTTGGGTGTGTTGAATAAGCTTAATTGGGTTAGACGAAGATTGAGTAGGGAGTTGCAATTGATTTAAAAAGGTCAACTAAATTAAGCTTGTAAAGATAAAAGATACGAGGTAAGGCAGCTAATGTTCTTATTAGTGTAAGTTATGAGTTATTAATCATTAATTATTATGAGGGGTTCGTTTAATAAACTACTTTAAATCATCTACAAGGTGTAAATAATAAAATACTTATGCGATTTTTCTAAAATAAATTAACTAATATAATGTAACTAATTTAGTTATACAAATATACTTCAGAATGAATATAATATTTTTTAATTTATTTTATTTCTTTTACCGTATATTATATTTTATATAATATAATTCTTTTTTATTTAAATATAAATATAATAAAATAATAATAAATATAATATACATATAGTTCATTAAATTATTTGCTGTTTGCATAATTTTGTATAGTATATTGAAATATACCATACTATACCAAGATTAAAAACGGTCACCCTGGTAAGTGTATTCGTAAGTGTAAGTGTTGGTGCTTATCACGGCGACAACAAACTCAGTTCGATATCTCACACGCAGTACGATAGCATGAGTATCTTTATCGATACTCACGCACACGTACAGAGCGAGAATCGCGCTGTCTCGTGATGAGTGGCTCAAAGCGCAGTCTAAAATTCCACTGAAGGCGCACACTTTGAATGAGTTGAGTACCCAGTGAAGGTCGCGCTTCTTATATGCAATATTTATATTCAGTTGGTATTCCTATTTACAGAAGAACGAGGGATTTTCCAAATATACTCGCGGTCAAAGAAAATACCCGCTTAATTGGCGCGCCCTTTGTGGGTGTCGGCGAAATAATGCGGAATAAGCCAACAAAAAAAATGCAGATAAAAAGTCAAGCAAGAAGGGGGCGTGGCAATGGGCTGATATGCAATATTCGCACTTCATTTAAAAATAACTTTTAAGTTGATTAAAAACGGCGACAACAAGCGTCAAGCAGCCGCAAATGGGCGTGGGTTGCTGCAAGAGGTGAGGAGGGGGAGGGCGTGGCGTGGTTGAAGGATGCGTCGGCAAGTGCAAAGTGAAATCTTATGCAATTAACTTAAAGCCAACTTGACTCAGGCCAAAGGACAACTGCAACCAGGCAACACGCAAAGGGTTAGGGGGTTGATGAGGCAAGGGCAGGGGGAGTGGCAGAGGAGGAGAGTGGAAGGAGGACTGTGGCGGGGCAGTCGCGTTTGAAAAACTAATTGACATCGTTGCGCTGGCAGCGCTGACAGCTGGCGCAGCGCCGCGCCTCCTTTCTCCCCACCTCGCCCTGCACAAATATTTGCACAGTTTCAACTTCTTCCTCTTTCTTCTCGTCTCTGCTGCTTTTCTTTTTTTATGTTGCTCGACAGTTTTAATTTAATTTCAGCCCGAATTCTGCACCATGTCGTTCGTTGCAGGCGCCAATTTTCGCGCGAGCCTTGCTGCCAGGCTACCTACGTGAAAGGCACGGCCAGGAGCAGCTCGAGCAACTATTGTCGGTGCTATTAAAAAAGTTTAGTCCGATTTGAGCGGCAGCGCGCTTAATGGCCAAGATTTTAATCAGAAAATGAGTTAAAGTCAGCCGTGGCAGCTGACAACGTGGCGCCGGTTTCGACACGGCAACTTCAACTGCAGTGTGCAGGCCCGCAGCTAGGCGTGTGAGGTGGACATTGGCCCCCATGTGGCAGGGCAAGTCCAACAAGGCAAGTCTATGGTATACAGAAAAGTTCATATCAAATTTGGTAGGTCTAGTTTTTATAATAGCTGAGAAATTGAGGTTTAAACGGAGGTTATTGATACTGATTGAATTTAGTTGTAATATTATTACTGAAGAATAAATAAAACTATTGATGATTTTGGCAATTTAATTCGATTAAAAGTAAGAACTAATTAGTATTAGGTTTCTTCATTTGTGAAGTGTTTTGTTAAACTAAATATATATATATATAATATTTATTATACTTATATACATATGCATGTATAATATACATATGTTTATATATTTGTATAATATATATTTATATATGTATGTATATTATACAATTACTATAGGAGTTCACAAGCTTGCACTAGAGCCCCCGAACGGGGGCTACGCCCCTGACAGCATGAACACGCACCTCTTTCGCACCCCCTTCCCATGTTCCCCCTCTGCCTGCTGCTACTTCACACTGTGTTTATGGCAAGGCTTATGTACTATTAACTGCACACGTTGCTAGCTCACCCAGTTACGACTTCAAATCCGCATCCAGCTGAGCCAAAAGTTGCCAGCGCATTAAAAGCTGCATTAGCCGCAGGCGCAGCTTAAGTGGAGAGAATACCCGCTAGATTTGACATAGCTATAAAAGAAAATACTATCATAAAGTTAACAGTTTATTCAAAGTAGAATCTGTTTTGACAGGATTAAGCCTCAAGGCAACATATATTATATCTGCTATTGATATACTAAGATTTTTAAACAATTTAATCTCTATTCTCTTCAACTACTGCTGCTGCTGCTGCTGCTGGGCTTGATTTAAATTCCACTGTTGCATGGGCGGAAAGGTGTGCCATTCCAGAGGCTTCAGAGGTTGCCATTCGAGAGGTTTTAGTGTGAACAGCGGCGGCAATGGAGCACAGTCGGCTCCGCTGCACTGCGTCTGAGTCTGAGTGCCGTAACCATTTTGGCTTTGGCTTTGGCTCTGTTGCCCGTCCTCCGATGTCTGTGACTGACAGCCGGGTCCAGTTTGTGTCTGCGATTGAAGGCCATCTTCCGAGATCTGAGTGCCGCTGCCGTCGTTGCACTGCACATAGACGGGTCCGGCCTGCAAAAAAAAAAAAAAAAAAAGAGGTGTCTCTTAGGTCCCTCTCTCCCACATTCTCCTGTTACTAGTCAGTTTTCATTACCTGCGCAAGGGCGGACAAGAGCAGTATGGCCATGGCCAGATAGAAACAAACACTGCGCACTGAAGTAATTCCCATGTTGAGTAGCTGGACAACGCCCTGGAACTGGACGTTATGTGCGACGAGTCGGGGTATTTTATAACTGAAAGCAGACACATTAAAACAACATCAAGAACGGCAACAACAATAGTGGATCCCACATACAGACAGACAGCTGGATTTTCGGCGGTCAATCGCTATGCGTGGGGTCTGATAAGACTGTCTGGTGGCTGTCTTAAGTCGCGGGGTTATAAATTAAAATCACAAGCCGGAATATTTTGATTTCAAATGTGTTAATTGCGTCAGCGATAGGGTGAGCCAATCTGTGTTCCCGAAAACATACAATTCTTATCAAATTTAAATTATAGTATATATATACGAAATGTTTGTGTACATTCGTGTTGCACAGAAGTGTTATATTAATAATAGATTTTTACAGTTTATTAATAACTTCACATTTATTCAATTACCAAACAATTAACACTTTGGACTTGCTAAAATTAGTTGTTTATGTTATCGCTCACAATTAATATCGCACATGCATCGCACCATGTTTCGATAACATCTTCGATTGCGAAAAAGTTAAATATCGCAATGGTATTTAAAATGTCTTCCTTATTTAGTTTATTGTGTCTTTTTTCAGTTATCGATATCGGGCAGCCCTGAATTTACATGAATTGATTTTGTGGAACATGTGGATCAGGTGGATTAGGCGTGTACGGTGTTGTTATCTGCGCCATAGAATAGAATACACATGTAGAAACAACAAATGTATCTGATTTCATTAACGACTTAAGTCTCATTTCGGCTGATAACGAGTGAAGCTCATTAGGCAAAGTAAAGTAGAGCGTCGCTAAGGTGAATTCGCAAAGAATGTGCGCTGTACATATAGATTTATATCATTATATCTGTGTATATATTATATATTCCATGGAATACCCTGTTAATCATTAACCATTAACCCCTTAATACCCTGTAAGTCCATTATAGCGCATTACCACTGTACTCGAATGAGACTCTCGGCTTTTTAATTAATGCTCATTTATTGATTGGCTTTGATCTGCCCTGAACCAGACTCAACTAGGCCTTGTCAGATGCCACAGTCGAAGCGGCAACTGGAGCAGCGCTGCTCTTGTCAGCGGCAGCAGTCGTGTCGGCAGTAACGTCAGCAGCAGTGGAAGCAGGACTTTGGGTAGTTGCCAGGGTGCTGGCTGCGGGCGTCGTCCCGGCTGTGGTGGCAGCCGACGATGTGGTTGGCACGCCGTTCTTCAGGCATGTGTCAAGCAGATCGTACGTGGCAGCGGTGTCACGGACATAGTCGCTTTCGGTGGTGTTGGTGCATTGGTATTCCGTGTCCTGGGTGGCCTTGATGGCCTGCGAGAGGGTGTTGGCAGTGCTGGCTGCGTTGGTGGCAATGTCGTAGATCACAGAGACGTCACTCTGGGCCTATAAGAGAAAGAGAGAGAGACTGTAATTGAATTCCAATTCGAATAAGATCCACATGAATACATACTGCGGTGGCGTAGCACTGGAAGAAGGTGTTGGTGTCGTTGCCACTGCTCTGGTCACAGCTGGTGAAGGCACCGCAGAGGCTGCTCACATCCTGTTGGTACACGGCCTGATCCTTGACGGCCTGAGCAGTCAGGTTGGCAAGCTCTTCGTTGGCTGTGGAAATGCAAGCCTGGTACGAGCTGGAGAAGGTGGCGGCCACCTCGTTCAACATGGGCAGATACAGGGCAAAGCACTGAGAGGTCACGTCCGCGTTCACAGACATGTCGTAAACATTCGCGTTCACCAGATACTTATCCAGGGCACCCTGCAGCTGAGTCTGCACCGAGCTGGGCTTGGCCTGCAACACAATCGAAGAATTATCTCACTGCACTAAGTTGATCTCTTTCGCTCTTTTAAAGTCGTTGCTTTACTTGGACATTGAGGGCCACGCTGGCCAGGATTAGGATTACTGCGCTGCAAAGGAATTTCATGGCGAGGCTCTTTCCGGCTGTGGGTAGTCGTCAAGTACTGTTCGTACCATCAACCCGGCGCTAAAGCTTTATATACCCCAGAGGCGTACGCGACGACCAAATCGAATGATTGATGCATTCGCGAGTGAATTTTTTGTCAATTCGCCGGGGTAAACTGCCCGGGCGGGCCAAAGGGGTACCGAGGCACCGAGTGCCTCATCAGGTGAAAGGTGCGACGGGCATTACGTCTGCCTTTATGCCCGCCGATCAATTAGGTGGCATTAAGTCGACCCGAAGCACCCGAAGGCGAACGACAATTTGCCGAAATCGCCAAATTGCTTTGCATGTGCATTTCGATTGGATGTGTCGACGTAATGTGCCTGACCCTGTGTTCCGCAAATAGAAGCCCAATCACACATAGTTACTGATAAGCGAGCTTCTGTATTAGCCCGGCTAATGAAATATTAAGCCAATATATGCGTCAATTTGTCTGCACCTCCAATTCTGGCTTAGCAACTTAGGCCTTTCCTTATCATTCCTATAACCAATCGAACTAAGGCGTAAAGCAGCCTGAGAACAAGCGAAAATACTATGGTACAATTACAACCAACATGTGATTTATTTTTTACTAAGAAATTTACTTTAAATTAAATGTTTTAAGGCTAGAAAAAGTTCCAACTGAATATTGTCCTTATGTGTTGTAATTTTGAAAACTGATCTTTTGTGATTATAATAAAAAAAAATAATAATAGATGTAAATGAAATTAGAGATTTTCAACAGAGATTAGTTCGTATACTACATGAAATGTTTGTTCTTTCAAAATGTTTAAGGATCAACATTTACTTAAATTAAATTGAAAATTCTCTTTTTTCTTATTTAACTAATGTCAAAAGATAAAACCATTTCTGTTTTAAGTTGCAGAAAACAACATTAATAAACCCTACATACAGTTTCAAGAATTATTTATGTCCATCCTAAACTAGACCTTAAACACTCATATACAAATTTCCCAACATATCTGGCACATAATAAGGTTCATGGTCTTGAATGTTGATTGATTTGGCAACAAAATATGATCGATTTAAGAGATTCCTTTCGTTTGAAATTAGTTTCTTTAAAAAATCGACTAAGCAACTCAAAATAAGTTTACAACTGGAATCCTTCAGGGTTTCTAAGGACCGTAAAGTAACTAACAATTCGCATTAAAAACTTTTCACTTTAAGAAAGGCAACAGTAGCAGCTACAACAGTGTTGCCAACTAGCTTTTTTCGCAACAAAATATAGCTTTTTTCAAATCAGGCCAAGGCGAACTTTCGCATTTCGAGGCCGTTCGAAAGTATGCAACCCTTTTTTGTGTAAACAATAGAAAAACGAAAAAAATGCTAGATTTGACGGGGAAACAGCTAAGTGGGCAGCACTGACTTTAAGGCGGATGTCGCGCCGCATTGCGTGGCGATAAACAAATTTCCATCGCAAATACATTGGCAAACAAAGCATCTATCAATGTCGCATTTAGCAGTAAGCCCTTTTATTGGGCCCGAACAACCGCGGACAGTATCAGGTTGGCCACAAAACAAAACAGACATGAAAATCGCATTCGCTGCCCTGCTGTGGACTCAATTGCTGGTGAGTGGCAGTGGAGAAGTCCAGGGAAAGGGCAGAAAGGAAATTATAGCTTGCATTACAGTTGGCCACACAGGCAACGCGCAGTCGGGACAGCCTAGCGTTGTATTTGGAGAGCCATGATCTGGCCGGGGCGGGCAATACGAAGGAATGCTTCACCAGCTATTTGCCGCAACTGGAGCAGGTGGGTGCCACCTGGTCGACAGAATACAATGCCTGCCTGCAGGATGCAACAACATTGCGTGCCACCGTGCTGACCAAGGTGGGGGGCATGCAACAGAGCGTACGCCAGGCAGCTCTGGGCATTGATGGCTACATCGAGAGCTGCGTGAATATTGCGGATGTCTTGGAGTTCTTTGACTGCTTCGCCAAGCTAGTGAGCAAGGGAGAAGGAGGGCATATGCTAATAATCAACTGAACTCTCTCTTTCTCTCTCTCGACCTTCCTTGCAGTCCAAGCAGCAGCTGACCACCATGTACACCATCTCCTTCAATGCCTCGGAGAGTGCACTCAGCCTAACGCAGCAACTGAACAGCGTCGACGTGGAGCGTTACCTGTGCACCAACCACACCGAGGAGAACTATGTCCGGGGTACGGCACGCATTTTCAATGCGCTGGACAATTGCCTGCAGCAGGCTGCCGACCTGGCTGCATATCGGACTAAAACTACAGATTAAAGTCTTCTTAATGCTTTATTAATAACTCGCAGGGTATTTTGCTTTGTGCTCTCTGTGTGCATTCAGTTGGGGGATTCCGATTCTGCTTTCCCTTCGCCATCCCCATCGCCTTCCCTCCCGAGCTCATTGCGGCATTGCCGGAGCTCTTCGTGCGCCTCCCGCATGCTGTTCATATAGGCAACCTGTGCCTCCAGTGTGCACAGCACCAGCGTCTGCTGCACCGCGTTGTAGTCGTCGCGCAGGCGAGTGTGTGCGCTTGTGGCATTGTGGTTGATCTCTGTGATCAGCTCCAGATTGTGGCTGCCCTGTGAGAGTGTAAAATATCCGTTAGTTGTGCTTGTAGAACGCCCTAAGCCCTTCAGCTGAGTGCCTGCCCTTAAGTACTGGATTAATCTTAATGGCTGCGAGTAGGTTTCTAGTGCAGCGTTGAGCTCTGCGAGCTAATGTACTCGTTTTTAGTTAATGTTCACTGTATTAGAAAGGAAAGAGCTTCATATGTTTGTAAATAACCTTAGCTTCTAGCTCTTTGTTGGCTTAATTAGAGCTTTAAGCTGCGAGGCACTTTGCAAGCTCTTTTAATAATGAATACCTCGCAATGCTACTTGTATAAAAATTATTTAACACAACTTTATAATGAATGTATTCACAAACCTAAGATATTGCTGTCTATCCATAATCTATCAAAGATTTAGATCAGCTAAGTTCACCCTGTCCAATGTACTATGCCTTGCAGAAGGTCGTTTTGTCTTCGTCAAATTCAAGCTGAAGTTTTGTTTTGGTTTGTTTGTTTTTGTCCAAAGCTTTGCTATGCTTTCGCAGCTCTTATCTGGCGATAAATTCGTTTGGGGGCGATAAAGACAAATGCTGTCAACAACAAAAACCCAAACTAATCGGATTTGTAAACATTTGGTAAGGCCAATCAAGATTAATCCATTAACCTAACTGCTTCACGGAATACTTACTCGATCCCTGACGCACTCGAAGTACTCGAGATCATCATCGAGAGCGTCACAAAAGTCAAAATTACCACACAACGTGCTGTGGCCAGCCTCGATCTGCGAACGCTCCAGCGCCTCGTTAATGGACAGATCGATGTTCGTCTCGTTGGCCGTCAGTTCGCACTGCTCTAAGCTGGCGCCATAAATGCTTGTCGCCTTGGCACTAGCTAGCAAATACTCGTCGTGGCACTCGTCGAGTGTGGAGTCGGGCCATGAAGTTGGTGCTGCAGCTGCCTCAAGCTGGATAAGACCCTGCAGCAGCAGCAGCAACAGGTAAAAGAACCACTGGCGACGCACAGTCTTGCACTGCAATTGAATTCTCACGCGATCCGCACTCATTTGGCTGAACATTTTGAATGTGGCCCGACCACGGCGACGCAGCGTATCGAGTGGTTTATGGGACAAGTGTGTCTAATTGAATGTTTCCTACTTAGACTTGACTACTACTAGTTGGGCGCTTGGCTACGATTGGCCTATCACTCGATTGCCCGACACTATCTTCGCGACGGCGCTTATTGATTTCCTCCGCTGATCTTTTATTACACTGCAACAAATATTGTCCACACTGCAAGACAGCATTCTCAAGTGCACGTTTTATTACCAATTACATCGTATCCCTTAACTGATAATTCATTTCTGCGAATTGACTCTCTTTGCCCCTGGCACCCCGTCTATATCTGTATCTCTCTCTCATTCTCTCGCTAGAATTGATAAGACTGTAATGAATTTTGCGCACCCTAGAAGTATGCAAGTTTATAAATATATTTTCGTTGCTTTAGTTTTGCAATAAACTAAAATTAATCGATTTAATAGGATTGACATGCGTTTTTTATTATTGATGGACCTCTTATAGGCCTAGCCATCTGCAACTTAGAAGAATCGCTTGAGTGCTGCCCACTTGCTTCTAAAAGTGCTTGGCAACATCTTCAAATCCTCCTCTGGGGGTCTCTCGGTCTCTGGAGCCTCTGGGGCCTCAGTCTGTGGGGCCTCAGTTTCTGGAGCTTCGGTTTCGGGAGCCTCAGTCTCTGGTGCCTCAGTCTCTGGTGCCTCAGTCTCTGGTGCCTCAGTCTCTGGTGCCTCAGTCTCTGGTGCCTCAGTCTCTGGTGCCTCAGTCTCTGGTGCCTCAGTCTCTGGTGCCTCAGTCTCTGGTGCCTCAGTCTCTGGTGCCTCAGTCTCTGGTGCCTCAGTCTCTGGTGCCTCAGTCTCTGGTGCCTCAGTCTCTGGTGCCTCAGTCTCTGGTGCCTCAGTCTCTGGTGCCTCAGTCTCTGGTGCCTCAGTCTCTGGTGCCTCAGTCTCTGGTGCCTCAGTCTCTGGTGCCTCAGTCTCTGGTGCCTCAGTCTCTGGTGCCTCAGTCTCTGGTGCCTCAGTCTCTGGTGCCTCAGTCTCTGGTGCCTCAGTCTCTGGTGCCTCAGTCTCTGGTGCCTCAGTCTCTGGTGCCTCAGTCTCTGGTGCCTCAGTCTCTGGTGCCTCAGTCTCTGGTGCCTCAGTCTCTGGTGCCTCAGTCTCTGGTGCCTCAGTCTCTGGTGCCTCAGTCTCTGGTGCCTCAGTCTCTGGTGCCTCAGTCTCTGGTGCCTCAGTCTCTGGTGCCTCAGTCTCTGGTGCCTCAGTCTCTGGTGCCTCCGTCTCTGGTGCCTCAGTCTCTGGTGCCTCAGTCTCTGGTGCCTCAGTCTCTGGGGCCTCAGTCTCTGGGGCCTCGGTCTCTGGGGTTTCGGGGGTTTCTTCAGTTGTGGCTTCGATTGGGTTCACACAATCGTTGAAGTCGGAGTCGCAGCGCTCCAGCTCACGGGCATAGTCCAGACGAGCATCGTCTACACAACCCTTTTGCACTGACTCGATGATCTTGTACTTGGCTCCGATCGAGTTGTACAGCGAGTTGGCGTCGCTGTTCAGGGTGAACACAACCTTGTAGCTGTCGGCAGACTGCAAGAAAGAGAGAGAATTAGTATGCTTTGTTCCCCCATTAATCATCACATCCGATAAGGTAACGCACCGCATCACTGTAGCAGTCGAAGAAGTCGAGGCCGTCGCTGATGTGGTTGCACGAGTTGAGGTTGCTGCACATGCCGTCGCTCCGACCGAGCATATCGTTGCGCTGCTCTGTGCTCTGTGCGGTCAGTTCGCTCTTCGACACTTGGGCGGTGTTAATGCAGCCGGTGTATTGTACGTTGTAGTTGGTTAACACGCCGTTCTGGTTGTCGAGGTATTCGTTGAAACACTTGTTGATCAGATACGAATCGTCGCTGGTGCTGTGGGCATTAATCAGCGATTGCATGGACTTCTGCTGCAGCCGTACAAATGGCTGGAAGTCGATATCCTCGAGGGCGAGCGAGGCACTGAAGCCGGCGGCCACGAGCAGCAGGCACAAGGCGATTGATGATTTCATGTTTATCCGTTGCGTTTCACAGCTATTCCAAAATAGATTAGACGACGGTTTCACGGCGGACGATTTAACTGACCGCATTATGGAAATACCTCAGCTTTTATAGCCGAAGAGACAATGCGTATTATCGCTGAAATACCAAACAGATTATTGATTAAAAATTAATTTAAACCCAGGAGGACACCACGGGGAAGGCACGATGAGTTTAATGATTTTTTAACGCCCCAAGTTGGATATAGCCATTCGAAAACTATCTATTTGTGTTCCTTCGACTCATACCTACCGAAAAAAAGGCGATAAGATAGTCCAGTTTTACGTTCAGTTCTCGTGAAGCGTTTATCTTCGCATGCCAATGCCAACTGACCGCGTTTTCGGGAGTTACACGAGGGTTCACTGTAGCTGCTAATCGTGTTCACACTCTACGTAATCACGCAGAGTGCTAACCTTAACTGATTAAGTAAAAACCCAATCAATGCGGTAATACAACCGCAGGGGGTATTATAGAGCAGTTTCGTTTTCCTGAGTAAACAAAACTCTCTTGATCCCATTCACAATCCAATTTTCACCAATAGATTATAATTCTCCTCAGCTCACTTTAAGGATGGATATCAATGTCAAACACATACTTTAAAGAGCTTTTTACAAGTGGGTTAGAACTTTGTTAGCACTTATATGTGTTTCCGTAATTCACCCCAGGAAATCTATTTTAAGCAGCTTCATCACTGTTATCGGATGCTATTTTTTGCTTTTTAACGACTTCAATTATTAGCGTATATTTTTGTACTTCCCATCAAATCCAACAAAATATAATAAAGTCTGATCAAACAGTGTGTGAGTGAGTAATCAGCGTTAGTTAACTAGTATAGCTTCTACAGCGCCCAAATTGCAACAAGACTGGCAGTTAAAGATTTATTATGACCAGAGGAAGTGAAGCCCCTGCAAGCGAGATTAAACATCGTGTGAACTTAGATGAGAGGGAGAATATATGAGACTTTAGATATAGCTTTTTAATTCCACAATTGTCACATTAGACTAAGCAAACTCGCGCCGATGACGACGACCAAAGACGTTTAAACGAAATAAATATAAGTGCGAGACCGACAAAGATAAGCGATAATAAATAAAAATAGATACAATTGCTTATGGTAAGTTTTTATATATGTACATATAACTGCGGTACTGAGGAGGCAGTAAGTAATCCATCTAATAAAAGGCTTTTACTAAAATAGCGTGCTCGATTATTATATAATTTAAATGCTACATATCCCACTCCATGCAAATAAGTACCTCCCATCAAACTATTTATTTGATAACTTCTATGTAAATTATCCGTTCGCAACCAAATGTTGACAAATTAAGATAGTTTTATATGCAAATCAAGAACTTCGACAAGTTTGAATAGATCTTTTAAATTCTATATACGCTATGACATATATTTCCTCTTTATTCATATTCGATTTTCCGAAATAAAAACCAATGCAGTATTTCCGTTTATACTGATTTACTTTTTATTCAATTCAAATATAAAATAGAACAATTTAAACAGAAATTTTGCTTTATAGTTGCCAAAATGAAACATCAAGTTTATTCATAAATAGAACATATATTTATAATATTTTAAGTACTGATATTTATACTGAATGCAACTTGAGTTATATATGGTATGTACTGACTTATTGTCGGTGAATCCAGTTCCTCATGCTCTGCAACACCTGCTCGAGCTTGGCCTGCTCCTGGGCTACGCGCAGTGAGAGATCTTCCTCTGGCAGGTTCTCCCTCTGATCTGGAGTTGTAGGTGCTTCGGTCGATACAGAGGAAGACTCAGGCGCAGCGGAGGAAGACTCAGGCGCAGCTGAGGAAGACTCAGGCGCAGCGGAGGAAGACTCAGGCGCAGCGGAGGACGACTCAGGCGCAGCGGAGGACGACTCAGGCGCAGCGGAGGACGACTCAGGCGCAGCGGAGGACGACTCAGGCGCAGCGGAGGACGACTCAGGCGCAGCGGAGGACGACTCAGGCTCAGCGGAGGACGACTCAGGCGCAGCGGAGGAAGACTCAGGCGCAGCGGAGGAAGACTCAGGCGCAGCGGAGGAAGACTCAGGCGCAGCGGAGGAAGACTCAGGCGCAGCGGACGAAGACTCAGGTGCCGGGGTGGTAGGCACAGGTGCAAGGCCGCTAACGCATTTGTTGAGCTCCTCAATGCCTGCGTTGTTCTTCTCAATATAGTTGCGCTCCGATTTGTTGGTGCAAGCTTCTTCGCTAAGTTCGATCAGATAGTATTCCTGGTTGACCAAAGCCAACAACTCCGAAGCATTGGCCGAGATAGTGTACAGGGTTTTGGAATTGCTGGAACCCTGAAGAATAAGGAAAGTGGTCAATGATCTTTTCCGTTCTAGATCCCGAGAGTATTCAACTTACTTGGTTGGAGTAGCATTGGAAGAAATCGACGGCAACGTCGAGCTGACTGCATTCGGTTAAGGCTGCACATGCACCGCTTGCTGCGTTGTTAATTGCGGTACGGTTTTCCACGGTAGTATCATCGATATCCAGACGAGCCTTTTCAGCAACCTCCAAGCACTGTGCGAACTCCTTCTTGTAGGTTTCGGCGTACTCGTTCAAGATTGGAATATAGTAATCGAAGCACTCGAGCGAACGCGCCGGATTGCCCTGAAGATCGCGGGTCTGCATCATGAACTGCATAAGGTTGAGATCCGGCATCACCAATTGGGGCACGGCTTGGCTCATACCGATGGCCAGTAACAGGACGCACAACTTAGTATACATGTTGTTTAATGTGTTTAATGTGAAATTTTGAATATAAAGCACTTTTCGCGATTGAATGTTCGCTTTCAACGTCGGATTCGTTAATGGCCTAAACTCGATGGCACTTCCATATTTATAGGCGTGTTGCTCAAGTGGTGCGGTCCATAAAAAAATAAGTGTTTTAAAGACATATTATTGTCATGTTATTGCTTTAGATTTGGCTCTATCACTTGAGCTATCACCTTATCGATGCCTTCTTATCGTTAACGCAACGGCAGTCGGTGAAAAACATTTCCATGGAACCAATTTAACAATTGCTCTCTCTCTCTCTATCTTTCTCACTTCCTCTCTTTGAATGCAATCATGAAAATCTTTATAGTACCCAACAATGGCCATATAATATTTGCACAAATTTCGGGGTTAGTCCAAACTCAAGAATTTCTCGGAACTAATGGAGAAATTAAATCAGAACATATCATCTGACAATGTCTCGCCTAGGACAGACATTGAGTTGAGTTATTTATAACATGCGTGTTATCGCTGCATTGAGTGATTGTTTTTAATACATAGGAGTATCTTGAATACTGTTCCAAGGAAGGCTAAGGCAATTAAAGTGCTTTCAGCTACCCACTTGATACCTCGGGGGTTTCAGTATTACTTAGCTCCTCCTTATCTACCTTGATCACGTCACACATAAGACGTTGCCATTGGTCAGCAACGCAATTGTGTCTATCTCTTTCCCTTCTACTATTTACCAGTCGATTGTTTATCAGTTCCACACACACTCTCAGATAGCATGAACGAGTAATAAAAAATACAATAATTAGACAACTAATTAGTGATTCTCGGCACGATCATAGGTAGCAATTCTCGGGAGTTAGCCCACTTTACATCTGGTTCATAAACATCATTATTGATAGGTTGACTTACATTTGTATTTGTCAATGCGAGGTTGTGTTTGTTTACATTCACTTCTCGGAACGTAAGACGTGAAACCCCTTGGGAAATCTAATCTGTGTTGGGCGACTTCCCTCACTTATCGCCCACGTGCTGGCCAATGCTATAATATTAATTAAACCCTCTAAAGTTTAAATCTATATTTATACAATAGATATTGATGGTCACCTTGCCGTGATTCATCCGCATATGGATCTTTATCGTAGTGAAAACAAATTGCAACTCAATATGAGTTCACTATTTTGCGATTTATTGTCTCTGTTTTCTTTATAGATAGTGCGGAAATGAAACACAAAAAGCAATTAATAAATAAAGATAAATAATATAATAAATCTATAAAATTTAGTATCAATTTATGTTCTTTTCGATCAACCGATTCTGATCGCTTTTAAATGCTTACACGTTCATACGAACTGTTTACTCCTTTCCTGAAAAATATCGATGCATCGATGCTTATCGATATTTAGTCTAGGTCGCATTCACGCTCTTGCATCTTCATATGATCAGCTTAATGACAGTTCTAGTGAACCAGTTCCATCAAAGCCCCTTAATGTCAAAGCGAATGCCAAAGTAAACAACAACAATTCCGAGTGCAAATGCACGGCATCGTCTTGTTCTCTTTCTCTCTCTCTGAGAGAGCGCAACAGGAACGACAGATTTGTTAATGAAAACTCATTTCAAAATTTAAGAAGTCCGCGGTGAAACCTTGAGAAATTTTAATTATTTTATTTTCACTCGCATGTGCATAATTATCACAAGCACTGGAAAATCTCATCAGTTTGCTCAATAGGAGTTGCCGTCGTCCCTGACTCCGCTGCCTCCGCGACACAAAGTTGGCAGCGCGGCAGCAGCTAATTTGCATATCTTAATTGCGTTCTTTGTGCGAGAACTTTCCGCCGTGCCAAGGTAAACAGGTGCAGAGGAAGTGCAACTGGAAGTGGTAGTGCAGTCGGAGGTGCAACTGCATTAACTCGACACACACATACATGCACACATAGACACACAAAGGTGTAGCTAGGCAACGATTTAAATCAGTCGGCAGAGGCACGCTGTGTTGCCTGTGCTGCTGACAGTTATTGGCTGGATTTTTGGGCTGCGAGTGTTGTCTATGTGTATGTGTTGTCAGTGTGTGTGGCAACATTTCTAATTTGTTTTAATTGCAGCGACAACAAAGCCGGCGGCAGCAACATCAACAACAACAGCAACATTGACAACAATCAGGAGCGAAGCCAAAGCAAACGCAATTAAATTTAAATGAAAAACGCCAACGGCGCATTGCCAGAACGTAACTGTTTATTTAACTGTTAAATGCCTGGCCTTAAAGTTGCCTTTGGTAACAGGCAATTGCATTTGTGGACCCAAAGTGATGAGAAACTTAGTCAAAGCAGGCAATACCCCGTAATTAAGGGTGACAGGAGGTTGTGATTCAATTAAAAGTGGTAAGTCTTGATTAACAAACACTGTGCCACGTTGCTTGCATTCATTTGATTAATTAAATAATGAGGCTAAAACGTTAAAAAGGCTAAAAAGTTAAATAACTCTGTTTTTAGTAGTTTCCGTTCGTATAATTTCTGGAATCAATATATTTCATCTATTCTTAATTCATGTATTCAAAACTTCATCAAATTCCTTGTAGAAACATATAAAGAGGATTCAGCCTGTCATGTTCTTCCCAGCTACCCATTGAATGACAAGTTTCTTTAGTTACAAACTGAATTTATTGTTAATAAAAGGCAAAGACGAAAATCATATTGGTAAGGGGTATCGCATAGTCGTAAACTCCTTCTCCTTTAAGAGCATCTCTAGCGTTTGTTTATAGCTGCGGTCGTTAATTACATAAGTTACATTAGTTCGTTTAGTTCTCGTTGGAACTTGTCACTCGACGCGTGAGGGCCGTCAATATTTGTCCAAGATTATGGGAAACCTTTGGGCTTCTTCCATTTATTTTTCTCAGTTTGCCACAGTTGATTGCAAAAGTTGTGCCCTAATGGTGGTTAGTTTGTTATCTAGTTAATGCAGATCTACTTATTCAAGGCTAGTGTGTCAGGGAGTGCAGCAACTTCTGCAGCTCTGAGCTGAAGCTGTTCTTGCTGCCCGGTGCCGAGGAGGTGCTATTGGGTATTGCGGTAGTGCTCTTGCTTGCCCTGCGGGTTCTGCGTGTTTTCTGAGTTGTAACCGTAGTTGGGATCGCAGTTGTTACGGTTGAACTGACTTCACTCGTTGTTGTTGTTATGATTTCTGTTGCTGTTGTTGAGGTTAAGGCCGTCGGCACTGGCTCCAGGCCCGCCAGACAGTTCTGCAGACGAATATAAGCCTGATCCGTGGACAGTTCGTAGTTGCGCTTCGATGCGTTGCCGCACTGCTCCTCCGTGAACTGTACCAACTGTATGGCCTGCTGCAGCTGTGAATAACTAGCGCTGGCTGAACTGGAGATGTTGTACATCACTCTCACGTTGTCCTGACCCTGATTAAGATATATATACATTGTAATAATCCTGTTTAGTCCCCTGCCAGTTGACTTACCACATCGGAGTAGCAGCTTAGTCCATCCACACTGCTCTGATTGTTGCAGCTGAGCAATTGGTCACAGGCAGCGACTGCAGTGCGGTTCAAGTCCAACAAGACGGGTCTGTAGCGCTCATCGAGCACCTCCTGCTGCAGTACCGAAGTGTTCAGGCATTCTGCGTACTCCTTTTCGTATTGCTTGAGCAGCTGATCGAAGACTTCGCTGTAGTACTGGAAGCACAGCAGCGACTGGGCTGGATTGCTCTGTTGCACAGCGCTGCTGCTGCGCATGGCCTGCAGAAACTTGGACTCGCCCATGGCGATACGGGGATTGGCCCAGCCACTGGCGCAGATTGCCAGACAGACGACTATCGATAAAATCACATTGACGGAATTCATTATCGTTATATTTTTAATTAAATTAAATTAAAATTCTCTCGTTGGGGCCACTGCTGTTGTCCGTTGCGTACTTCGGTGGCAACTAAAAGTGCCCACAGTTTTTATACTCATAGAAGGTGTGTGTGATATGTCAGAAAAACCACAAATCGCATATTAAGAACCTAAGACTTTTTGGCATGTCCAACTGATATGATATAACCATCAAGTTACTCTACTTCGGGCCTTTTTCCCAAACTATAACGACAAGTTATCAGGCTGGGCAGCATGTGAATTTATGTTGGCCGAAAGAAAAAACACTCCGTGAATAATGTCTGAGATTATGGAATAGATTTAAAAATAGATTTAGCCACTTTGCAGTGTGTGTTGATTAATAAGGTATATGTTGTTTGTCTGGTATCTTTCGAGAGAGTTTCAGCTTGCTAAAGATTATCTCTGGGTATTATAAAAACAAATATCTTGAGATTTTTTATTTGAAAACTTGAACAACTTTAACATGTGGCTAGATAGAATAGAATATAAGTAGATTGATAGACACTTTATGAATTACTTATAAGAAATTTAACATTTTGTACAATATTATTATTAATACTAAATACTACAGATATAAATTCCATATATTATATTGATGGACAATGAATGTACTCGGCTTTTCATTCCACTTTATTGTTATGGATAGAACTAATATCTGGTCCAATATTTTTATGAATATATAAATAATATTACAACTTATTATTACTAGTATATGATATATCCATGGACAAAGAATGTATAAGAAATATATAGCTCTATGAACAATATAATCAATGTTTTCTGTTAGTTCTAAAATAATATAATATAATATACATATAATATAATACATATATCTACCATTTAATTTAATTTCATATCAATCAACTTTTACTTAACTTTAAAGAAATAAAAAATGCTGCAAATGAATAAATAATAAAAGTTCCCTTTTGGGCATTTTGTAGTGTACAGAAAACAATTGAACTCTGCGTTTTCTGCATTCATTTAATTAATTGTAATTGCATTATATCTTTGAACGAGCTCTTCCATTATCGTGCTAAGCCC
Organism: Zaprionus davidi; assembly: GCA_018903715.1. Lineage (NCBI taxonomy): Eukaryota > Metazoa > Arthropoda > Insecta > Diptera > Drosophilidae > Zaprionus > Zaprionus davidi. The sequence continues at coordinate 15,881,697 of JAEIGL010000004.1, read as the reverse complement.
CGCGGGGCATTTACCGTGCATTAACAGTTACGCCACGCGGCAAATCAAACGGTCAAAAGTCCCGTTCTCGTAGTATCTGACTTAGCACTCGAAACGTTTCCGTTTCGAATCGTTACGAGTCGCAACGTATCGGGAACTCTCTATGTTCTTATCAACTGCAGGAGAATGCTCAGAAGGATAGACGGGAAATACAAAAATAAACATTGAGATTGTGCAATGTTATGCAAAGAAATTCCAAGAATTAAAGCCGGACCAAAAATAAAATTCATAAGAAAAACCACGAGATAGAGATAAAGATAGACACAGTGTGAGAATGAGAGGGGAAGATAGCGGAGCACTTCATAAACTGCGTAGCTGCAAATACCTCAACGAGTGCCCCCAAAATAATCGTAATTCATTTCCATTTTTCGCTAACTGCTGGCAATATTTTAGCACCCCCTCGTGTGCTTCTCTCTGCTCCCGTCAGCTCACAATGCATTTTCAATTTACCAATTTCAAACGTGCCACAGGGCGTATGATTAATTTTATTTACTTAAAAGCAAATGTGCAGCGCCCTTGCCACAACTCGACTGCATACTAAGCGCAGCCAAGTTGCAACTGCTAACCGGTAACTGGCAAGTGGCAAGTGCTGGCAAGCTGCAACACGCTGTTGCCACTGCCTGCCACACAGCATAACGAGCGCATGCCTCGGGCATCTGCAAGCGCGTCTTTCAGCGCAAATGAAGTCATGCGGACGTTGAGTTACGTTGCCTTCCAACAACTGATGGATAGTCAGACATCACAGCTGCAACAGTTGCAAGTTGCAATTGCAGACTAGTTGCAGCAACTAAACACTCCGTGCATGAACTAACAACTAAACATTCCCCATATATGAATCATCCTCGTCGTTTGGGGGGTCAATTTGGACCGATAAAAAGTCAATTGATTTACAACTGGTTCTTGTTTTCGCAATCCAATTTAAAGTACTCTAATTAACGTCTAGAAGTGTGAGTAACCTGACAAATGTCTGTTATCGCTAGCTGCGATAGCGATAGCGCTTGTTTCCGATTTCCAGGCCTCAGCCAGGAATACCCATGAGTCCAGCGAGACAATTGAACTTGAGCGATAGCTAACGACGATCTTGTTGAATTTATGACAGCATTTCGTATTTATTTCTAGCTTTAAAACTGCCAAGGGATTCACAAGCAGTTCGAGATAGTGAGAAATATTTCCAACGAATTGAGGTAGAATAAATTTCCGCCTTAACTATCAATATTGCCCCCAATTCTGATGATATACTCGTACATACGTATTTTATTGCATTGCTCTCTTTGGCTGCACCTTCTTTGACATGTTTTCCTGTTGTTTATTAATTTTTTGGCATAATTATCTAATTTAATTGCAGACTGCGAAACAGAATATTAACAATATTCTGTGTGCTCTAGTTCTATATAATATTTATTTTATGGTTACCCCGCTGGTTATCGAAGTGTAATTAAAAAGAACAAATATCAATATACTGTGCGGCCTTCACACACACACACACAGATATATATATACTAAATATAAACTTATAATGAACTGCGATTCGATACGATTGGCGATAATTGTTTTTTTTACAACAAGCATTACAGCGTCAGCCTTATATCACTGTTATTTCTATATAGACTACATTCACTGTGTACTTAAGTGCAACTAGCAAGTGGGAAAGGGGAGCAGGGGGGGTACAAAAGATTTTACGATTGCAATAACAAGAAGTGTGCACACAATTAAACACGCACTTGAATGTGCCACGAGTGGATACGGGGATGAATGTGGAACATCGAATGTGGCACCAATGTGGTCTGTTTATGGACGCGCGTTGTCGCTGTATATTGTTGGAATAGCAACAGGAACAGTAGAGCTGCAAATAGAAATCATCATAAAACTACCGAGCTGACAACAACAAGAACAACAGCAACAGCAATAATTCGCATTGATGGGCACGCTTCGAGTTTATGAGAACGCGTGAAATTCAATTAAAACGCTTGTTCGATATTAGTTGCAGTGCGTGTCGTTGTCTGTCTGCGCCATAAACAAGCTTATTGAATGCTATTGAAGGGCATCAGCAACTACAACAACAACATCAAGAGAAATTCCAGCAACAGCAGCAGCAGCAGCCAGTGGCATTGGCATTGGCAGTGGCAATTGTGGAGCTCCTGCTGGCGATTTCACACAGTTCGCTATACCCTGTAACCTCAAAGTGGATGGCAAGAAGTATACTAGTGCCAGAGTGGCAAACAGAACAGTTGATGCAGAACTATCGGCACTACTATCGCATATAATGCAGTTTATATTAGAAAACTTCAAGAATTTTCTCACAACTTCAAGTCAATTGCGCAGTATCTTGCTATGTGGCACTGCCTGTTCCAATACTCCCCAATGTAAACAGATTAAATACAAAACTATCGGTACTACTATCGTCTAGCACTTTTAAGTCTTTGCTGAGTTATACAAATAACGCAGTTTAGTAAACTTGAAGAATCTTCTCACAAATTCAAGTCAATTACGCAGTATTTTGCTATGCGGCACACCCCTTTCCTATGCTAAACTCCCCAATGTAAATAACGATAGTTTTGCCACGAGTTTTATGCTCTGTGGGCGTTTGATTGCTTCGCAGCAAGTGCGTCAATTTTCTCCGATTGGCCGTCACACCGCGCAGTCTATAAAGATTATGGTATGCTGATTATAATCAGCTATCGTATCGCACATACCTCAACAGTGACGAGCCAGCGCGGCGTCTGTTTGCACAAAATTAATTAAAGTAATGCCATGAAAAATGTAATGAACTTGTCGCCACCACCACGACGACAATGACGAGCAGAGCAGTCCGAGTCTGTCAGACGCTGCAGCTAATTGTAAACGTTGTAAAAATTTTATTAGCCCCATAGCTGACTTACTGCCAGCTGTCGTGAAGTGCACTTTGAGATGGAATAATGCGACTGTGCAGACTGTTGCATAGTAATTGCAAACTTTCGCCCTGTTGCACACACACACACAGCGCCTTGCGAGGGAGTCGTTCACTTGGTTGGCGAACTAATTAAATTCGCTTGCTGTTGAAATATTAGAGATGTTGCATGCAACGGCTCGGACCTGCGGCCTGTGTTGCATGTAATTGCTGGCACTTTGAGTTATTGTTCGCAGTTGTGTTTGCTGTGGTCGAACTCAAGCAGAAGCCCCCCTTTGCTCCTGCAGATGGAAGAATTCTTCTCAAAGGGGGGCACAAGTAGAATCGTAATTTATTTTAATAAAACCGCAAGTCAACAAATAAAATCAAAAGTATATTGAATTTCGACCTACTTTCAGCAAATAGAGAAAGCAGAATACAGAATGAAGCAACGAGAAAGGAGAATGAACAGAAAGCAGCATCGAGTTTTATAGCTGGTCAACAGCCTTTCTTTTTTTTTTTGGAGACTGCAAAAACGAAACTAAAATGAGTGATGCGAAAGAGTCAAAAGTTGCTTGCCTCGTCGTAAGCCTTGCCCAGGGCCGGCGGCAGCAACAAAAGCCGCAGCAGTAGCAGCACAAAATGGAATCAACAAAAAGCGCTGGCGCCAGGCAAGAAAAGGAAGCAACAACAATCAAGCGGAAGTTGGCCCCAAAAAAGAAGAGGAAACTCCAAAACTGCCTTAGAGCCATGCCGCGTAGAGTAGCTATAAATATGTATGTTTGTGTGCTCTCCATATTGTATAAATAAATTCTTTAAATGCCCGAAAAATATAGTTTATATTATATATGCTTCAAGTTGCAAGGGAATTGCAAAATTGGTAATGTATTTGCGAGCTGCGCTTGACAACAGTTTGCAATGCGGAGAATGCAATAAGTTAGCGACAAAACAAAGCCAAAAATGCGCAGTTGTAACAGCTCATTTTGTCTGGAAGCATCGTATAAGACTATCCTATAGAGCCTGTGCCGATAAACCATGGATGAACAGTTCGATCAGCTTGTTTATGCTGATCAAGAGATTTTTTACAATTGTGCGTGCAGGTAAAGCTGTCAATTGCAGGCACTTGGAAAGATAAAAGGATAGACTTGTCCGCTATGGTGACAGTCGTGACACACACACACACACGTAGAACATACGCAACGACGTGTCCAAGCAGTTCACTCCTTTGCAGATCTCTGTTTTCGAAAAATAAGTAGTAATTATTTGGAATAACAACAGTTTTTTACATATTTCAGTACGAAATTGCGGCAAAACTAGAGAAGATACCGACATGTGATTGTTTTCAATATGTTCTTTTTTCTGCTTTAAGCAGTACACAATTGTTGAAGATCGTAAAGTGCATAGCTCGCCTTGTAGAAGGCTCTTAATCTTGATCAGTTTTTTTTATCTTTAAACTTAATTTATTTATTTATTTCATTAGCGATCAGAATACAAATATTTCTATAACCTAATGAGCACCTCTGGTTGTTACTTCTCCAAGACTACTTATAAGTAGTTTCTGTGTATTAATAGTAACTTAAGTGTATGTTTCTAGTGTAGTTAAATTGTTAATGATTGTTTATAAGACTATGGAAATGTCTCCTTTTAAGTCGTCTTATTGAAATTATTCGCATTAAACGTCGGGCAAGTCGCTTACATGCATGGTCAGTCATTCGTTGTATCTGCTTGACTGAAATGAGATCTGCTCCTCCGCCGTACGCAGTTTGAGATCTCTGTGAAGTACTATTGCTTATGTACCATTCGCAGCCGGTAATAAGTCTCCAACACTTATTCTGCACTGTCTGGATTCTTTTCCTGTGAGTTTCTGCTGCAATATCCCAGATTTGTATACCATATCTCCAAGTCGGTGCAATGATTTGCTGGTAGATTAGACGTTTGCACTGAAGTGCTAACTTGCTCCTTGATCAGTTTGCGTTTAAACAATTGGCATGCTGAAAACTATGCAACACTTTATGCACAGCCAGCAATGTGGTTCGTTTGTCGTCTGCATTTGATGTGGCATACTTTCAAGCGCAGCACAGAAATGCAACTGTTCCGACAAATGCTTGGTATTCAAATGTGAGCCTACTTTATACGACAAGTGCATTTGATATCCTTTAAAATAACAATTAAAATGAGCAGTTAATAGTAAATTAATGAGATGCTACACTCTGCTATCACTCTGCTAAGTAATTGACTAATTAACTGAAATACTGCAATACTTCTCTCATGCATAATACGTGCCCGTCTGGCGGGTAATGACTCGTAGAATACATGCATGAAATGCGGTTCGAGCATAATTCATGAGTAAATTGAGTGCAAATCAAACAATGCAATGTTGCCTTGCTGTAAAGTTGCCGAAAATATAAATATTTCATCAAGTTGCGCTCCCCCAAAATTAAAGCTACTTACATGAAGGGCGGAAGGGGCGGTGGGGTAGGTTGTGAAAGTGATTAAATTTGCTTGTTGTTGTTGTTGCGTACTTATGATAAGCCTGAAACAGTGTTTCATGCTATGCCTCATAAATCAAGCCAAAATTCAAATGTTATCAGTTTGCGGAATATTCCCAAACTACGTAATGGGGGCAACCAGTTGCCCTCCTACCTCACTCCCTTCCTCTCTTACTATACGGTGTGTGCGTGTAATGTGCATGTAGTGGTGTGTAGTAGATAAGCAAACTGCTGCTGCTACTGCCCAGCCGCCACCGCCGTCGCTGCAGCTGCCTCTATGTACCACACAGGCTAGGCCAGCTTACAATGTTTGCCTTTGTCTAACGGGACTCATCTTCTTGGCTTTCTTCTGCGCCTGCACCTGCGCTCGATTGTCATGGCAATTATGCAGAATCTTCGCTGCATTACATAGCGTGACGCGCACGACGCGGCAAGCGATAAGAGCAACAGCTATTCGTGTATTGCATTAGATAATTGCGAGTTGTTGCTTTGTGCTGCTTTGTGCTGCTTGTGTTGCTCTGTTTTTGCACCTTTCGTCGAGGGCTTTTCCCAGCGTCACACACAGCGACAACAGGTGGCATATCTAACAATAGACGGCAGCATTTATTTGCTTTGTTGTGTAGGTGCAAATGTAAATAGTGCTGCCTACTCCGAGGCTTTCCAGCCGGGCCATTATAAATGCCCGTGCGTCCAGCTGTGCAACGTTCATTCGCGGTATACCGACGCCAGCCGCAATAGACCACAAGACGTGCGCGATCCTCCTCCAACTCGAACTTTAACGCGGCACAAAAAACGATCAACGCAGAAAGTTTTAGCTCGTTAATTAAAAAGTTTTATTCAAAAATTGTTCTCACTACGCGCGTCTTCTGCATGTCGAACGTATAGAAAGCACAAGCACAAACTCCACTAACTAACTTTCCTCATCTGGTCGAGCGAAACGAGCGCAACACGCATACGCCATGGTGTCCAAAGCATTGGTAAGTGCCGCCGCAGCAGTTGCCCAAATTGTGCATCGTTTGAGATTAGCTAAAAGTGTAAATGAAATTTGGGATAAAAACTGAATGCATTATTAAGTTTTCCATAAATTTAAAATAATTGTTTCTTGACAATTAATCAAATGAAAATTGACGAAATCAAAAGAAAATTTGACTAGGTGAAAATTGAAATAAATTGCATAATATAATTTAATTCAAAGTGCGTTGAAGCAAAGTGAAGTATTCCTCAACTAGTTCAAAATATGAATATATTCAAATATCATAAATGGTTTGGTTTTATTTGATCAACGCAAATCAAATCAATTCTTGGTCAAATACAATATGAAACCTAATCAAATTTGTGAATTGCAAAGCATTTAATTAAAGTCAGTCAAGAGACTTTTGGTTTGATGGGGGATATGCAATAAGTGCATTGCGAAAGGCATTGCATACATTCAGGCGCAGAAGCGCACAAAATGCCAAGGCAAACGATAAAAGGGACGAGCTCATGTCGAGTTGGCAATATGCAAACAGAAATTGAATTAATGTCATGCCCAGTGAAACCATCAGGCACACACACATACACTGCAGCTGTGCACACCCACATGCTAGACAGAGAAAGAGAGAGAGAGAGAAATGGATTTGGTTAGAAAATTGCAAATTAACAAAAAGCAGGCGTAAAAAGCGCTGGCACAAATTCAGCTAAAAATCCAACAAAAAGCTGCAATTCTCTGCATGTCTGTGCATGTGTGTGCATGTGTGCTTGCTGTTTGCCTGAGCTTTTGTTGTTGTGCTGCATGCGAATTAGTGTTGCCACTCGACAGTTTGTCCAACAAGCCGACAACAGAACGGCCAAAGAAACGCCCAAACCGGCCCAGTACACACACACACACTCAAAAACTACAGCAAACTTGCTCCAAATCAGAGTGAAGCCGAGACAACAACAGGCGGCAAACTGACAGCGGCAAAACAACAACAAGCGGGGGAAGAAAAACTGCAGGAGCAAGCAAGAACAGAGAGAGTGATAGAGAAAGAGAGTGAGACAGAAGGAGTGAGGGAGGGGACACTAAAACAATCCCTTGAATGCTTAACGTGTCAGTTGGCTGGCAAAAAGGCGACGGCTTTGCACGGCCTGCCACAGTGCTGTGAAAAAATATGCAAATTAGACATCAAAAATGCTTTAATGAAAATTCCGCCTGCAGCAGAGAAATGCTACAGAATAAAAACGTCAAGGAGGAACTGCACAATTTCACACCGAAGGCGTCGCGTCTCAAGTGCAATGAACGATAAGCAAAGCAAATAATCAGACAGCCTCCTCCCTGCCCCACCCTCCATTACTCCTCTATAACTGCAGTTGTTGCATAATTGCCTCTGAATATTTAACGAGGAGGGGGTGGGGGAAAGAAACCGCAACAGCTGCAGGATTATAAAAAAGGATAAATATGGCGCGCTGCACAAATCGACCTGTTACAATATGCATGTGTTTATGCGCATATTTCATAGCCTGCTTTTTTGGGCACTCAACCGAACACACAGGCACACACACACTTGCACCTGACCCACCGCAATTTGCGTTGCACTGCCAAATTGCCGCACTAAACGGCAGACAAAGGCGGCACAATTTGCCATTGCTGTTGCAGCTGCCCAAACGAGAGCGAACAGAAAAAAAATGGGAAAGAAAACTGCATCGACAATTTGAAAAATACGAGAAAATTGTGTGGCAGCCGCAGCAATTAAAGTGGCATGCCCCCCAGTCTAAATGTTCCTTCTCCGGCTGCAGTCACTGCTTCTCCTTCTAATCAAATTGAACAACCCGATAAACCATTTTACTCTCTCTGTGTTTTGCTGCGAAAATAGCAATATGTGTTACGACTACAAGTCCCTTACCGATTCGGAGTTCCCTTTCACTGATAAGTAGGGCAGCTAGTAGAAGAAACTACGACAGTCATGCTGAAAGTGCTCAGGAAACGGAAAGACAATGATGCAAACAGAGAAGGGAGGAACGAAGAAAAAGGGAACTAGCATTTTATGGCACAAAAGACAAGAAAATACTGAGATATGTCTCACGGTAAAACAGAGTTCGATGTGCCACAATTGACTCGGCAGACGGTGAAAAATAAAACAAAAGAAGCAACATGATAAGCTCTTTACTTTTGCCAATTTCAGTTTGAATTTTTGCTTTCAGCTGAAAAATTATCGGCCTACCGCCACTTTCGATAAATCATTAATAAAGTATAAATATAAGTGTTGAGTAGAGTATCACGAACTTTTTTATCAACACTACTTAAACTAAACGTAAAGGAAACTTGCTTTAAGAATTAAGTTCGAAGTTGGCTGACAAGAGCGAAGGGAAGTCAGGAGGATAACCTTGATAATGTGATTGTTATTTACTACGTCCTCCACTTGTGGCAGCCAAAGAAATAAACAAACACACACCGGCTCACAAACACACACACACGCAACACCGGCAGGAACGCTGGCAATTCAAATAAATTTTGCAATTAAAAGTTGCACTCCTGCGAAAACATTTGTCAACGCAAATAAAAGTAAATTAAGTTTATTTTGCATTTGGCTGAGCAAATTTTCTTTGGCTTGTTTCGCATTTTCTCTCGATTGTCTCGTTGCTTTTGCTCCTGTTGTTGTTTTCATTTTTGCTTTTGTTTTGCGCTGCTTCGCCGCTGGTCGCGTTTTTTGTTTTGTTACCTAAATAGGAAGCAGCAGAATGAAAAGGGGCGATAGAGTGTGAGACAAAGAGGGAAAAAGAGTAACAGGAAGAAAAGAGAAGAAGCAGGAACGACTTAGGTTTCCGCTGAAACTGTAACTCGCATTTCATGTTGTTTTAATTACTTTCTGATTTATTTAACGTGCAACGACAATGCTGCCGCGTATGCCCATACGCACACACACACACATTCGCACTGGCATTACCTCTCGGTAATTATTTGCATTGTCACCTGGCCGCGCTCGAGCAAAAACTAACAGCATAATGAACAAACAGGCCAACAAGGCCAAACGAGACCAGCAAATGCAACTAAATATTTTCGAAACTAAATCGCTGGCAAACAGCAAAATTATATTTACATTATTTAGCTGCGATGCGAAATTCGGGGCACCATTTTCAAAATCAACCCAAAAACAGGTAACAACACTGCAGCAGCAAGAACAACAACTGCGTTGTTGACTACGTTGGCCACGTTGTTTGCACAAAACTGAATTAAGCAGCTCTTTTGCATCCAAAAATTTGTTGTACAGGTAATTTTCTCCTGTACGTACGTACCTCCCATCTCCCTGCCCCACCTTGACTGACCGAAACGTTGACCAAATTGTGTGCAACATTTTCCAATGTTTATTATTTCAAGCGTGCTTGTTATTTGCCATTATTGCTGCAGTTTGCCCCGGATATCTGCCACACAGTGATAAGGAGAGAGAGACGGAGAGCAAGAGCGGAGCAAGACGAGTTTGTGGGCCATTTCGGGTTTGGGGTTTTCATTATACACTCGCCGAGGTTGTTCCGATTCAGTTATGAAACGCATCAGACATGCAAGCGCCACACTTTATGTTTGCCTTAATATCTTTTTAATTAACTCAATGGCTTGAGTTGCAATACCCGATCGTTAAACTGAACGGGGAGCGCGGCTTAGTTTATTTATTTATTCAATATTAAAGCAAATTATTCAACATGTTAATCAGCGCTTCACTTTGTTTAGGCACTAAGCATCGATGCTTATAAATATCAGATTTAAAACTTACTCAACACTTATTTTTGGACTTGATCGATGGTTTTTCGAAAGTGGCGGCAGGCCGATAAATTTAAAGTCGATATTAATCAATCGATGTTGACAGCCAAGGTGAACGTGTGACAAGAGTTAATTGAGATTTAAATTGAAATATATATATATTCAACTTTCGGCTAAACAAAAGTAAAAAATATTCTCAAGCTATCAATTTTTAGGGCATTCACACTTCGCCAGCTTGCAAAACTGAAAGTCTTTCTTGTTTTAATATTGGTTATGTTGCCGCCGGGGCCATATAAGCAATGAAAGGCTTAGTTCTAAACAAAACATGTTGTATTTAAAATACATACACACACAGTCGCGCGTTTAATTCAAAAATTGTAGGAAAACAAACGCAAATTGGATACTTAGCAGGCGACACATGTTTGTCGAAAAACACGTTCCACAAAAAGGTCACATGAATAATTCCATTGGCCCCAGGCTCGAAATGTGTTAGCTCCATAATTTAAATGACGCTGGCGAGTTGAGCCTGCCACGCCCACTGTCCTGCCAGTGCCTGCAATCAGCCGCATTGTTTACGAAAAGGCAAAAGGCAGTTTATTATTTATTTTACACGCATGTACAAGCAGAGTAATTTGAAAGTTAAAGTTTTGCCCGCCCTAGCAACGACTTTGAGCTACCCTGGGAGTGCAACTGCTATTTGCAAATTTAATACACATTTTATTATTATTTATTTCGATTTAAAACTTTATACGAGTATAATTCAAAAAGAGTTAAGTTCTCTTATTCTCAGAACTTACTTCACTGCACCCAAGGGAAAGTCTGAACACACAATAAAATTATAAGGAAGCGAGAATAGAATGCCGGAAAATAATAAATTAATTCCGAGAAAACAAGGGAGAACAAGACAGCCTTATTAGCTCGACTTGAGACTTGTGTATATATAATTTTTAATAAGTCTAGAGTGGAATTTCCCCAGTAATTTTCCAGTCGGTCAAGATGCAAAATACTTGTTGTTGTTGTTGGGGGTTGCCATGACATTTGGCTGGCTAATTAAGTGCGTTTGGCAGCTGACCAAGTTGGTAGAGAGAGCGGGCTTACAGTTAATTAGAGTAAAATTATAAATAAACTTTATATAACAATTTGCGTGGATGTAGCTGAGCCACGGCTTAGCTTTGTTTGCTATCTCATTTTAATCTCCACACTCTCCCTCTGCATAGTTTTAAGTTTGAAACCGAAAATTGCATATTGTATGCGTGGTGGAAAAATTAATTGGAATGCAAATGTGGCCGCCTGCAAAGTGCTGCAATTTAATTGCATAATTTTGGGCTAGCACAAATTAAACATGGCGGCAGCACAGACACGCCTGTCTATGTGTGCGTGTAAGTTGCGTACTCGTCTGTACAATTACAAAACTAATGCCATTTAATTAAGTTCACACGTGCCACAATTAAATCTTCAACACTAATTGATGAACGTGTGTCCCGACATGTGTCCACATGCCCCTCGTTTTTAAACGAATACCCTTTCCTTCTTGCACTCTTCCCACCCCTACCCACTTTCCCTGCGTGGCGAAAAAATGCTCACGTAGCCAGGCAAAGGCAAACAAATAAACGAGCGAAGGTGGATGGAAAAATTGTGAAAGCTACTGAAATCGTGTTAGGAAATCATAAACAGTTTTTTCGGTTTCCGTTCTTGTTATTGTAGTTGTTGTTCTTGTTGTTGTGGCGAATGCACGTTGTATCCTTTCTGAATTAAGCAAACACACCTTCCAACACATACCCACACACATACATGCATTTGGCTTTGCCTTGCCCGCCTTTTTTTCTCGGGCTTTATCCCTTTCCACTTAGCGCCGTTTGTTTTGTTCCTGCTTGCATATTTGGCACGTTTGCGCCTCGTTTTGCCCTGACCAGTGGCTGGCTAAGTGGGCGTGTCGACTCCCTGCCTGTGCGTGTGCGTATGCGTCTCTGTATGTGTATGCGTGTGTTTTTCTTTCTTTGAGTTAGTGCCATTTATTAGGCGCTGCTCCTTCTCCTCGCTGGGAAATTCGAAAATTATTTAGCAAATTAACACGCTGACAAGTCAACTGTATTGAAGTGAACGTGTCCTGGATTCCGGCCAGACATACACACAAACACACGTGGATATGTGACCTGATTGTCAAAAATTTATGTATTCCATGCATTTGCCTCAACTAATAAACACAGCACGCGCTCCTCGTCCGGTCAAACTGAAGGAGAGCGCCACCTGAAGCAGCAAGGAGCACGCAGCGATGCTGGAGAGTCGCCTTAAGTATGCGCAACATGCGAGCCCATTAAACTAAACTCAACCTGCCTCGCCATCCTGCCACTTCTCATTGTTTTCCTGCACAGTTTTTCAAGCAATTTTCCCCAACAAGGCTTTCATCTGCACCTGACCACAAACGGTTTCATTTAGTTGTTGCATTTTGTTTCTGCATTTTACTCAAGTTTCAATCGAGTTTGCAAATTCAACTGCCTGCAATGGGGTAAATGGGCAGTGTGGAAAGCTTTAAACTTCGATGCAGCTTTAATTCAAATAATGAAATCTTAGATAAATTAAGTTTATGGTTAAATAATGCAAAATAATAAAGCAAACTAAAGCTTTAATGTGCGTATGAATAACAGTTAAGATTAGTAGAGTATATTAAATTTAAAACAAACATTTTCTTTAAAGCTTCAATGTATTTTAGCATAGTATAAAATAAACAAAATATATGTTTCTTTGCAGATCCTTTTAAAGTACACAGAAAAATAAAGAAAAGAGCTTTAATGTGCTTATTTCACTAATGCATTTAATTTAATTTCAATGGCGGTAATAAATCTTAATCAGAAGAATAGTTGATTGAATATAGAATGTGGAATAAAGTCAATTTATTACAACAAATATTTTAACAATTAATAAAGCTCTCTGAAAAGCTTATAAAATAAGATACTCCAACTACTGTTGAGGTACTACCAAGATCTTTACTATGCTTTTAAAGCTGACCATTGGTAAGATTAGCTGCCTTGCCTTAGCTCACTCTACCCCACAGACTATTTAGGTGTCCCTTTTCAATCCTTCGTTTTCCCATATGGCCCATTTTAAAAGCCATCTTGTAATCCTGCACTTTGCTCTGCCTGTGCTGGCTTTAGCTTCAGCTCCAGCTTCGACTTCAGTCTCTGCTCTCTGCCCTAATGGAGCCACTGGACCGCAGCGCACAAGCCACAGCCGACTTGGCCGAAGGAGGAGGATGCTGCTGTTAGTTTTGGTTAGACAACTTTTATAGTCTGCATGTGTCGGCTAAATGTCTTGTTGAAACATCAAGTACACGCATACTGGCTTGCTCCATGCCGTGTGCCTGCTGCCACGTGCCACGTGCCTCATGTATATCCATTGTGGGGGATTCTCCATCGACTAATGAAGGAGCCTTCTTCATTTCCCACGGCTCGGACATGTGTCGACCAGCGTTAACAGGAAGCAGCTGAAGCTGCTCTGCCCTCGCCTGCTGCCTGCATTTGCATTTATTTTGGAATCAAATAAGTAATGAGATTTTTATAAAGTTAATTAACATTTCTGCTGGGCCGCACTCAGGCAGCTCTGCTGCGGTGTACGGTTGTGGATGCATCGAATGCCTGCGCTGCTGCTGCTGGTGCTGCTGGTGCTGCTGCTCTTGCTGCCGCTGTCAGACTGGCCACGCCTCAAGTATGCACTTGGCATAATTTGTGCAGCAGCCAGAAACTTGCCACACACTCATATATCAGACAGCAGGCGACGCTGAGTTCGACAAGTGTGTGCAACAAAAAGACTCTGCCGAATGTGGTAAATCCACAAGGAGCGAGGCCAACGAGGTCAACGACTGTGCCAAAAATGGGGTATGCAATGCAGGAGCCAAAGGGGCAGGCAGGGGGAGTGTGGGGCTGGGTCTGTCCAGCACTTTGTGGATAATAAAACAATTAAACGCCAAACTCAAACACTGCCAAAAAGGGGGAAGCAAAAAGAATCGACTTGCATGGCCTGCCAAATGAATTGAAAGCGAAAAATGCAAATGGGAAAATGCAAAATGTGCATGCGCCGATGGCAGCGTATGGGGCGTATACTTAATCAAAACCAAAGCAGACAGGCAGCAGCAGACAGATGAAGAGGAGAGGGAGAGACAGAGAGAGCGGCACGTTTAATTGGAATTTATAGCTGACATTCGGCCGCCGCACTGGCAGTTGCTGTGGCTCACTGCAAATTTAGCCAAATTTTCAATTATTTGTGGAAATTTAATGAGCCTAAACCATTTGCGCTTCGACGCGTCGCCTTGCGCTGCCCCCCAAGTGCCGCATTACGTCATCTGTGATGGCCCGTTGCGCACTTGAGTGACGTTATCCGTTCAAAGTTTTACACGCGCCGCACTCTCTGTGTATATGTGTGTGTGTGTGTGGATAAGGCTAAGGTTACTGACGGCATGCCAAGGCTGCTTGCTGCCTGCTGTACATATTTCATAATCATTTAGCACGCAAGGCAGCTTATCTCCAGACACAGTCGAAGCTAATTTCAATTGCATTTTAATACTTTGAGTGATAATGAGAGAAAGGGAGAGGGAGAGCAGGAGAGAGGGAGAGAGAGCAAGTTGACTAACAAGTCTTACTTTATTTACATTCAACTCTTATATCACATCAATTTTCCTGTAATAACCCGCAAAATTACAACACTTTTTAGAGTTTTTCTCATGTTTACAAGTTTTGATTTATCTCTATTTTATTATTTACTGTTCTCAATTCTATCTATGGGTGATAAGTTAAGCAACTTTAGTTTACTTTTATTTAAAGCATTTACAAAACAATAACAGAACTTTAAGTTTGTATTTTGTTTGAATTTCTTTCAACAGTTATCAAATTGCGTCTTCACTCGAGTCCAATTAGAAAGTATTATAAGTAAATTTCGTATTTCATTTCCAACATGTTATGTCAGTGCTTCACAATCGGCTTAAGTTGTGGCAGTTGTGCAGTGACAGTGACGTGGTTTCAGGGATTTTCTCTACACAAAGTGTATTTTATTTGATTCTCAAGTTGTTGATCTACTTTGAGGTTGGCAAATCATTTCAATATGCAGCATAATTAAAGAGAACATTTTCCAGCAAAGAAGTCTATTAAATATGGCACAAGTATTGAAGCAGTAGTCGACTAGAAAGTACCCTGTGAGGTACTGTAATTGAATGCATATGTTGAGGTCTTTCTCTCTCCTTTCCCTTACACGTTTGTTAAGTGGCAGCTAGTGAGCTTAATGTGCTGCTCGATGAATGACGAGTGAATGCCATTCAAGTGTCATTCACTTACACTCATTAACATGCTCTTGAGTGTTTTTCTATCTATGATTTGTGGGCGTGGCTGGCCATCAATTGAAGAGGCGTCGCGCAGTTGAGCTGCGATGTGAGAAGGCCGTAGATAGTCGTAAAATGGCTTTAAATATTAAGCAGCTTATGCGCTTTTATGGCTCACTTGTCGCTAACAATAATGGGACACTATGGCAGACGGGCAGCGGCATAGCGTGACAGCAGGGCGGATGGGCAACTAGTACGTAAAAGGGAGCTACGTGTACGCTCAGCCATAAAATAAAAGATAATCATTATTTTTCTAAGATTGCACATAAATTTCTCGCGTGCTCGCTCTACCGTTCGCCCAGGAAATGCATCAAAATTCGTTATGTGTGTGCGAGGCAAAGAGGAAGATGGATAGAGAGAGGTAGGGAGAGGGAGGGAGTATCTCTGTGTGTAGGAAATGCGCCAGCCAACGGGAACAGCAGGAACAGGAATAAAGTATACGTTACGTTACGTATACGTAGCATGCCATACGAGTACATCCACGCCCGGATGCAGCGGTTGTCCTGAGTCCTGCAGCTCCACGTCATCCCCCTTCCCTTCATACAATCCCTTAGTCCACAGTCCATGGCTGATGTGGGCCAAAAAGTGCTCGGGCGTTAAGAATGCAACGCTTGCAGTTGCATTGCCGGCCCGGATGCAGCTCATTTCACTCGGGCAAGCGCAAAATATAGACCACTGGCGGCAGCTGAACAGAGAAGGAATCTGAACTGGGTCCGACCTACTGATAGAGCTATTGCTACTGCTGTTGCTGCTGCAGCGCTTGATTTAATAAATTTTGAAATATTTTCGCTTTACGCAAAATATTTCGCTAGCGGCGCCCAGTCAATTTAATAAACTGGCGTGTCAAAGTGCTGCAAAAAAATCATAATGTGTGTGAAATACTGTGTGTGTGTATACTTGTGTGTGTGTGTGTCTGGCGTGGCTGAGTGCGCGCTCCATTAAAACTTAAAAAGTTGCGCGCTTAATTAAATGTCGCGTAAATGAAATCTTTAACATTCTTCAACCACACACAACAACAGACGAGAAAAATGCAGAATATTGAATACACTAAACGAGTTAATGGAATATATTCTAAACAGAACTGCTACTAATATACTCCACATACTATTCATATTTTATAAATTTTAAAACAGAAAGCTTTCTTAATTACTTTTAGTTAATTCAATAATTTAATAAATAAGATTATTTGGTTTTTTTTAAGTTCTCTTGGTTCTCCTTCTCTCCTTATCGACTCAGCTTCGATCTTCTCTATCGGCTTACCGCCACAATTTCGATAACAAATAATTCAATCTGAAGATTAGTGTTGAACAAGTTCCAAGTATCGTATATAAACAAACTTATGCGATAATTTACAAATTAAGCAACTCGGTTACAATTAAAGACTTAAATAAGTTTGTTACTTCTCTGTAGTCTTCCCTCACTTGCGTTACAAACTGAGCCTCATAGTCAAAGTACTCTCAGCATTGTTCGTCCGCCCGAGTAAAAGTCGATGGGAACTTCGCAGCGCCTGCTGATGCTGGCAAAGTGATTAAATTGAGCAACCATTAAAATAAATATGGCGACAAATGGCATAAGTGTTCGACGAAGGCAAAGGAAAAGCTCATTAAGACGAAAATGTGCACACCATCCACCACACACACACCCACACACACAAAAAAAAGAGCAACACAAAAAGAAAATCTGTGCAAAAAATTGACTGGGCAAAGTTTGTGTACTCTGAGCAGCTGCTGCTGCTCCTCTGCTTGACTATTGACGTGAACTCCGGATGATTTTCTTTAATAACGTGCCTAATTGAATTCAAATTAGCTGGCTAATCGACTGGCCCCATGCAAATGATTGACTCCACCGCCAAATCCAGCCACGTGCAGCTGTTGTGACAGGCGAAAGGCAACGCAAACTGACAACAGGCACTTCAGCACGGTCTGTCGAGTGTATAGAGTAAGTGAGACAGACTGCGGAATACCCTGCTTTATAGTAAACTCCCTTTTGTCGTGTACTTGCTCTAGTTGAAGTTCGTTTGCGTTGAAATTATGTTAATATTTAACTAAAATATGGCACTTGTCATAACTAGTGTATTTAATTTAACAATTAAGTTCGATTTAGCTATGTAAATGATAAAGACCATGCAAATTCATCATTACGAGGTGGCTAGAAATTAGCAGTAATCCCTATAAGCAGCATTTTTACTGATTGATGGTCTGTTGCCGTCATCTCACTCACTGCACTCGCCATCTACAGGGTATCATAACTGCACTTGTCGGCGTGCTCAACCGCTGCCGCAGGAGCAGCAACACTTGGAGCCACAGCTCGTGCTACGCCTCAGACATTGTCCACTTTGGACTTGACTGCCAGAGTTTATGGTGTTGGCCAAACTGTCATTGTGAGTGTTGTGAGCCTGTGGGTTATGACGGGGGATGAGGTTAGGGGGTTACGCTGCTTTAGGTTTGTTGGGTTTGTCGGCAACGGCCTGGCAATCACACTAAAAGCGCCACCTGAAGTTATAGTGTAGTAGTTGCTGTCGCTGCTGTTGTTGCCGTTGTCTGACTGCCAAGTACCTTGCCTATTTGTTGGTTCTGCCCGTCGTCAGTCACACCCTGTCCGCCCCTGGCTTCCCGTTTCAGCTGCGCATTGGACGACCGTAAATCTTTCCGCACACTTTAGCAATTTATACATAACCGCCGGCATTTATTGTCACATTTAGCTCGCAGTTCACGGCGTCACGTCTGCTATTTACATTTTGCCATCGCAACAACAATAACAACAAATCTCGAGGAGAATGGTGGACAGTAGGAAGGGCAGGGGCGGGAAGGAGGGGTTCTTTGCGAGATGTCAGCCATTTCTCTAGCCACGATGCCGCGCCCGATAGAGTCATCTCATTTGCGGCCCGGGGCAGTCCGTCCAAGTTTTGCTACCAAGTGTCACGTTGCAGACTTATTAGCGTGTCTCCCCTCCCCTCCTGACTTTCCCCTCATTCTTTAGATACACCATTTTTTGTGCCCTGCCCACTTTATTTCTGCTTTTTTGCCTTCTGCAGTTTGCCAACAACTTCCACGTTGATAAAATGAGAAGGCAGCGCCCGAAAAAAGCGAAAGAAACGAAATGAGATTAAACAACTTGTGCAGGGCAGCAAAAAGAAACTCGGGCATACTCAACCAAGAAGAAGGCTGCAAAGAGAATAAAGTTAATAATTTTATTAGGAATTATAATGAAATGACACTAACTGCAAGCAGTTTCTGCTTTGGTTTGAATAATTGCTGGACAATATATAGACTAAATATACTGTGTGCCGTTTATTATTAAAATTATTTATTATTATTTATTTGTTTTATATTTTTTTAAAATTCACTTTAACTGCCCCCTCGTGTTTGCGCCTTAGCATTCTTAATTGAATTAATTTATGTATATCAATGCCAAGGTTCTTAATTGAATTAATTTATATCAACTTCATATTTATCGACCACCGCCACTTTCGATAAATTATTAAACAAGCGCTAAAATAAGTGTTGAGTAAGTGACAAACCTGCAATTACAAATAATTAGAAATATAAAAACTGTTCAAACTGAGTTTCATATTTAAAACTATACTTTAAAAGATGTTTAAAAGTGAATTTTATTTACATTTCCTTAAGGAAAAACTGCTGTAACTCTCCAATTACCTTCACTGAGCATACCCCACACAGTGTTTTTTACCTTGCCACAGGGTATAATTATGTTTTTGGAAAAATTCTTTCAAATAAATAAACAAGTGTTTCCCGCCCCAATTTCCTTCCGCTTTGAGCCGCCATCTAGCGCTATCTCGCTCCCACTTGTCATTTGCATGTCGCATTTAAATTTGCATTTGTCAGGCCAGTCGGGCATGCTAAACTGTCTGCCTACTTACCTAATATGCACACTAAGTTAGTTTTACACAGCGTCGCGGGCGCACGCCTTAAATATTTATCATGTTACGCATACGCACCGTGGGCAACTTTGTATACTCGCTGTCTGGCTCCTTCTGACTGACATCTGATGTGTCTGATGATTTATGCTCATTAAAGCTGAGCAAATAAACCGAAACCAAAACCGAAACATTGTCAGAACGGGACACAGAGAGAGAGAGGGGGAATGGGAGCAGCAGCTAGATAAAAGCCAAGCAAATGCCGCCCTCAAGCCTGATGAATTACAGCCATAATGGCGCATCATTATGCTCGACTAATTGTGGGTTGCCCGAGTCGTTTGTAAAAGTCAATTATCATAGCATTCAATGGGCAAACGAACCATTCGGGCAGCAATCGAATCGAGGAATCCCAAAGCGAATCACAGTTGGATTTGGCATTGAACACAGAAGTGCTGAGTGTCATAAATTAGACCCGCTGATCGGCCGCAATTGATTATTCCGCCCCGTATATGGTTGATATGCAGTATGTATAAGCACCACGAACCATATATCAAAATCACGCGTCGCTCTGGTCAAAGGCAGATGTCACATTTAATTGGGTTTTCACAGCCGTTTGCACCGTAATAAGCTATTAAATAAACGAAAAGCCCAAGCTGAATCCATCGCATTGAAACATAATTGAGCTGACGCACACACACAGGCACACACACACAGGCACAGACACACACACAATTACACTCGCCCACATAAATAACACGAAAACTTCCGTTTGCCATAAAACTGATGCGCGCGACAAAGCGAAATGGCGCCCAGCAATGGCGGACACTGTTTCCGCTTCTGGGCGACGACAGACAACAAGGCGATCGCCAAGCAACAACAACATCAACAACAACACGAACAACAACAACAGCAACAATAATAATGACACTTGCGATGGCTAAAGATGCCAGCCCAAATCGTAAATTTCAATCAACACGCAGCCAATACCAAAAAACTCAATGACAAACAGCCAGAATAACTGTGAATTGTACAGAGCACACACAGCGACAGCTACGACCTTTGTGCCCCCCTGTTTTCCCCCTTCTGCAATATGACTGTCTAGTAGTATTTATGCGCCTGCCACGCCCACAAAGGACGTCGACGACGACGACGGCGACTTAACTCATGTTTTATTGCTGCAAATCCCATTTTTGAGCCTCAATGCTGACAATAAAAGTCATAGAGATTCAACATCTACAGCCATCCCCTGCCCCCCCCCCCCCTCTGCCTATCAAGCACATGATTGCCTCCCTCTCTCTGTGTGTGAGTGTGTGTGTGTGGTGTAGGCATTGCTTCATTGGCAACTGTAAATTTGCTCGTTATGAATTAATGACACAAGCTGAAAGTAGAATGGAAAACGTGACTTGATGTCAGATTTGGACGACGAACTGGGAAAGTGCTTTAAAGAAAAGCTGTTTCTTGATTAATAAGAGTGCCTTTGCTTTTCTTTTAAGACTTCAATGTGCTTTACACTCTGCAGAAAAAGCTTTGAAATAGAGAATTAAAGGAAAGTTTATTAAGCTCTGATAAACAAGAGTTTAATGAGTTATTGAATGTGCTTTGCAAGCTCTTCATATGTAGATGTCTAAATGATTGCAATGACAATTCTTTCTACTGCTTTAATGCGCTTTCGAAGCTCTTATTCAGCATTTCTAAAATACTTTCAACTGCAAAGCTGTCTTGATTAAGCGACACAGCTTCTCATTTATTCACTAGCCAGTGTCATCGTTGTCACTTTGATAGCACACAATGGAATGTATTGCTGGCTGACAACCCCTTAACAAGTTGTAGCAACTTTCAGGGCTACTGCGAGGCACAATATGCTCGTAAATCATTAAAAGTTCACTCATAAAACGCACAGCCACAAGAGCGACCAGCGGCATTTAAGCCGCAAATTTCGCAGCTATCCAAGTAAAGTTAAGTTAAGCTCCATGCAGGAGAGGCTATATATGTGTGTGTCTGCGGCATTGTCCTGCATCTTCATGCCTGTCCTCGTTGTCGTCTATTTGCCATAACAATAGTTGTTGGCCTCATCCTCTCATTCTCTTCCTTCTACCGCCTGAGCAGGTTAATCGAAAAACTTTTGGCAAATAATTTGAAAATGTTCAAATTGCCATTTAAATGGCAAAACAACCGCAGGCAACAACAGCAGCAGAGTGGGCTAATTTTAGGCTACGTTCTTTAATTATGGCTGCTCCTGTCTGCGATGCTTAAAGAAGCCAGACAGGCAGACAAAAACAAACAGACTCTCGCGGGGAGTCGAGTGGCTTTAATGAGGAAATTGCAATCTTTACGATTTGCTTTGGTTTTTCCAATTCGACTTTCGTATTTTATTTATATATTTGTTACATATATCTCTACCTAATTAGGCGGCCATCAATCACATATAGGTTTGTGAGTATATTTATTTAAATGGAAATTGGTTTTTCCCTCTCCTTCCCTTTCTCTTTCTCTGTGGTTTTCATAGATTACGAGCTAATGAACACGCACCGAGGCATCTCGTATTATGGATTGAATTATTTGAAATGTGTGTGTAATTGTTGGCAATGTTTCGGATAAATATTAGCAGTAAATGTTCACATAACGTACGACTGCAGACCGATAATGATCTATACGCTCCTGCGGGCCGTAACCAAATTTAATTGATTGTGAAACCGAATAAACAACAACAAGGCTTGCAAACATCAAATCGGCACAGTTTGCTTCATATGCCAATTATGGCAAATACCAAATTAGCTTGCTCATTAAAGCTGATTTTCAAATGGAAAATTGGGCTCTATTAAATTTGTGGTAGTTCACGCTTTGATTAATTCGATCAATTACAATTCAATGAGAAGAAAAAATATGTAAAGCGTATTGTAAATAAAAAACGTATCATTTACACACTTGCTATTACAGTTGATTAAATATAATTGCAGGCAAAAAAGGCAAGAAATTAAAATTTATTTATTAAATTAACAGAGTTGCATAGCAATTTATAAATAGTTTGCAATTAAATGAAACGTCTAACGCCTCAGCAACCTATTTATGTGATATGAGCATTTTTAAGCTGATTTCAGCTCAACAATCCGGTTAGAATTCGCATTGAGGCTTATCATATATCGAAACTATTAAAAAGAGAAGGAATATGCATATGTTTCATGAATTAGTCAACATTGATCATCAGCATTCATCGCTAAACTTACTTGGTGATCTCTTCTTCGTACTGAACGAATCAGTTTTTCGTCTTTGTTTCATATAAACTATTTATATATATTTTGTTAGTTCCCTCTGCAACTTTTTGACTTAAAAAATCATTGGAATAACTGCAGATGAAGCCTCTAACCAGGATTTAGACTAAGTAGCTTCTTCGCATCCACACACACTCTGACACTCTGTGTGTGTATGTGTGTCTGGTGCACATATAAACATTTATTGCAGCATATTTATGCGCTCTTCCTGCCGCCACTTGACCCTTTTTTCTCATTTTATACATTTTATTGGCAAACAAAATTTTTAGCTGCCACTAAAATGAGTTAGGACAGGCTAACAGCCCGAAATGCTGGCTTATTGTTTGTGACGCAAGCAGACAGTAAAGGTTTTTATATGCCGACACGAGCTGTGACTGCTCCAACAACGACTAACAGTGGGACAGTTTGACATCAAACTCGAATTGAAACTGCTCTTCTAAAGGGCATAAAATAAGGAAGAACTTTACAAAATATAGAACTATTTATGGTGCAATATGCTAGTTAAAGATCAATCAATTATCTCTATCTATTAATCTAATCATATCCTAAAGCACATTCTATAGGCTGCTTGTGCTAGTGCATGTACTGCAGTTTACCCTACAAACGCATATCAACAATTTGCAGAAATAGCAGCTCGCAAATATTTTTACGAATTCCGTTTGTAACCCTTACAAAACGAGCAGCACATAAAAATACACGAGTACTTCTATTATATTATTTATAAATCAAAATCACGCAGCGCAATTTCAAATGTGTGTGACGCTCTCCCAAGCTAAGCTATATAATCTGGCAAAACACACACACTCACACTCGCACACACACTCACACGAAGTTCTCTTCATTTGCAGATAAATTCATTCATTTTCATTTGAGTCAAATTTCCGTTTGCTTAGCCGCACGTGCTATGCCTCATATTTTGCTTCTGATTGATATTATATTATACTTATACCATATATACATATAGACCGCACTATGCACAAACAGTTGGCCGGAAATTTTTGGCTTTTATTATGATTTGCGCTTTGGCCAAGACGAAATGGGGAAGTCGCTGTCGGACAACATTGCGTATGCGCAATTCCGTCTTTATTCAACTGGCAGACTGTGCCCGATTAAGGCTTTAAGCTGTAATTAATTAACACACAATGACAGAGCACTTAATGGGGTGTTCTAGCAGAAACAGGGGAGAAGGTTGGCTGGCAAAGACGTTAACTTGTTAGAGACAAAGCAAACTAGACAAAAGGGAATTTAAATTTGATTAAAATTAATCTGCAAGTAAAATGAAGCTCAGCTATCAAAGTATTATGTCTCTTAAAGGTGAGAAATATTTAATGCAATTGCAAATTAAAGTCTTATCGTTTTGAAAACGAGGAAATCTGCAAGTTCTTCTACAGGGTAACCTGTAGCCCGTCTCTCATTTGATTGTGCGACATCTTTGACAGTTTGACGCCATGGGCAATAATTAGAGTTGGGAGTTAAATGTAAATAATTCCATCTACATGCGTGTAAATCAAAATAAATTGCCAAATCACGAAACTAATTTGAATGTCACGAAGGCTGGCGGCGCTGACAGGCACAAGCAGCTGCAGGATACGTGGCACGTGCGTGTTGATAATGAAATTACACACACACATACTTACGCACATAGTATATGTATATGAAGGCGTGTCATTGGAATATATTCGTATGCACAGCATAGTTGACACTTGCCAAGTTTCGAGTATTTATCGCGCAGCGCTTTTGCCATGTTGCACATCAGCTGAATCGAGCGTGTCCGTAATATCCTGTGTGTGCTCTCACTGCATTTACTTGTGCTGCTGCTTCTTCTTCTTCTCTTACTTTCTCTACGTCTCCCCAGTCTTGGCTGCTTGTCTCTTTCGTTTCCGCAATTCGCAATCCCGAATCCGTTTTGGTCATTTCTCATTCGGCAACAGCACGCGCCATTTTCGCAGCCATTGGGTAAAAGGGAAATCGAAATTAAACTGTCCAAAGGCTGCAGCTGAAATTTACGACCTTTTCGTGCTAAGCGACCAGACAGGGCCTCTACCCCAGTCATCCCCCTTCTTGCCCCTTACAATCGACTAGCTGCGTGCCTGCCCCGCCAACATCCGCCCTAGAGAAATGACTTTGTGGCCGCCTTTACATAACGTGCAGGCAAAGAAAGCAAGCCTCGCCTGTGCTGGACAGTCATCGGCTCGGGGTCTGGGTCCGGTTTAATCCTTGCCTGGATTTGCATTGCTGCTTGCATTGGTTTGCCCTCTTGATTTCTGGCCACTCATCGTTGTGGCCGCATGAATGTTAAATGCGCATTTGTTTTCCGCACACCAAAAGTCATGATTATTTTATTGAGGCAGCTGCACTCTGCCTGCCTTTCCGACATTTCCACCGAATTTCCGCAAGGGAAATTGCGACTTCTCTCCCCTCCTTCTTTCACTTTGCCTTCCTCTATATTTGCTTAACCAGATCAAGATTAGTCCACAAATTGGCATTGACATATTTTGCATTGGCGCATTGCATTGCGCAACTGTTTGGTGAAAAGTTTCGCGGCCACAATCATAACGTGCCCCCTCTGCCACAGTTATTGCCAGATCTATCTAGGTAATAGTTTGGAGCAGGGCTGCGCGCTGCTGGGCGTGGCAAAGTGTGCGGCAGGCCTGCACAAATATTTTCTTTCGAATGCAGCAAATAGTATCTCAACTAGCTGCAACACGCTGCAGTCATTCTCTCTATATGCATATACGAGTTTTTATATTTGAGTCAGCCAGGCGAGGGGCGTTTAAATAGCTTACTGTTGCATTAAGTTATAAGTAGCTTCACATAACACCATAAGTTGCATTTTATACACACATTTAAATATATTTGTAATCTTTCTACTTCTTTTGCGCTTTGGCAACTTCGATAGATTTATTGCAGCTTAATGCCTATCGGTTTGCCGCCACTTTTGACAAATGATCGATCAAATCTAACAATAAGTGTTGAGTAAGTTACAAATCGGGTATAAGCAAAATGAGAAACTAATCAACGTATTAAATAAACCAGTTTTAATCAATGGCTTAAATAAATCACCTGCAACTTTTCGAACTACCCCAATAAAAACCACTAGACAACTTTTTCAGATCATTTTCATTTCTGTTTGCTGAGTTTTTTTATTGGGGCTATCCCGAATTTGTTTATCTGGAATTTAAGGAGCGTCCCTTTTCAAATTGCATCTGGCTGAATTGCATGGACAGAAACATATCCTAAAAAAATGTATGTGTATGCAGTTCTCTCTCTGACACACAGCGTGTTCTTCTCTGACTCTTTCCGCATCCCCCACCCGCACTCTCTCGAGTGTTTGTTGGCAACTGTGCGCTTCGGTGCACACACAAATTGCCACTCGAACGGCCGAGTTACCTTTAGGTACACACACACATACAGCCACACACACTGAAACGCACACACTGTGAGCCAACGTATACGTAATATCTGTAACTGTCGGTCTGAACATGTAAATAACACTAAGCACAATGCGATATTATAACTACTCGTTGTGCTTGCCCGACAAGCAGCAAGGCAAACCGAATTTGCATTGCGAAAGGGTTCTCATCTCAAGTTCACATCGAAATCGCACACACACATACACACAGCTGTGTTTCATGTAGTGTATTTGTGGTTCAGTGTGTATGAAAATAATATAATCCCCTCGCACAACAATCGGACAAGAGCACTGCATGCGGTCAGTTTAGCATGAAAGAAAATGCATATTGAGAAAACCTGCTGCAAACAAGGACAAGAGACAAGGAGGAATCATTTGCCATTATGGGATTGTCAGCATTTTCCAAGGGCGCTTCAGAAACAAGTGCATTTTCGATAGTTTATGAAAGAGAAACAGGCGCATGTGGTACTCTAATCTCGAGATAACAGTGTGGTCAAGATTACGTAGTGTGCTACTTCTAATGAAATGTACTGTGGATATATGTATACACATGTACGTTTATATAGCTTATATTTTCTGTAGGAAATGTGTTGCGGAAGAACTAAACTTAAATATCAAATACAGTAGCTTTATCAACTATATTATTTTCATAAGAAACATTATTATATA